>QLTV01000402.1:1107059-1179539 GCA_003457575.1 Thermophis baileyi
TCCTTTCCTCTTCCTCCTCTCCCTATCCTCCTCTTCCTCACCTCCTCCTCCTTTTCCTTTCCTCCTCTCCCTTTCCTGCTCCTTTCCTCTTCCTCGCTCTCCTCTCCTCCTCCTCTCCTCCTCCTATCCTCTCCCCTCCGCTCCGCTCCTCTCCTCCCTCCCTCTCTCTCTTCAATACTAGTCCGGCGGGCAAGCAGGCAGCCCTCCTCCAGTCCAGTACTCCTGCAGTACTCCTGTAGTACTCTGGAGGCCCTGGGAGGCCTCCGTGTGCCCCGTTTTTGGCCTCCCTGGCCTCCAGTAGCACTCTGCTGGCCAAAAATGTTGGCCTTATTTTCCAGTTCCAACCCGCAGGGCTCGCGAAGGTAAGTCCTGTGCTCAGCTGAAGGGTGGGGGCCAGTGGGTGGGCAGGGCAGCCTCGTGGTCCCACGCAGGTTGGATTAATGGCTTCTGCAGGCCGTATCCGGCCCGCGGGCTGTAATTTGAGGACCCCTGCATTAGACTCTTTCCCCTAATGATCTCCCTCGAAAGAACTGATTCTCTCTCTTCTGTCTGTCTCTGTCTATCTAAAATAACATAGTTTTAGCCAGATTGATAATTAAACTCACTCCAAGAATGTGCATAACTAGTGTAGAGAATGGGATGGGTAAAAATATTCCTCAGATACACGTGGTGTGAGCACCCAAGATCAAGGGATTCAGAATTCTTTCTCTGCAAACACAAACTAGCATCTTGAAGAGGAGTGATACAAATTGGACCTCTTATTTTCTGAATAAGAGCTACTGTTCCTTGAATACTTCAATGCTTCAAAAACTTCAATTTGTTTTCACATTTAGTTATTTACATCTCCAGATAATGGTTCCAGGCCTTGGTGACTATTCTGGAATGAAAAATACAAAGGAAAGGAGAAGTACAGTTGGGTGTAATCTAATCTACATACCATTCAACATCTCAATAACCTTCCCAATATTCAAATATAAACTAAATATTCCCGGGTACCAAATTTGATGGTTCTTGTAGAAGTCCCATGAAGTAATACCAGAGGCAATTGCCTAACTATCTCAATTGGACATCCAGTTGTGAGGTCACTGCTGTAGTGCCATAAATGTTTTGTGTATAATTATGTGGACTGTGTGCATATATTGATTTCTCTTTGTCATGTTCTCATCATATGCTAAATATATAATAAGTGTTTAATCATTTGCAGTTTGACTTTTTGCTGTCTGGCTTTCATAACTATTATGTTTGATGCATTGGCACTGAGGTGCATTGGCACTTTCCATTATGCCTGCTTATATGTTCCATATCATGGTCCTCATTTCTCCATTATGCACAAATTAGATACAATACATGAGGGGATCTCACATCTGTATACATTTGTCTACCTCCAGATGTATTATTTGTTTTAATCCAAGCTTATTCTTCTAGAATTAGAAGCAATGTAGAATTTGTAGAGCAGATGATGCTGTCGTTTGAATCAATGTGCCAAGCAGCATGCTGAAAACAATCTTGAAGATTTTCTCCCATATGCTTCTTCAAAGTTTTATAAGCAATGCCACCATTTTTCTCTTTATAGGATCAGACTCTTGGGACATGCACTGTATTAGAAACATTTAAAAGTGTGTTGCAGAATCTCCTCAGTTGCACATCACCTGTTATGATTCTGAGTACAAGATCTACTGATATAAAAGGAATACAGGTATAGCTTTATTTAAATTAATGGATTTGCTCATTGCTGCTGTGGCTCCTTTTTCATACTTCCTGTTGAAAGATTTTCATAATTTAATGCCTCGGCTGAGTCTACATAAATGATTCATGTGCCTATGCAATGCTTAATTCAAAATGACGTTGAGATTTAATGTATGAGAACAGCATAATTTATTGCACATTTATCTTTAATGGAGCTATTTATTTTTTGCTTCCTATGTACAGAATACAGGGGCCATTCCTCAGGGTGCTAGTCCTCCTAAGCCTCCAAGGGCTCATGAACTAAAACTGCTCATGAAAAACATCAAAGCAACACTCGCCAATCATAACATTGCAGGTATAATAATTTATACTTTGCTGTCCCTGTACCCTCCTGAATTGTATAATATATATTCTGGCTTAATTGCAATGATAGATTAAAATAGATGCTATAAACAAAGAAAAGGAGGCTTTTTCATCAGTAAATGCATAGCTTTATTGATTGGTTTTAATTTCTGTTCTCTATCTTGTTTCAAGTATCAAAACTTTTTTATGAAGAAATCTTTTTTTATTCTATGTCATCACCTGAAATGTACCTCTTTTTGTTATGATACTGTACTAAAACTATTGGTGTCTGTGAGAGACATTTCATAACATCTTTGCTAAATTCAAATTCATGTCCAGAGGTCTGTTGTTTCTGAAATTAGAGTTTGCCCTTTACAACATTGTGTGGCCATTAAGAAGTGGTGGATAACGCACATCCAGAGATCCCTATATTTAGCATGGCTACTTTACTAGATTTATTATAAATTAGAATATACAAAATGTTTGGAATGCAAAACACCCTATTTCAAGTGCAAAATGCCTCTGGCTCAAATATGAAATCATTGTTTTGAGTCTAAAATGGACCATTTCAAACATTTCATTCAAAACAGGGTAATTTGTGTTTGAATCAGTTGGCTGTGAATTCCTATTATAAAAAATTTAATATCATTGCAATTCAAGTGAAATAACTTTTTAACCAGTTCTTAATACTTAATATTTATTGGCGGGAGAACAGGAAAGACATCTACATACTCTTGTAGGATAAAAACTTTTCATATTCTTTCTCCCCATCTTTTTTATTAGAATTGGCATGTGGTAACTAGTATGATATACAAATCTGCAGTAATACAGTATCTTTGCTGTTCTCTTCTAATCATTACATATTGAGGCTCGTTAATTCATATGAACACTTGTAGATGTCTCTGTGTACAATGGGCTTTTATGATTTGAATAGGATTATAGGCATAAAGAATTACTGAGTATACTGTAAATTGGTGAGACAGTTCTGCAAGCCAAGTGCTATCTTGAAAGTCAAAAATTCAGAGTGGTCATCGTCAGCCATTTAGTCCTGTCCGACCGTTGGCCACTCTATGGATCAGCACTCTCCATGCCTCTCTGTCTCACACTACTCCTTCAAATCTGCCATGGTCATCCCAGTGTCATATTTTATAGTATCAAGCCAGGGGGTACAGGGGCGGCCCCTTCTCGCAGCATGATTGACTTTTTGAGTGAGTCAGCTCTCATGACATGACCACAGTATGACAGCCTCTGTTTGGCGATCTTGGCTTCAAATATTATTTTTGGTGAGGGTCAGTCTAGGACTTCTTTGTTATTTTTGCAGTCTGTGGGATGCATAATAATTGCCTCCAGCACTTCAGTTCAAAGGCGTCCACCCATCTCCTATCTGCCTTTTTCAGAGTCCAGGTTTCACAGCCATAAGTAACAAATGGAAAAATTATTGCATTAACTAAATCTGCATTTGGTTGTGAGGCTGATGTCTTTATTCTTCCACATGTTACTTAAGCCAGACATTGCAGTTCTTCCAAGTGCTTTTAAGTGGTCATAACATCAAGTACTAAGTCATGCAATATGTGTTTAAAGGGGTGAGTACATAACTTGTCCATCAGGTTTTGTAAGCCTTTACGAGCATACTTCCTTCAGGGAATTCAGGGAAGGTGAGCATTAAGGAAAACAAGTGGTTTACCCACATTGCTCGTACATTCTTTACTGTGTTTCCCTCCTGCTTTTTAAACTTTGGCCCTGTCTTGACTGAATTAGTCTTTGAACTAGTTTTTGGTTGGTTTAAAATATGATTTGGCTACTTTTTTTCTTAATGAAGCTGTACATGACTAATGATGACTTTGACTTCTTAAATAATTTAAAAATATTGAGTTGTACTTTTTTCATTTCATATTTTTTGTCATTAAGATTTTATTCATCAAAGCATTCCCCTGACCACGAAAGAATAAATCAGCCCTTTGCACATAAGAGACATCTGAAGCTTTTAATATCTCTACCACATTACTTCTATTTGGTCATCACACGGATAGTAAACATAACAATATTTATGTGTTGGTGCATGTTTAGATTCTTCATTTAAAATCTCCCAAGCACAGCGGGAGTTCTTATATGGGTTAGAACCTACATTCCAGTAACCCACTGATCTGAAATGCATAAAACCATTTTTAATGTAGTTGCACACCAAGTACGAAACTCTTGTTTTATTTAAGTTGTTTTCCATTTCCCTCATTACAGGTATCATTAACCCCATTTGTGTAGTTCAACTCAATGACCCTCTGCAGAAATTTTGTAGCTCTTTTGCCAATTATCCCATGGACCTTTCTTGGAAAGAGGAATTTATTTTGTAAGTACTCCTTATAATACTTTTACAGACATTGTAGAAAACAGTTCCCTATTTTTTTATCCTCCTAGTGGGAAAAATCTTATTTGCTTACTGAGGCTGAAAGCCTACACAGATTAGTACATAGCATAGCATTATAATGAACAATAAGGAGCATGATCACATCTTTATTGTAGATTGTTCTGGAGTGCCAATTACGTTCAAATCACACACTGGCAAATATTATAGCATAAGGATGGGGTGGGATTTTAGGTTTTGTTTTTCTTTTGTCATACCGTATGCTATTTGAACCTTTGCACATTTCCTGGGTGAGTACACCTATGTTATAAAACCCCTCAATGAAGCAATCATCTAGCGATGTATTTAAAAATAATGATGGATTCCAGCACCGATTGGACATAACAATAGTTAGAGGACAGGTTGCCACTTGGTAAATAAAACATGGGGTAGTGTAATGTTTGAACCTAATCAACCTGTTAGGTTCAAACGTTACACTACCCCATGTTTTATTTACCAAGTGGCAACAGCTTAATTCACACAAGACAAAGCCAAAAGTAAATAAAGTACATTTTGGATCAGCATGAGAGAAGGATCACACAGAGAGTCTCTTAAGTTAAAGTTGAACTTTCTGCTTCATTTGGCTGTTTGCTTCCTCTAACAACATGGCAACACTTTCACTTTACTATTCTACTTTGACCAGCCTGGCCTGCTGGAGGTACTGAAATTGTTATCTCTTTGTTCCTTCTTTCACTGCTGTGCCAGAAGACAAATCTGCCTAATAGGAAAGGGAACTTTTCTTTTTATATGGCGTGCCTATGATGTTCCCTTGGTAGTTATTTCTTAGAGCAGGGTCATTCTTCTTTTTCTCTCTCCCTCTGTCACTCTGTGCAATAGTTTCCTGGGTAAGTGACAGTTATTCTTACTAAAAGATACCAAGACTAATTTGCTGCTCCTGTCTGGAATCTATACTGGATTTTAGGACGGGGCTAGAATAATAGCTGTAAGCATAATGAATTAGGGCTGAATTTTAGATAGAAAGAATATGCTCTTTGTCTCTATGTACTCCTGTTTGACTGAAGTCTTTTTTAGTAGTTCACATCACTGTAAACCTACTCAGAAGTACGTTCTACTGAGTTCAGTGATTCTTATTCCTGGATAAGTGGAAATGTGATTACAGATTCCAACCACAGAAATAAAAACTGTTGAATACAAAGCTACACTTTCTTCGTAGTTAGCTTAATTCAAATATTACAAATTAAACATTTGTAAACTTACTGAATTAGTGAAACTTAATGCTAGCATTAAGTTCCAGTAATTCAATAAGTTTATTGATGATTAATTGTTGATAAAGTTGATTGTGTTTGCTCAAACAACATAAAGTATGTTCTTGCCAGCATTTGGGAATTTTTTTCCCTTCCAAACAGGTGGTTCTGCTTTTAACAACTACTTGTCAAGCAGAAATTCCATTATGCAGTTAAGAAACTATGTTTTAAAATATGGGACTGTATGTATCTGAATGCTTTGCTAACTACAGGTTATGTTTGTCCACAGTGAATTAAATGCCAAATCAAAAGAGCTGCAAATCAACATTACGGAAAATGGGCAGTTGGATGGTAAGTTCATTCTCTCCAAAGAGGTGCTTTAACTCAGGGGCCTCCAACCTTGACAACTTTACGACTTGTGGACTTCAACTCCCAGAATTCCTCAGCCAGCATGTGCTGGCTGAGGAATTCTGGGAGTTGAAGTCCACAAGTCGTAAAGTTGCCAAGTTTGGAGACCCCTGCTTTAACTTATCTTCTCTGTTTGTAAAACTGAAGAATGTCCAATGAGAAGAAGAGTGCAGCAGGAGAAACTGCTGAACACCATAGAAGCCAGGTGTTATTTCTCCAGCCATTCTTTCCTCAATGAACTCTAAGCAAACAGTGAAACCCGAGATCTTGTTTAGCCATCTAATGACTAACCCATTTAGTTTCAGAGAAAAGAGGATCATCCAACCATTATGCACCACATGGTCACAACTATTTAGCAGATTTATGTGGCTGCAAATCATAATGACGTAACTCTAGGCAGTTTACAAAAATATAATAAAAATTACCATGCAAAAGTCAAAGGGCAACACCAAATTAAAAATAAATAAGGCTTCTCTTGTGTGTGATTAACAGCATAAAAGCAAAACACATATGCTACCCTCTACTATCATTGTGGGTGGGGTGGGTTCTGGATCCTTTCGCTGCCGGTTCACTCAGGGTCGCGCCGTGCGCATGCTTTGCGCATGCGCGCCCCCCCACAGCAATCAAAAAATAGCTTCTGCACATGCGCAGAAGCAAAATCCAAGATGGCGGCGCCCACGGAGACACCGACAGAACCGGCTCCGTGATTTACTAACGGTTCTAAAGAACCGGTTAGAACCGGTAGGAACCCACCTCTGTTGTAGCCCCAATGTCTGAGGAAATGGCCTTCAAGGCTTTCCAGAAGGTCAATAGAGTCAGGGCCATCTGGATTCGGGGAAAAGGCTATTCCATGGGACAAACATGAGAGAAGCATCCTTGGTTCTACTAAATAACATTGTTTCACAAAGCAGACCTGCCACCTGAGGAGGGATGGGCAGAAACCACTGGGGTCAATTGGTCCCACTAATAACTTAACCTTATGCAATGCAGGGCTTTAAAAATGACAAACAGAATCTTGAATAGCACCCAGAAACCTACATAAAACATGGGCAAAGACATATAACTGAGTATTATCAACATGTTGTTGATTCTTAACCCTCTGCCAACAAATTACCTTATCTGTTTCATATAGGTGGTAAATTGGACATTAGCCCTCCAGCACTTGCAAAGTAGGATTAGGGCTGGTTATCTTTACCAGAACCAGAATCAATTTGAAAAGAGGAGGACCACCATAAAACTCTGCCCTGCACTCCCAGCTCCATAGGTCAGTTCAGAAGGATACCTTGTTCAATGATGCTGAAGGCTGCTGAGGGATCAAGGAGGCCTAGTACAGATACACTGCCTCATCCTAAACCTGCAGAGATTATCCATTAAGTGGCTCTGTAACGTGGCTTGAAACCCCAATGAAAATAGCCCTGGAAATCTGTTTCTTTCATGTCCCTTTGAAGCTGCAAGCCTATCACCATCTCAATAACTTATAAAAAGAAAAGATTGGATACTGGACAAAAATTGTTCAGTACTGTTGAATGGTGTCTTGAGGAGAGGATGAAGCACCACTTTCTTTAAAACGGTGGAACGTGTCTCCAAGGTCGCCTTAACCAATCAGGAGGGACATGGGTCAAAACGTAAATGGCAGAACTCAGAGCCCCAATGTCTACTTCCTCAGTGACTTCCTTATGAAATCACAAATGGTACGCTGGAAATAGTAACTTCTTTTCTGGTTTATATCAAAGATAATAGTAGTTTTTAATATAATATGTCCCAAAATATTTAAAACTTGTTCTCAACATAATTTTCAGTACTGAAAATTTTAATAAATTATTTCTGTTTTATTCAGGTGACTCTTCCGTTTCTGCTAATGTTCCTTTGGATTTATTCAGGAAACAGCCTTCTGGACTGCAAAGTTTTGCATTGAACAGCCAAATCTGCAATAATAGCTCTGCAGTAGGATCTGTGTCTGCAGAGGTAGAAAGTTTAAAATTACCTGAATTTTCTTTTCTTGAATATATCCTGACCTTATTCATTTGACTCATTATGCATATAATGGTAAAATGTAGACATAACAGTAAATTACCCCATCTCAAGCCCATCAGAGGCCATCTGTTTGAACATGATTTTAAAAAAATGGGTGTGACTGTGTTGACACTTACAGGTTTTTAGAATGATTTAATCTATTCCTTTTCCCCACAAAAGCCACATATATGTTCAACTATCCTTACTTTAAGATGCTAAGTATTCTCTTTCTTTAGTTCTTGTACATAGAACCGTCAGAAACCAAATCACTGCAAGTTCCTCCCAAGCTTCCTGTTGCAAAAGTAGAAAAGGATCGAACTGTGATGCCTTGTGGGACTGTGGTCACTACTGTAACTGCTGTGAAAGCCAAGACTTTGGTGGAAGGGAGATCATCTGTTCTGCATTCAGGTGAGAACCCAAGAGGAAGTCTATCTTGCTCCAAGAACCTGACTTTTTAAGACAAAATTCTATGCTAAAGTGTAAGACAGGATACAACTTTGATTGACTCAGTATTTCCCAAACTTATTTGGCCATGGAACATTCTGGGACTGAAGATATTGACAGATAATATGCAAGCTAGTTCTTAAAAAGGAGGGTTTTTTTTAGACTGAAAATAGTGATTAGATTCTTTTAAAAGAATATGTAATTTT
This sequence comes from Thermophis baileyi, assembly GCA_003457575.1. Lineage (NCBI taxonomy): Eukaryota > Metazoa > Chordata > Lepidosauria > Squamata > Dipsadidae > Thermophis > Thermophis baileyi. Next base: position 1,115,762 of record QLTV01000402.1, read on the forward strand.
AAAAATGTTCAATCTTATAAAATAATAGTAATGAACCTCAAATAGCCTTACATTTTACTTTTTAACAACTACTTCACTTCTGTATATAAAAGAAGTGATTATTTCTTTCGTTGCACAAAAGATTTTTAATGGGATTAGTGTTTTGGCTTCTGTACTTGCTTCTTTCACGCAGTGTGAAAATCCTGTTTCACATAAATGCAGTGAACAAAAAGGAAGAAGCATGTTTCTTTGTTTTGTTTGTTGCACATTATTTCAAAATAATTTAGTGAAATTTCATTAAATTTTTGTTCCATTTAAAAGTAAAAAATTAAGTTAGCTTTCACATTCATGGGTTAGTAAGCTGACTGGCTTAATTAGTGGACAGATTTTAAGCCCCAAAACTTTGAGGAAAATGTTCTAGGAGAGCAAACTTTATAACCACACAGGTGCCATAAATGGCACTGTAAATATCTTCACACCTACTGAAGTAATTGGACTATATGATTAACATGATTAAAGGTACGCACAACAAAAAAGGATGTTAGGATGCCTAGGGGACTTGCCAACACCAAACATGATTGTTCACTTTATATGCTGGTGTATATATGTGTATTCTTTCCTTTAAGAAACATAAAAAATAAAGTTTTGGATAACCATATGAGGAAGACTTTGTGTATGTTTACAGTACCTTAAGGGTATTTTCTTCTTAAACAGACTGCAAATTTAAAAGCAGCAGCCTTTTAATTTTTCTGCATTGGGATAGGAAGCCTTCTATTGAGACAAGAAAAGCACTTTTAAAAATAATTGTTTTTAAAAAGCCATCAATTTTGTCCTATCTATCTATCTATCTATCTATCTATCTATCTATCTATCTATCTATCTATCTATCTATCTATCTATCTATCTATCTATCTATCTATCTATCTATCTATCACTTTTGTTCTATGGGAACAGAGCTAGTAGACACACACACACTTATTTCACATCACAGAAGCCATTTAATGGGCTCCATCCTGCTCTGGGTTCCCCAGGCCCACTGGCAGAACCAGGTCTTCAGCACCTTCCGGAAGAGTGTTAGAGTGGGGGGCATTCTAATCTCTGGGGGAATGATGTTCCAGAGAGAGGGAGCCACCACGGAGAAGGCCCTTCTTCTGGATCCACCAGGTGTATCTCCCTAGGGGATGGGACCCACAACATTCCCTGCCTCCCCGCTCTGATGGGCCGGGTAGAAGAGACGGTCCCTCAGATAACCTGGTCCCAAGCCATGAAGGGCTTTAAAGGTGACAACCAGCACCTTGAATTGCACCCGGAAGCAAATTGGCAGCCAATGCAGCTCCTGCAGGAGAGGTGATACATGTGCACACAGGGGTCTGCACAAAACCATGCGGGCTGCTGCATTTTGCACCAACTGGAGCTTCCAGGTGCTCCTCAAGGGCAGCCCCATGTAGAGCGCGTTGCAATAGTCAAGATGAGAAATGACTAGGGCATGAGTGACTGTGAGTAGGGATTGTTGGTCCAGGAAAGGGTGTAACTGGCGCACAACCTGCAGTTGCACAAAGGCCCTCCTGGCCATGACCACCACCTGCTCTTCGAGCAGGAGTCGTGAGTCCAGGAGAACCCACAGATTACGCACAGGGTCTGTTTGGGATAGTGCCACCGCATCCAAGACCAAAGGTGGCAATTCTCCCTGAGCCAACAAACCCCAAACCCAGAGCCACTCAGTCTTGCCAGGGTTTAGTTTCAACCCGTTGCTCCCCATCCAGCCCCTAACAGCCTCCAGGCACTGCGAGAGGGAGTACACGGCATCACTTAACTCACCACGGGCCGAGACATAGAGCTGAGTATCATCAGCATATTGGTGATACCTCAGTCCTTGGTGGCGGATGATCTCACCCAGTGGCTTCATATAAATGTTGAACAGGAGCGGAGAGAGTACCAAGCCCTGCGGAACCCTGCAAAGCAGTGGGCGAGGGCTGGATCTCTCCCCCCTATCAACACTGACTGAGGGCGGCCATAGAGGAAGGAAGTGAACCAGGCCTTCCACTCCCATCCCCCGAAGCCGCTGCAGGAGAATACCATGGTCGATGGTATCGAAAGCCGCCGAGAGATCAAGTAGAGCAAGGATGGATGCACTACCCCCATCCCGCTCCCGCCAGAGATCATCCAAAAGTGCGACCAATGCCATTTCTGTCCCAAATCCAGGCTTGAATCCTGATTGGTAGGGGTCGAGATAATCCGTTTCATCCAGAAACCTCTGGAGCTGCCACGCAACCACCTTCTCAACAACCTTCCCCAAAAAGAGAAGATTGGAGACAGGTCAGAAATTATCCAACTGGGTGGAGTCCAGCGATGGCTTCTTAAGAAGAGGGCAGACCACAGCCTCCTTAAAGTGCTGGGGCACTGCCCCCTCCTGTAGGGAAGCGTTAATCACCACCAGAGTCCACCTGCCTGTCACCTCCCAGGAAGCTTTCGCAAGCCAGAACGGACATGGGTCTAAAATACAGATGCTTGCACGCATACTCCCTAGGATCCTGTCCACTTCCTCAGGAGCAACAGGGTCAAACTGTTCCCAGATAACAGGGCAAGAACCTGCCTCAAGGGCTTCCACTGAACCAGCAACCACGCCGGCATCTAACTGGGAACGAAGTCAAGCGATTTTGTCTTCCAGAAAATCTGCAAATTCCTCAGCGCGCCCCTTCAGGTGGACTTCAATCTCCTCCTTCCCCAGAAGGAGGCGGCTCACCTTAAAGAGGGTCGCTGGGCGATTATCTGCAGACGCAATTAGTGTGGAGAAGTATTTACACTTCGCCGCATGAATCGCCACGAGGTAGGCCTTAATAGCAGCTCTTACCCGTGTTGGATCGAGTTCATCCCCTGTCCTATATAAAATTAATAGGGTACCTATTAGCTCTGTTCCCATAGAACAAAAGTGCTGGATTGTCTTGATTATTTTACATAAAGCAGCAAGCTTTAGTAGAATTGTAGAATGATCCATAGTTAGTATTCTACTATGACTTCTCCATATTAGTACTATCAAACGCATTAGTTTAAAATGTTTTTTTAAATTCAGTATCAGTAAAATAATATTCAATTTTCAGAAGTACTATAAATGGGAGACATATTGTGTACCTATTTGCATAGTCTTGCAAATTAAACATTGGAAAAATAGGTTTCAGATGACTAAACAAAATCCAACATCATTCAGTTTCTTTGCTGATATGCTGGCCACTAATTCCGTTTGGGAGAGTTGCCCATCTCCTCAGTCAAATCTTGAAGGCGCATGGAAAATTGCTGAAGGAACAAAGATTTTCCCTGCTGCTTTACTAATGATTAACTATGCAGGTAAAATTGCAGCAATAAATAAAATACAGGATAACAGTAGTAGCTACTGGAAGTAATAAGCTAGTTATTATTTCTCACACATAAGTCTTTTTTAAAGATCTGTTTAAAATCCCTTCCAAGCATGATACTAAATTAACTATGTTGTTCAGAACAAACAGATGTTGTATGCTGTACTGTGAATGTCGCTTCAAAACAAAAATAAGAGTGAAAAATCTGCTGTGAGAAAGAAATACAAGCAGTAACTGTGTGATTTGACTGTCTTCTCAATAGTTCTCTATCTCTTGAATTTCTAGACAGTGTATGTTCGTATCCAATAAAGCATAATTTAAAAAACAAATCTGAAATGAAGTAGGTGATAGATTGGAATCATACATTACAATAATTAATAGTTTGCTTAATGGTTTGCTTAATGGTTTGTTGAATGAATATACATTATGCTGTATATACACTGCTTTAAGCGAAGTCAAAGCAAACAATCAACAGTATGGCTTAGTATAGTAAAGTTTTTTTTAAAAACTGTCTAAATATCAGATCTATGTATTTAATTTCTTATCCATTTGCCAAAGGTGAATGTTTTGCTGGGTTTGTCCTTTATAATGTATAAATGAAACAATAAACAAGCTATTTTATCTAATAGTTTCCCCAGTGCAAAGTCCTGCTAAACTGAAAGGGATTGAAAAGGATTTATCCATTCAAGCAATCCATTGTCAGAATGTTTCAGTAAGCAAGGCTTTATCTTCCTCAGATACTGGTGAGTTTGCGTTTTCTTTAGAAATGCATGGGACAATCTTCAGACAGTGGTATTCTAATAAACTCATATCAAGCAAACATTCAGCTGGCATGTGATGGTTTTTAGGGTCAGTTTATATAACTGATTTTGAATTGGAAGACACTGGGTTATGTTAGTCGTCCCCCGCCCCCCAAATGCCTGTGTGATACTATGGCTTGCTTCACACAGAATAATGATAAGCCTGATTTCTATATATGGCATACGTGCCAAGGTGAACAATAATACTTAAACTGAACAGAATCACAAAAATTGAGCAATTTGAATTGGAAAGGAATATCTAATGACTCATTCTTGCTTTTATGAAGAACACACTAAAAGTTCACTACATTTTCTACGACATCATAATCTTCCACTAAAAGAGTTATAGTTATGATAATACCATAGGAGATATGAAATATCAATGAGCAGCTTCTATGTAGTATTAAGAAAATACTACTACTCAAAGCTGTTCCTTTGACAAATAGCTATAGAGATTCTATCGGATTTCTCCAGAATTTGTCATGTGCTATTTTGTTTTTCTTTTTAAGCAGATTATGCTATGTCATAAACACAGGAATTTCTGCCCCCATTTCTAATTATTTCTTACATCTTTTAAGCTACTATCCACATTGAAACCAGGGAATAATGATAATATCTTTATATATATATATCCCTCTTTGTCAATGTTTTAAAAAAAGGAAAAACTAGAAAAAATATGCATTCCGTTTTAATCTCTGGTATTTAGTTACAAAAAACTGGTTGATAGAACCTGAAAAGCAAATCTGCCTCTGAAGTGCTTAGGACTAATTTGATATGAAGCTGTTTATCATATAACCTATACTGTTCACATGATGCATTTTGAGTGCATGTATATTTAAACTTTGAATTGCCTCTATTGATGAAATGCAAGCAAAATTCTCAGAACTGTTTCTTGAAATGCAAAACAATGGAAAAATATTGGTTTAGTTTTTAAAGAATTGAATTTTAATTTATACAAAAGAATACATTTCTATTAAGGCATTTTTGCTTGATTCTGTATTGTGCACTTGATTATTTTATCTAGTCATTCTCTTATTTATGTATTTATTTTGGCAGAGTTACTGGTGTTGAATGGCACAGATCCTGTGGCTGAAGTAGCCATTCAACAGCTCAGTGAATCTGCAAAGCAAAAGTTCAAATCTCCCAGAAAAAAAAGCACCATCATAATATCAGGAATTTCAAAGGTACAAAATAATCATGATTGTTTTTTATTTAATGAATTCAAGATCAGGTTTTTTTCTACTAAAACTTCTTTAAAAAACTCCCCACTGGATTTATATGCTATTTTGCAGTTGAATTTCTAGACTAAGACATGGTTTCCCAGAGAAGAAAAGACATTTCTTCTGAATACTGCAAGTATCAGAAATATTACACTAATTGTTGCTAAAGTTTTTCATGTCATGCAGTAAAAAACAATAATTTGTGCTTCTCTGTACTTAGGGTAAAAAGCATGGTCATTAGAATCAGGCAGTGTATAAATGTAATGAGTTAATTAAAATTTGTCTAGAAGTGAAGAGAAAGTATTTTTTTCATGCTTGCACAAGACAACTTCTAATTCTGTTATTGAAATCTGTGATGTAATACCTATGGCACTTTGGTGATATTAAAGACCCTCCCGGCAGTCATTGGCTGGTACTGTCAAAAATATCCTGGCTTCTGAGAAAATAATGTCTGTAGTAGAATTAGTGTCACAGATGGAAATGAGCACTTCACTACATTTTGGATGCTTCTGGATTGAAAGGATTAGCCAGCTATAAGCTGTTGCCCAGAGGACAACATGTTAAGAACATACATTCTTTGGGGATGCTCCTTTCATGTCTCCTTTCATGTCATACGTACAGTACAGCTGCTCTTTGTGTCCTGATCAGTGTACACTTGAGGACCTCATGGCGGCGCCGGCGTGACAACACAATTAAAGTTGTTAGTTCCTGGGCAAGACTTGTTTAAGTTGTACATATTTTAATCTTGTATTTTATATTTAAAATTTCATGTTGTAGAGTATGCCTCATTTTAATTGTGATGCTTCTGACACAAATAAACAAAGCAGAATTAGTTCAAACGTATCAGGTTTTGCGCTGAATATGAAAAGATAATTTGGCCTTGAAAATTTTTCATAGGATTAGCCACATGAGCAGAAGTTAGAAGAGATCCCAAGTTGCACTACACTAAGACACGTAGAGCCTGAATATAGATATTTAAAAGAAGAGGATGGGAAGTGAATTCAGAAATGAGTATGTATGACAAAAGATGGGGGGAAGAAGAAAGGGCCATTGAAGAAAGAGAGGAGACGTCCAGCTGAAGCTGAGAACCAAAGGAGCAATGATCCTGGGCAAAAGATTATGTAGGCCCCAGGGCAAAAAGTGCCACATGCTGTGGACGAGAAGGAAAAGAACAGGGAAAAATGCTTAAGGAGGCAAGATCCAATTCCTAAGAGATGCTGTACCACTTGATGGTCTTACAGAAGAAGAAATCAAGCAGATTTTAACCACTTCTATTCCAGCCCAATGACTAAGGGATCCATGGGTGTGTATTTCCAAACAAGCTCCCTGCCCCATTATATATGATTTTATAAAAGAAATATTTCTATTAAATTTTACTTTAAAAGTTATTTTAAATAGTAGGAAGAACATGGGGAAAAATAAACATGGTTATGAAATTAAAGGAAACTCACTTTTTATTCCACAGCATGTCCAAGTGTGCATGGTAGAACATTGCCACAAATATTTTAAGTGTGTATATATATATATATAAATATATAATTTAGTCCTAATTTTATTCCAAACTAATGGTGCTTTGGCTGTGGTATTTGTTTTTCATATTTCAGACTAATTTATCTCAGGACAGCAAAACTGCACTAATGATGGACTATGCAGCAGCCATGGATGGCTCTTGTAAACAAGATGATACTTTTAGTTTTGAAGGGTGTCTTGCACAATCCCCTTCGGATGAAAAAGTATCACTAGCTGCCTCCCAAACGATATCTGCCCTTGAAGAACCCCAGGAACACAGCCATGGTGCCTGGACCTTAGATCAATGGCACAACAATGCACTACTAGACCAAGACTGTGATAAGATATCAGGGAGCTCTGTAAGCATCTCAGAATCTGAAATTGTGAAGAAGTCCAAAGGTATGAATCTTTCCTATTAAAGAGGTATCAGTGTCATAGCCTTCTCCAGTCAGGTATTTTCTAGACCAGGGGTGGGGAACTATGGCCTTTTATGACTTGTGGACTTCAACTCCCAGAATGCTGGCTCAGGAATTCTGGGAGTTGAAGTCCACAAGTCCTAAAGGGGGCCATAGATCCCCATCTCTGTTCTAGGCATCTTTGGAATTCCAACTTTTTAGAGTGCCAGAAGTGGGAAGCTGTTCTAATTACTCTTGTATTTAAACCAGGGAAGGCAATATTATTGAGCCTTGGGCACACTTAGAAAATGTACAGCATATTATGGGGGGTGGGGGTGCCCTGCCCCCACTGGGGTTGTGAATAGGGATTAGAGCAGCGGTTCTCAACCTGTGGGTCGCAACCCCTTTGGGGGTCGAACGACCCTTTCACAGGGGTCACCTAAACGTGCGCTAGCCCGCCATCTTGGTGACTGGCAACGTGCACGCGCGGGGAGGGGGTCGCGGGGGCGGGGCGGGGTCGCGGCATTAGGAAGGTTGAGAACCACTGGATTAGAGGAAAGCTGGTGGTATTTCTTGCCACTTCCTCTTGTACTTTACTTTTTCCTGGTAATAATTTGGAACAGTCTTCTTAACAGAGCAACCATGTTGCTATTTTGTTTTACTTTTAGATTGTGTCCTTGAAGAAAAACACTTTTTTTTAACTGTCTTAGAGAATTAAAAAGAATTAAAGAATTAAACAGAATAAAAAATAAAAAATAACAAATGGAAATTGTATGTGTGTGTAACAAAACCTCTCTCTGGTTTTTCAATATTTATGTATTATTCTAGAACAGGTAGGCAATTAATTTTCCCAATGGCCCACATGAGAAACTGGGATTATTATGGAGGGCCAAACCAATAGGCTGAATTTAATTCTGTTCAATATTAATTTTATTGCTTTATAAAAAGCATTAATTTGTATGGTTTTATTACTATGAAGGTACATAAGCACACATGCATCCGCGTACTTAAATTGAAAAAGCAGTCACCTTCAAAAGAAGTTGTATTGCATTTGATTTCTAATTTCCAATTGACCTCACATGGGCCAGACAGGGATAGCCAAAGGGCCAGATATGGCCTGGGGACCATAAGATGCCCAGATTTGTTCTAGAATGAATTGTTCCCATGAAAATCCATTTATCTGTCTCTTGAATATAAATCTTTCTCTTCTGGTCTATGTAACAGATCAGAGTGTTGTGATTGTGGTGATGCATTAAAGCTACAGAAGTGTGTGTGTGTGTGTAGCATGTACAAGGAGAGTACCAGGAGTATACGGTAACATTTGAGGATATTATGCAGTTCTTTTGGTCAGGTTTAGAAGTAATTACAATTTCCTACAATATGGACAAGCAGTCTAGAAAATTCCTATGACACCAATTGCAAATGACAGTATGAAATTGTACAGCTATAGATGGGAAAAAGATCTAAGCAAAAAGTGGGTAAAAAGACACTTTTGTGGGTTGTTGGGATTTCAATGTAAGACAAAGAAGGCCAGGCATCATTTGTGGTGGTGGGTTTTGTTTTAGTTTTTTGGGGGTTTTTTGTGCAGCATAGCAGCACAAGCCTTTAGTTTTCCTCCTAGGCAATATTCCTTTTTTCCTGCTCTCTCAGCTTCCTGGAACAGATAACATTAGCCATAAAGTGATCAGCAGCAGCCTGAGTTAGAAGTGACTACCCAGCATACTGTATTCATAGTAAGTGAGTTCTCTACTGGCAGAATAACATTCCCTGCATCTGGTAGTCTACACTGATAATGTATTCAGTCTAGAACAGTGATGGCGAACCTTTTTTTTTCCTCGGGTGCCAAAAGCGTGTGACTGTGTGCTATAGCAATAGCACTTAGACTTATATACCGCTTCATAGTGCTTTACAGCCCTCTCTAAGCGGTTCACAGAGTCAGCATATTGCCCCCAACAATCTGGGTCCCCATTTTACCCACCTCGGAAGGATGGAAGGCTGAGTCAACCTTGAGCCGGTGAGATTTGAACCGCCAAACTGCAGCTAGCAGTCAGCTGAAGTAGCCTGCAGTACTGCACTCTAACCACTGCGCCACCTCGGCTCTGTGTGCACGTGCCCACATGCCCACAGCGAAAATGGCCCCCCGCGCCGCAGAGGCCCTCTGGAGGCCAGAAAGGCCTGTTTGCCAACCTTCCGGTGAGTCCGGTAGGCCCATTTTTCGCCCTCCCCAGGCTTCAGAGGTTTCCCTGGAGCCTGGGGAGGGTGAAAACGGCCTCCCCCGTCCCCCCGGAGGCCCTCTGGAGGCAGGAAACGCCCTCCCAGAGCCTCCACGCAAGCCAAAAATCAGCTTTCCAGCACGCACATGTGCACTGGAGCCTGAGTTAGGGCAACGGCTCGCGTGCCGGCAGATATGGCTCTGCGTGCCACCTGTGGCACGCGTGCCACAGGTTCACCATCACGGGTCTAGAAGGTTGCCAAAATATAGGTATTGTTTCTCCTATATTCTATCCCAACTTAAAAAATGTAAGAGGTAATTGTACTGGCTGGCTTTTCTCTCTTGAGCTGGCCTTTTCTCTACAGATGTCTCTTTTCTCTGTCTCTTCACCTTTCTATGAAAGCTATCTATAATGCATAAATTTGTTTCACAGAATTCATTTTTTTCCTTCAATGGCTGTATGATCATTTCAAGAATCTTGACCTAGGCTGCCTTGGAAAAATCAAACTTTCACAACCTACAGTATGCAATTGAAATCCATTTCTGGATATAGTTTCTGATTTCCACGTATTCTTTTTGCTTCCTAAAAGTTTTGTTTGATGTCTCGTCCTTTCCAACTTAGTAGTATTCCCTCTTTCTGATGTGAAAGTAAAGACACCTTATGATCAGTTTCTTTTTATCAGCTAAAAATAATAACTTTTAGTTTTGTACAGACTTCTCCTGTTTTAGAATCTTGTTTTTCACTCAAGAGTACAGCCCCTCAAAGTTGTATATCTTTGCTTTGTCTTCTAAAGTGCTAAACAGAGGTTGAACAAATTGGCAACATAAAAGTTTGAATCTTTTTTTGACCCATTTTCCTAAAAGTCCTTTTCCCACAGCCAGGCTGGAAGTTACAAGTAGGTCCATTTAAAATAAAAAGCTTACATAGAGAAAATGCTTAGATTAAAGTAACCTTTCTGATTCGAAATCCAACCAATCATTTATATACTTCTCCCAAAATTTGGTAATTTTTGGCATACTTTTGAAAAAAAATAGTAACTATGTTGTTCAGAATATGCAAATAAGGTTTTTTGGGGGGGGGTAGTAATGCTAATCAAAGCTGTTATTGATTTTCCTTATAGTTTTAATTATGATTATTTTTGATTCATTTTGAAGAAAAATTTGCTCAATATTAAAAACAATATTTGTATATTTAATTTATGAAATGTTTAATTTAAAATCTATATATATAAAAGCGAAAACCACTCACACATTAATCATGAAATCTCCAGAACCGTAAAGCCTACAAACTTGAAATTTGCCACGTATGTTCCTCTTGGCTTCTAGGTGCTCACTAAGAAAGGATTTTTCAAAAATCGCAGCATGAGTATTTCTTATATTAATATTAACAAGCTCTGATGCTAAGGAGTTCTACTCCCCCTTCCCCACCTGAAAAGAAATCTGATCCAAATGCAAAACACAAGCAGAGGAGTTTCAGTTTCGCTTTTGCTTTCACAGCAGCAAGCAGCTTTACTACAGAACAGTTGAGTTAAGCCACACTAGCCAGATGAATACTGATGGATGCTGTTGGCAGAGACAGATCCCACCCCCCCCTTTTCCACCACCCTTCCCACAAAGCGATTAGGAAAACACAAGTAAGGGAAGCTGCCTGTTTCTCGCATGGCCAGTTCTACGTGGCATGCTCCAGAGTCAGTTCACTTGACAGCCTGGTCATCCTTCAGTCAGACAGCAAAACCAGGAATGTTGTTTACAGGGAGGTCCTGAGCACTTCATCTGAGGGACGAATTGAAAGTCTATGCTATGCAACTTATTAGCCTGGGTACATAGACAAAACAGCCATGGTTGCTGCTGGGAATAAAGGGCTTAAGCCCATCTATTTCATTGTTGTTACACTTACAATAATGTCTTCATCTGTAACAGAAACTTAACTTACCATCTCTAACAAAATAATACAGTCCCTTTTTTAACTACTCATTAATTTTCAAGCTTTAACTGTCAATTTATTAAGCCCCATCACATAGTTTCATAGCGAAGCATGGGTATCAGCTAGTCCTTTATATTTGTTGACTATCTATCAGCATATTTATACCATCACTCACAGAAACATTTGATGTCTCGTTCCTTCTTCCAGTAGGCGAATGCAGTTTCCTTTTCTGTTTTTCCTTTGTACTCTCTATTTAGCCTCCCAAAATTAAATATATTTGAATACATTATAGACCTAAAAAAATCTGAAAATATTATTTCTAGACGTAATTGCTACTAAAGTATTAGAGGTTTAATTTAAAATGAGTAATTAGTAAAAACAAACAATAAAAATGAGCCAGAATTGCATTTATTTTGTAATAGCAGCAAAAACCTGATGAGCAGGTTTGAAGTAAAACCTATTCATTCAGTTTAGCTGGTTTACTGCAAGAGAGGGGGGAGCGGGAGGGAGAGAGAGGGAGGGAGAGAGAGAGATATGCGTTAACTTTTCTTGTTGAATTCTGAGCCAATTCAATGTATTTTCTTTTATCTGGACTTCGTCCATGTTTTTCTGTTCATTGATTCAGCAAGTCCATGTTATTTGTTTCCCAAAAGATAACTGAGAAATCTTTACTATTTGAAAACTTATTTTCTCTATGTCAAGGAAATTTCCTATGGAAAACCTCTTTCTTGTTCTGCTTCGTCATCACTAGTTAGAGATGGCTAACAGTTTTAGCACAAAAGTAACACTTGTAGGAAATCACCAATATATAATATATATAACAGTAATTGTGTTTTCAGACATTTTCTTTCAAACTCCCAACTATCAGAGTCATTTAAGGAGCCATTTAATGTACTTCAATATCAAATATACTTAGAGCTAGATAAACCTCTCTTGACATGTTTCAGTTTGCTAGTTCTGAGCGAGATCCATAGGCATATGAAATATGATGGTGTATAACTAAAGGTCTTAAGAACACCACTATTTCAGTCTTAGCTCCTGTTCTCTGAGATTAATGACCTTTTCATTACAGCCCTGAAGGTCTGCAAGGTTAATGTGGGTTGTTCCTGGCATTTTGGTATCTAAAATATTTCTGTTGGTAAAATGTATACTGTATATCAGTGTTTCTTAACCTTGGCAGTTTGAAGATGTGTGAACTTCAACTCCCAGAATTTCCCAGCCAGCTATGCTAATTCTGGGAGTTGAAGTGAATTTGTTATGAATTTGTCATTTTAAGATCAAAATCTTTCCAGTTTCAGGTGGAACTCTAACATTCTGAGATTTTGGGCATTTCTGATTTTTTTAAAAACACTTAAATTTAATTTGACGGTCCTGCAGATACTGTTAAGAAAAGGTGTGTACCATGTCAACAGCTCCTGCCTTTTGTGGTGGTGCTCAGAAACATTAAGTAATTATCAAGAGGGGGGAAAAATCACAATCCCTAGATTAAAGTCCACACCAATCCTGACCAGCATTTATGAAATTGATGGGATCCAGTATAGCTGTGAAGCACTCAATTGCCGTACTTTAGGGAACTTCAGGATTTCAGGTAAAGTTGATTTGTGAAGCTAACTATATATTTTCATTGTTGCAGGTGGAATATTAAAAAAGAGTGCAAAGTTATTTTTTCTTCGAAGACACCATAAAAAAGACCCAGGAATGAGCCAATCACATAATGATCTCTCCTACCTAGAGCAACCCAGATCTGATGGTACTCAAAAGAAAGGAGGAACCTTAACACGAATTCTAAACAAGAAAACTATTTTTAAGAGCAAAACCAAACTGAATGGCTCATCAGTTGGACCACATGCATAAATTCTAGAACCTGCCAAATTGTATCAGCTGCACATGACTAATTGTTTACAGAAAAATGAACTACCATGTCCTTTATGAGGTTCACTAGCAAGGTGGTTCGCAGAAGATAGCAAAGCATAGATAGGGAATGATTGGAGTTAGAACTATGGTTACTAAACTGTAGATAATAACTCATATTTATTTGGAAATTAGCTAATTTAATTCAGTAGGCCTTAGTCTAAAATATAATTTCTAGAAATTAGGTTTAAAATGCATTTTTGCTTGAAATTCAAGTATAGCTGAGAGTTACAATGAAAAACTATTGCATTAATACATATCTGTAGTGGTTGTACTTTTAAAGAGCCACAATGCAAATTTTAAATGGGCTATTGTGCCTGCGGGAAAATGATAAAAACAAGAAATTGTGATAAAGGTTGAATGATTTAAGAAAATTGTAGGAGAAATCTGTATTAGTTCATGAGATCCAAAAATCAGATGGAGTCTGGATTCACCTTTGCAGACTAACACATATTATTAATATGCGTAAGCTTTCATGAACTTGATGAAGGCTGATGAAATAAGCTGCAGCTCATGAAAGTGTATACCTTTTAATGAAATCTGAAAATATGCTACCATATTCCTTCAGATTTATGATCTGGGAAACATTTTACTGTGCAATTGTATGTTTGTGCACACATGTGTGCATGCACTTGTGTGTATGTGTATAGGAACAATTCTTGTTGTATGCATTGGAACTTAATCCCAGATAAAAATGCATAAAATTTCAGCCTTAACATGTTTCTGGAGGAAAAATAAAATATTGAATTGAGAAACACGATATAGTAGTTGTTAATCATATGTAAATGGTATTGCTTTTGATAGATGCTAGTAATACAAACTGGTAATTTATATAATTACTTAATAGGAATCTAATTTTTTTGTTCTGTAGATATCCTTTTAGTCTAAGATAAGGAACCACAGATTATTGAAGCTTTTCTTACTTCCACAATACTTGGAAACAACATTGCCAATATTGCAATGTGCCTTGGAAATCCTAAAATAGAGTATATTAATAATTTAATGGCAGCATACTGACAGGTGACATTAGAGCATGCTCACTCTTTTTAAGTTTCAACCAGGGGTGGGTTCTAACTTACCTCGCTGCTGGTTCGCTTCCTCCCGTGCCGCGTGGCCGCGCCGCGTGGGCACGTGCGCCTTGCGCACATGCGCAGTGCAAAAAAATTAAAAAATAAATAAAAAAACGCCAAAAACAAGATGGTGACACATGCACAGTGCCGGAAACTCGGCGCAGAAGAAAAAAAAATTAAAAAAATTTTTTTTCAAATTTTTTTTCCCAAAAAAAAGATGGCGGCGCCCACGGACCGGCACCGACCGAACCGGATCGGTGATGTCATCGTGACATCACCAGCGGGCGCTACCGGTTTGGGCGAACCGGGAGGAACCCACCTCTGGTTTCAACTATTATGTTTCTGTTTTGACACAGCTTGCTTATTTGAAAAGATAAGGGGAAGTGTTCCCCATTTCTTTATATTAGATATTATAACTTGTTCATTAAAAAAAAAACATTTCTTAGTGATTCTGCCTATCTTACCAAACATTATGTATTCTGACTCAGTAGGGATTTGCTGTGGAATATATGACTTGATTGTAGATCCTAGAATCAAGTTCTATTACATTTGTTCAGGGTAAATCTGGTGCCAGTTCCATCACTGTGATTTAAATCAATAAACAAAAATAATTTGTTGAAATAAAGCTGTTCCTCCTGTGGATCAGTGATTTGCATAAACTGCAATAATGATGTTAAAAATACAGCCTAATGAACTCCAACATACAAAACATTATTGAAATGAAACAGCAATTTCTGGAAAGTTGTGGAAATTCTCATTTTTGTAATGACGGTATATTATAGACTGACTGCTACGGGGTTATCTGTATGAAATACTTTATTTCCATAGTAAGTGCAGGTAGTCTTTGCTTAACAACTCTAATTGGGACCAGAATTTCCATTCAGTGTCATCATAACTTCACTGAATAAATGGTTTTAAACAAGGACTATCTATGCTATGTTTATCTTAGACACATATCTTTGGATGTAAACTTGCTTCCATGTACCTGGAGTTAGAATTGGTTTGCATGACATTCCGTCTTGTCTTTTTAAAAAATTGTATAGCTTTATGTTGGCACATAAGCAGACTGAAATGCCAAATTAAAAACAAAAGGACTTGCTCTGTAACTCTTACAAATACTTGAACAGTTTTAAAATTGTTATTTGAATGACTCAAAATTATGTTGCTGGATTTTAAAGAAAAGTACCAAAGGTATGTCATGTGGTTTGTGATTTTTATCTTAATCGTTTAAATAGAAATGAGTAGCAATAACACTTAGACTTATATACTGCTTCATAATTCTTTACAGCACTTTCTAAGCAGTTTACAGAATCAGCATATTGCCCCCAGCAATCTGGGTCCTCGTTTTACCAACCTCAGACCCTCACCAATCTTGAGCCGCTGACGATTGAACTCCTGGCAGTGAGCTAAATTAGCCTGCATTCTAACCACTGTACCACCACAGCTCCAGTAGCATCCTGACACTGCAGTGGGTTGACATATTGAGCAACATTATTTTTGTTCAAAGCAAAATGATTATATAAGGAAGATACAAGTTGATTTATAAAAATTAAAATATAGTTAAGATGTAAATCATTGGAAACATCTTGTTCATATTCTTCTGAAATGAATTGAATATTTATGCCCCATTTCAATAGATAAGGGAAGCTTTACAAAACCTCTGATTTTTGCCTCTTATCATTTGATGATACATGGGTTTTCCTAAAAAGGAGTTCCTAAAAAGAATTAGATTAATAATGATGTCTTCCTTTTTTAACATTAGCTTGCCCAAATATGCCCAATACAAATATTGCAATTATTAATTAGTAGTAGCATTCAGAGAAACTGAATGTTTTTCAAGATTACTTCAGTAAGTGGGGTAGGGTGACATTTCAAGTTGCATTTATGGAAAGAAAATGAATGATTTTTTTATGGCACTCAGAAAGGCAAAATGCAGTTTTCTTCTTTCCACTTGTCTCCTGGCTAGGCATTTGAATGCTTTTATGAGATTTATATGGATGAAAACTATAGATAGCATAGGCACCCAAAAATAGAGTTTTGTTTAAATTCTTGTAACTTTACATATGGGGACTATCCTAATGCAAGATATAAAACAGAATATTAACCACACTGTATATTAACAATTATTATTGGCAAAACTTGTTTTTTCATATAACATGAAATCAACCACCTATAGTATTACATTTTCTCTCTCATATGCTAACTATGATGATGATATTATGATCTGATTTCAAAGATTAGATAAGCCTACAATAGTGAGATGCAGCTATAGTAGCTGAATTCATGCACCGAGTTGAATTCCGGTTCTAGATTAAGAATAAGAAATCAGACTTCTTAATTATTATTAATCTTAGAATCTCAACTCATGATGCAAAGAAGCATTATGCTTAGAATTTAAAATGTTTTATTTTACTGAATCTAATTCTGACTACAAAATCCTATTAACTCCTTCATTTTAATTGTATAAGCTGAAGTCATTTCATTGCAGTTATTAAAGAAGAAAACTACTGTGTGATATATCAGCATATTCCAATCTACTTTTCATCCTATTGTAAGCATCTGTATTCCTTTAGAAGTAGGATTTTTATTTTGTCAAAAGCCAACCTGATACTCTTGACTGTTCATATTTTATGTAAAACTGAGAAAAGGGAAGACTCACACAACCTTACAATTTATACTGAAATGTGCATCAACTATCTAACCTTGAAGGAACCATCAAGAAGAATTTTTTTTGTCTCTGATACAATACAGGTAGCCCTTATTTACCAACCACTCACTCAGTGACCATTCAAAGTTGGGGTGGTACTGAAGGACTGGTACTTTTAACTAGCCCTCAAGTTCTGGCAATTGCAGGGTCCTTGCAATGATTTGGGTGATTGGCAATCGGTTTCATTTATACCATTTACAATCTTCCCAGCCAGCTTCCCACAAGCAAAGGCAATGGGGAAGCCAGCAGGGAAAGCCACATGTAGCTTTGATAAATCCCTCTGGACTTCTTGCACTCACACTGCACCATCCTTCCCTTGGGCTTCCTACGTTCATGTGCAGCCTCCACCAGGTCTCTCAAGCCCTCCCCAAGCCTCCCCCCACCTCATCTCTGGCCTATGCCAGTCCCCACAGCACCTCCCTGCAATATCCCTCACCCTCATGAAACATCCTCATGACATTCCCCATACTCGCTACCTGAGACTATATCATTTAGAAATGGCAATCCCAGTCCCAATTGTTGTCATAACCTGAGGCAAAGGTGGGTCCCTGCTGGTGCAGACCAGTTCTTTAGAACTGGTAGCGGGAATTTCCCCCAGCTCGCCGAACCGGCAGCAATGGCCGGCTGGACATGCCCCTGAACTGGCTCTCTTGGCGCCATAGGCGCCGCCATCTTGCTTTTCGCTTCTACGCATGTGCAGAAGCTGGATTTTCTGCACATGTGTGCACGTGCACACGCACGTGAAGCACCCGCGCGCCCGCACGGTGCGGGAGGAAGCGAACCGGCAGCGAGGTAAGTTAGAATCCACCCCTGACCTGAGGACTATTTGTATAAGGCAATGGAAGGAAAATCAAGTTGCAGAGTTGGAGGTATTAAGGACCATATCAGAACTGTTGGAGGAAAGATCCTTATAAAGTTCTACCAGGCATCATAGCCACCAAGTTATTGTACTATATGGCCATTACATGAGCACAATTTGGAAGGGCACTAGGAACAACATCAGAGAATAAAATGCCAGTTGCTCATAAACAGAGAAGTTGCCCAAGACTAAAGGTCTAGACCAGGGGTGTCAAACTCGTGTCATCACGGCGACATCACATGATGTATCGGGACTTTTTTCCCCTTTGCTAAACTGGGTGGAGGCGGGGCCAGCACATGACACATCTGGCCCGCTGGCCGCGAGTTTGACACCCTTGGTCTAGACCAGGGATGAAATGCAGCCGGCTTCCCTACCGGCTCGTAAGTGCGCGCGATGAAATGCAGCCGGCTTCCCTACTGGCTCGGAAGTGCGTGCGTGCGTGCTGTCATCATGTCGCGGTTTTAACCATCTGTGCATGCGCAGAAGGCTTTGCGCATGCACAGAGAGTTAAAACCGGGACATGACCGATGTCCGGGCGGGTGGGCAGAGCCTCCTGCCGCCGCTACCGGCTCGCCGAACCTTACGCCGCCACCGCTACCAGCCCATGCGAGCCGGATAGAGCCGGCAGCATTTCACCCCTGGTCTAGACAGACCAATTTGAGCACAGCCTGGATTGACTACAGGAAAGCTTATGATTCAATGCCACACACATGGATTTGTGAATGCTTAGAAGTATAAAAAGTCTACACTAAGAGCCTTCCTCAAGAGCTCAATGTGACTGTGGAAGAACACTGGAAGTCAACTCAAGATAGATCACAGAAGTAGCCATCAAGTGCAGCATATGCCAAGGTGATGCTCTATCCCCACTGCTGTTCTCAGCCAGATAATCACAAGGATTAGATATGGATACAAATTCACTATCAGCCACTCCTTGTACATGGTTGACATCAAGTTGTATGCTAAAAATGAATGAGACATCAACTCGCTGTTCCATCTGACATGGAACTACAGTGAGGATATCAGGATGTCATTCAGACTAAAGTGTGGGCAGATGGTGGTCATCTAAGTAACTAAGATTGATGGGGTGGAATTACCAATAGCCCACATAGCAGACACACAGACCAGTTACAAGTACCTTGGTATCCCATAGTCACATGGGAACCATGATGAGGCAAGGAAGAAAAAGATCCATGCCATTAACGTGTGTTCTGCCACTCATCAGGAACCCTGCCAGTATAATGAGCTGGTCAAAGAAGGACACAGAAGCTGCCAAAGCCCCTCATTATGTATGCAGGTTTTCACCTCAAGGCCAACACCCAGAGACTATACACTACCTGGAAAGAGGGTGGTTGTGGTGTAGTGAGTGTCAAAGCCACTGTCCTGGATGAAACTCAGAGCACCCAGGAATACATCATTAAGATGGCACCCAAAATGAGCTGCTGAGAGTGGCAGGCCTGAATACAAAAAGGTAAAAGATGGCTTCCATCTCAATGTTTGAGACAAAAGCAGACATGGGAGGAAAATCAAGCAGAGGAAGTGCTATGGCAAGACAAGACCCTGCATGGAATGTACCATCAACAGATAGCTGAGGTGGCAGATATTGGGAAATCCTACCAATGGGTGGAAAGAGATGGACTAAAAGAGCACTGAGGCACTGGTCATAGCAACACAAGTATAGCCATTAAGCACCAGATTCATACAGTAGAAGCATGGGTCTACCATACTAGACAAGATCCAAGCTGCAGACTATGCAGAGGGATCTCAGAGACAGTCCAACACATAGTGGCAGGGTGTAAGATGCAGGCATACACAATGGCACAACCAAGTAGCTGGCATTGCATACAGAAACATCAGCACAGAATATGGGCTGACCAGGGGTCGGCAACCTTAAAAACTCAAAGAGCCATTTGGACCCGTTTCCCAGAGAAAACGAAACACCCGGAGCCACAAAACCTGAGTGGGCATGGCCAACTCGACGTCACATGACACCCCCCCCCCAGCTATGCCTACCCAGGTTTTGTGGCTCTTTCTTTTCTATGAGAAACAGGTATATCTCTCTCTTTTCCTTCTCTCTTTCTCTCTCTCCAATCTCTCTCCCTCCCTCTCATCTTTCTTTCAGTCTTTCCCTCTCCCCATCTCTATCTCTCTCTCTCCCCTTCTCTCTCTGTGTGCTGAGGAACGATCGCCACCCCCAGCAAAGGCTTCTCTTCGGGCAACCCTCCTCCCCCTCTCGTGACTCCCTGGCTGGCTGTGGCGCGCGTGGGGAGACCCTCCTCAAGCGAGCGTCAAAGCGCAGCAAAGGCGGAGGATGGGCGGTTGCTCGCTTAAGGAGGGTTTTTGGACGCAGCTTCTCTCCTGCCCTAAGGATCCGGCCATCGCCTTGCTGTGCCCCCCACCCCCCGCATGAGAGGAGAAGGAGGGGGAGGAGGGTCGCCGGAGCGAAGGCAGCCTTTGCTTCCTGCCGCTTCGGGCTGGAGCTTACGCCCTCCCTGCTCAACCGAAGAGCTGCGGGGGGGACGGGACGGGACGGGGCAAGGCAATGGCCAGATCCTTGGGGCAGGAGAGAAGCCGCATCCAAAGACCCTCCTTAAGCGAGAAGTCACCCACCCTCCGCGGCTTCTTGCTTCCAGAAGGAGGGTTCTCGCTTCTCCGCGGCTTCTAGAAGGAGGGTCTCCTGGCCCCGCCACCCTCCTGGCCCCGCCACAGCCAGCCAGGGAGTCGTGAGAGGGGGAGGAGGGTCGCCCGAAGGAAAGTCTCCACCAGGGGTGGCTATGTTCCTCAACCAGCGCTGGAGAATCAGCCCCGCCCGCTTCTCCATTCCCGCTGTCGCCCTTACCTTCTCAGGCCAGGTGAGGGAGGGGAGGGCGAGGCCAGCCAGTGATGGGACAGGGAGCCACAGCAGGGGACCCAAAGAGCCGCATGTGGCTCCGGAGCTGCGGGTTGCCGACCCCTGGGCTAGACCGTCCTAAGTCCAGATGGGAGATCCCACAGAAGATCATGGAAAAAAGCTAAGATACTGTGGGACTTCCAGACCCACACAGAAAAGCAGGTACTAGTCAAATCAACCAGACATCGTGATAGTAAACAAGGACCAAAAGACAGCAGTGGTGATAGATGCAGCAGTGCCAAGTGACAGCAACATCAGGAAGAAAGAGTGTGAGAAGCTGGAGAAGTACCAGGGCCTGAAGGAGGAACTGAAGAGGATATGGAAAGTAAAGGTCAAAGTGATCCCAGTAGTGGTAGCAGCATTTGGGGGCTGTGACTCCTAAGATGGGAGAGTAGCTCCAACAGATCCCAGGAACGATATCAGACCTCTGAGTCTCAAAGAGTGTGGTGCTAGGAACAATCCTGTGATTGTGCAATCCTAAGATCCTGTGCAGAATCCTCAAAATCCCAGGCGTCTCATGGAGAATTCATAGAGGAAGACACAGACCACCTATAAAGGTGAAAAGGGAATTTAGAGATAGAGATAGACATAGACAGAGATAGAAAATGGAAACTGTTATTTACTTGCACATGCACAATCTAGGAAAACAATTGGAAAACAATCTAAATTGCTTTCTCTTTACTAATATAGAAATGCTGAAAATTAAACATTATTTTCTGTCTTCTGTGGAAGAATAGAGTCCCTCCCTCCATTCAAAAGAAAATGAACTTCACTCACTCCGCAGGCTAGTCACATCCCTATTTTATGCAAATAGCCACCAATGTATCAGTAAAAATAGAATAAGTGGTTTGGCTTAAGGAATGGGCAGGGGTCCCAATTGGCAGGGTTTGGTTGGGAATGACAGGAGTTCTTATCTAGTGCATTAGCAGACCCGAGCTGGAAAGGATTGCAGTGAAATCTCTCCCGGCAATTCTCCTCTGTTACAGCAACAGAACAGTTTGAAGATTTTTGTAGAGAGAGAATTATTAGGCTGCAACAACTATGCAGCAACTATACAGTTAACATTATCCTCTTGGGATGTTCCTACATCAAACCATACTCAGTCAGCCAGGTCAGCCTATTCAAAGGTAGTCCAGGGTTCTTCCTCATGACTGCATTCATTCCTCCAGGACCTGAGTTGGCAGAAACATTTACCAGCATAATTTGATCTGCTCTGAGGGGCATGCTGTAATCTGCCTCAGCAATGCGGCTTGTGGATGGTCCTATCTATACAGTTTTGCTGAGGGACAATTTAAGGGCAATAATTGGTAGATTCTCCTGGCTTTATTTCTCCATCCAACTAGTGTCATCAGCAAGTGTGTGAGAGGATTGTTCTTCTTAAAGCATGTAACTTTAAAGTCATAAGTCATGGGAATGTTCCATATCAGGCCTGTCAAACTGGCGGCCCGCAGTTTGGCTCCGCAAAGGTAAAAAAGTCACGATATGTCATGATCTGGCCCATGACGCGATCAAGTTTGATTGCATGCTCCATATCAACCCAGTTTTTTTTTAATATGGATATGAATATTCCACTAGTTTTTGACACGTTGATGGAGCAGAAAATAAGCTAGGGTGAAGCAGGAGAAAGCTGACAGGACACATTGTGAGAGTTATCTCTCACTTCATCCTAGCCAGTCTTCTACCCTATCACCCTCTTTGGATAATGTTGGCCCTTCTTGGGCTAGCAGGGGAATTGGCAGAACTCTTGACAGTTTCAAACCAGATCCCAAATATAACAGATTGGTAAGCCCTGCAGGAAAGTAATGGTGCTGATAATGAATGGCCAGTCAGCAGCACCTAGAAATAGCCCATATAATATGTAAAATGGTGTTCTGCTTTCCAAAGTAATAAAGACAATGCAAAACACAGACATGCAAAATTCTTTGTTGAAAGAACAACTTATTTCAGACAAAACCACCAACAGAGTGCTCTCCAGCTAAAATCCAACTATAAGTCTTTTCTTAAACATTTATTTTTTGATAGAAGGTCCTAAGGTAGAAGTGCAGGTCAAGTATTATGGGGCAGATGCTTCTGTATAATCCAGATGTAGTTTCTTCTGCCAAGTTGGAATGGACATGGAAGTTGGACCTCGGTGACCAGAGGGCAGGTTCAATAGCTTCAATTGACCAGTAGGTATTATCAAATATGAGCTCCTGACCATCAATATGAATGATATGCACTGTAGTAGTTGTTCATACATCAAGGATTGTGTCAGGAGAAAATAGAAAAGTCTAATTTAAAATGGGAACAGCTGTAGACAAATTAAGGTTGTCTCCATAATGAACTGGGGAATAAAAAGCTGTCTCACTGAGGATCTGTCCTCTAAAAATAGTCTTTGTACTATAGTTAACAGTGATGAAAATGAGCCTTCAGTCTGGAAGTCAGGTATTGCTCCATGGTCATATTGGGACACACAACACATTCGTGAAATAACAGTTTAATTGGAATTTCTTTATTCATTCAATTTATATCCTAACTACAGAAATGGAACTGAAAACTATAGCTACACCTCCATTCTGAATGTCACTCAAGACATATTCTCCTATTTTAAAATCAAGTCTCCAGTGATAGTTGACATTCGCTGGTAACTTGAAGGAACTGCATTAACACAAACTAGCTTCATCACATTCATCTGCTTGATCAAAAGTTGGACGAAATCAGCTTTTATTCATTCTACTGCTTTTAGTAATCCACTTCTATTACCAAGTCTGAGCCTTCGCATTCTGTTAATGCCAGAATTTCTCCAGGACTTCGATATGGAATGGCTGTAATCGAACCAGTGCTAATGTCCATACAGCAGCTACTAAGGCAGTAATTCGCCCCTTTCCTTTCTGTGCTGCCAATCAGCTTGGCTGACAGTTGTCAGCTTTTCCGTCTATCTGGTTCGAGCAACCTAACTTTATCCCACACTGAACTACAATTCCCACGATGCTTTGCAACGTCACGCGTTAGCTTCCGGTGGCGCGTGGCTTCCGGCTCGGATCGGAACCTGGAGTCCGGACTCGATCCGGGTATCAACATTCCAAAAACAGGTAATGCCAAGCCCCCGCCTTGATCCGCGTCTCTCTCTTACTCCCAGGAACTGCTCCTTGCCCCGTGCGCGGGACCCAGTGCCGGTGAGCCCTTTTCCACCCGTGGAGTTTCCCAGGGCGGCGCGGCGGGGTCCCTTCTCCGCCCGTGCTGCCGCCTGCTCCTCCCTCCCCTCCGTCCCGCTCGCGTCTTCCACGCCGCCTGTTCTTTGTTACAGGCAGCAGCCGCCCGCGGCCGCGCGCACTGTGAAAGGGTGAGGCGGGTCCGAGGCAAAACCCGGCGGAGCCGCTCCCGGATCCCCGGCCGGGCCGGACCCAGGCAAGCCGCTGCCTCCCTGCGTGGAGGTGACGGGCTTGCCTCCTGCTGCTGCTACCGCCGCCGCCGCCGCCCTCGGCTGTCGAGGCTCCTCCGCCCTTTCTTTTTCCCCCAATCCCGCGCTAGAACCGGGTGGGATAACCTGGGAGCGAGAATGAGGCACAAAACCAGCCGTCCGGCGAGCGGCGATGGGATGGGCCTTTGTGGGTACCACTTGCCAGCCTAGTAAGGGCAAGGGTTTTGGCGTGTGCAAGAGGGGGACGGAGCCGCCTCGGATCCTTCCTTTCCTCCTCCTTTCGCCCGGACTTAAGACTCGAATCATAGGCAAAGAAAAAAGCCAGGCGCTCTCTAGTCTGGCTGGGTCGGACACATCGCGTCTCTGGCTAGGGCAGCCTAAGAACAGAACCGCACCACATCTGGAATGCAGCGCTTTAACTGCTGCAAAACTCACCTGTTCAATTCTGCGACAGCCTGTTCCAAAATTCACGAAGGGTTTTTTCTTAGCGACCAGACGGAAGGGACAACTTCTTTGTCCCTCTAATGCAAAAGTTTATTCTCGAACTTCATATGAAGGAACATATCTCATTCTTTTAAGCTGCAGTATATGCAAAGTAACTCCAAGCACCTACTGCATGGATAAGCAAAACCATGGAAAGAATACCGGTACTTGAAACCTTAATCAAAGCACATATTTTTACCATTTTTGCATTCTTACCATTGAACAGTAAGAAGTGGAATACTGTACTAATCACTAGTGACTTGATAGTTCTTAAGGTGTGGTTAATATTAAACATATGCAGAAATCATCTTTTGCATCTCCTTCCACAGTAGTAAGCATTTCTTCCTCTATAATGGAGTTAGTGATTACAGATTTATTAGCAAGACTGATATATGGAGAAACAGTGTCTGAAGGGCATGTTAAGTCAAGTTCAGTCTACAGTATTCAGTGGAACAACTAGTATATGTGTACTGTATAGAATTCCACAATTAATCACCATTAAATCTCACTGATTGTGTTTCAAAATTAAAATAATGAAAGATCAGCAGAAGTGTTTCCAAGGGACTGTACTGCTTGGACATACATTTTATGCTACTTGCTTGTATTTAGGGCCATATTTCACTGTTTTCTGACAAAACGTAATAAATATGCTGAATGTACTTTGGAAGAACCAGAAGAATGACATTTGGAAAGGGACACTTTTAATTATATTTATATGATGTTTTAGCAGAATATATGCTTTTATTTCAGACTTATTTTTAAGTTTAACTCTCTGGATTTGCAGTGACATGTTTTCATCTTAAAATGTATAAGATAATATCCTACATTTTTTTAGAATTTTTGCTATAGCTCATTTTATTGCAGCACTTCATTTCTATCTCATTTCTCAAGTACTAATTGTCTGCTAAAATCTCACCTAATTACTATTCAGTAAATGAACTAAATTAGAACTTGGAACTAAATTTGTTAACTTGATTTACTTCCAGGTAAAGTGAGTATAGTTTTAATTTTCTTTCTTCCACTCAGTTGCACTGATACATTCCACCTACTGTACTCTTGGTATTGGTTATAAATGGGATGACATTTTTATCACTGAAGCAGGGGTGAAATTCAAAATTTTTCCCTACCGGTTCTGTGGGTGTGGCTTGGTGGGCGTGGCAGGGGAAGGATACTGCAAAATCCCCATTCCCACCCCATTCCAGGGGAAGGATACTGCAAAATCCCCATTCCCTCCCCACTCCTGGGGGAAGGATATTGCAAAATCTCCATTCCCACCCCACTCTGGGGCCAGCCAGAGGTGGTATTTGCCGGTTCTCCGAACTACTCAAAATTTCTGCTACCAGTTCTCCAGAACCTGTCAGAACCTGCTGAATTTCACCCCTGCTGACTGAAGCAATATTGTCAAAAGTGTATGGCATTTTTCTTCAATATGAATGGGTAACACAATTTTAGTAACTATCTCTGGAGCCAGTAGGGGTCAGTTGTGTCACATTCATACAAGCAACCAAGGACTACATTTTAAAGGCATTGTTCAGGCTTGAAATTAAGGCAATCTTAAATACTGGAAGAGAGTACTGTAAGACATGAAGTGGATTTGGGGCAGGAATCAATTCAAGTATGAATTCATATGTTAATTTGTCATCTCCCACTCACACACTTCATCTTCTTTTTAATATAAATGAATTAAAAATCTGTTGATTGGGCAAATAGTTTTATAGTATATGTTTATCTTTTAAATCCTGCATTGTTTAGAGTTGATGTTAAACAGTTCATTCAGATGGCCATCCTTTTCCTCAACACTCCCTTATGACATAATGATATGACTCTTCTGATTGTGTTTTTATATTTATTAGATTTTTATCTCACTTATCCTGAAGAATAATATACAACTGAACAGATTAGTGCAGATATGAACTATTTTCACCCACTGATGTTGTTTCTTCAGTTGGTGTCATTATTCATATATATATATATATATATATATATATATTTGGCCTTTGGTCTCTGAAAATAGTATTTTAAAAGGTAGCAGAACCATTTTATTCATAGGGACGTAAGGGTTTAGGATTTTTTTTATAGATATCCTGTATCTCAGTGTAAAATGCATTAATCTTGTTTTTGTCATTTTGTTGGTGTGTGACTTTATAAGATTGAATAGTAGTTTCTTTCCTCTTCATTCTCACAATGTCTGCTATGAAATAAGCAGAGCAATTTCGATCCCTTGCTTACCTGTCTTCCCAAGCTTATAGCAGAGTAAGAATTAAGGAGGTTTGTTTTGAAACCGCAGTTCAACATTCTTTTTGCAATTCTACTGGTTGAAGCCTCCGATACAGTTAACTCTACCATTGGAATCCGAGATTTATTCCTGAGTATTCATGTATCATGGTTTTATGCCACTCAGAGAATGTTCATCTGACTATAAAACTAACTTTTAAAACTGTAAGAATTAAATAAGTCCTCATAGCTCTCACCCCCCATGTCCTTTCTCCAGTGAAAGTACATCATGATTGCCAAAAGCTAGCAAAGATATAGCTATATAAAACAGTAAGAGAATATAGCTGTTACCCTAATATTGATAAGCGAGCTTCACTGAATTCAGTGATTTTTTTTCAATTGAGGTATGTATAGGATTGCACTATGAAAATTCTAAAAATTAAGCAATACAACCATACATATGTTTTTTTCAGATAAAATGCTCAGAGTTATATTCGTAATACTATAAAACATGCCTGGGAATCAGCCCTGCTGAAATAATAGAATCCTGTAGAGGTTTACAGTTTAAAAGAAAAAGAAAATCATGTAAACTATGCACTGGAAGGAAGGTAATATTCTCTGTTTTAGAATTAGATCCTAGATGCTTAAATCTCATAGAACCAATATTCTTTTGTTAGGGATTAAAAATGGCTTCTGTTTTGCAGAATTGTTACTGGTGGATACAATCCCCACCCCACCCCACCCAACCAGCTAAATAGATTCTTGAGGTCTCATCCATCCAATTTAAATCTTTGGGCAGGAATGGTAGGAAGTAGTGTATTTTTGTAACACATACAAAGAAGATTCATGAAAGAGATTGACTACTGTCCCATTGTGTGACTATATTATGTAACTGATCTTCCAATGATAATTCTACAATAAGCTATCAAATTCATGGAATAAAGGTGGACAAAATTTAAGCACTACAGGAAAGGCAAAGAATTTTACATCAAAAAGCCCTTATGCAGTATACAGAATTGACTGTTAACAAAAGCAGTATTATTTTGACAAAGATCAAAATGTTTTTATGTTGGTTTAAAGATTACACATTGGAGAAAAATGAACTAACTTCAAAGGTCAGCTCTATCAGATAATTTGCCAATTTTATTTTATAAATTTTCATGCCATCGAGTTAGTGGTAACTTAATGATCATTCAGATAGATTTTTTCCATGATAGTCTGTCCCTATGTTAGTGTTTTCAGGTCTTGAAACGATGTACCCATTGCCACTGTAACTGAGTCCATCCATCTTGCTGCTGTTGTCCTCTTCTATTTGCTTCTGCTTTTCCCACCATTAAAGCCTTCTCTGGAGAATTAAGTCTTATGCAATGATCCATTTTTTTCAGCCTGGGTTTTAGTAAACCAGTGTGAAATAGTTGAATAGTACTTAATATCATTTAATATATCAATTGGGCATACATGCAATGGGAAACACTTCTATAAGCCGCTGTGGTGCAGTGGTTAGAGTGCAGTACTGCAGGCTACTTCTGCTGATCACCGGCTGCCAGCAGTTTGGCAGATCGAATCTCACCAGGCTCAAGGTTGACTCAGCCTTCCATCCTTCCGAGGTCGGTAAAATGAGGACCCAGATTGTTGGGGGCAATATGCTGACTCTGTAAACCTCTGAGAGAGGGCTGTAAAGCACTGTGAAGCGGTATATAAGTCTAAATGCTATTGCTATTGTCAGTTCCTGTTAATAATCTACAACAGTATTTTCCAGTGTTATTTGGATTGCAAAGAATATCCTTTGCAATCCATATAGCAATTTAGCTCCATTGGAATATGACAGGTGAATAGCTCTATTAATCAGTTGTTCATTCTAGATTATTAAGATGAATTGAATGTGGTTTTTTAAAATCAAGATCAGTAGAGTAATTTAAAAAGTTCACATTTATTTCTAAAAGTAAATGAAACGTGGAACTGTTCCTTTTTGCACAGATGTATTTGTTTGAAAAGTGTGGTAAGTTTAAGGTGCTGGACTAGGAGGTGGTGGAGACCCTTGTTGTAGTCCACTCTCAGCTACAGAAGCTCACTGGGCAATATTGAGCGAGTCACTCTTTGTCAACCAAACCTATCTCAGTTGGGTGGTGTACTGTATATATTGCCTTGAGCTCTTGTACAAAAGGTGGTATATAAATCTAATAAACAAAAAAACAATGTATTAATAAGCAGTGGGTCTTATGATTTATTCCTTTCCTTCTCTTATTTTCTGTGGGGTCTTGGTGCTCTCTGAACCTGGTTGTTTTCTTAGTGCTAATAGCACTGATGACGTTACCTACTTTGGGTAATGAAACATCTGCAAGAAAACAAAGCAAGCTGAGAGAGCACCCCCTCATTTCAACCCAGAGGGACAAATATTCTCTTTTATTTTTATTTTCTGCATTAAATCATTTTTCTTCACATGAGTTTTTTTTTAAAATAAATGTACATTTTATGTTTTGTGAAAGGATTGGATTACACACTTTGAATTGACCTGCACTGTAAAATAATGGTTTATTGACAGGATTTCTATCTATCTGGTTATTGCACCACTTTTAGCCACTTGTCTGCTAAATAAATCTGGGAGGGTTTTTTGGTCAATTTAGGGATAGGTGTGGTTTATGGAGTATCCTTTTGTTGCAGCAGAGATAGATGTTACACCCAAGGCTTTGTTTTACACAATATTGTGAAATATATTGCTTTCATTTTTTTAAAATAACATGGTTTTAAATATTATGAAATGTGGTTTTGGAAATGTTCTTGAAAGCTTATGGGGCAGAGAGGATGTGTTTTTCAGCCAGGTCCCCCGCTGTTGACTTTTCCTTATGCAAGAATATATTTCTCAGGAGGATTACCAAATGTTACTACTTTTTCCAAAGTGAAAAGATGCTTCTCTAAACCTCTGTAAGATTGTCAAATTTGACCCTTTTTTTCATGTGAATCTTTTTTGTAGTATCCTTACAGCAGTGTTTCTCAACCTTGTCAACTTGAAGAGGTGTGGACTTCAACTCCCAGAATTGAAGTTGCTTGCAGGGGAATTCTGGGGGTTGAAGTCCACACCTCTTCAAGTTGACAAGGTTGAGAAACACTGCCTTACAGTCTTTTTGAGAGGGAGACAGGTAGACCTACAGTAACAATCCTAGTCCATGGCTAAAGCAGCTCTTTTTTAAGTGTTTTAGTTTTAAAATAATATTTTAAACACAGCTTTTACCACGGATACAATCCAGCACACTTCATCAACAATGTGATCAAGCCAAGTATTAGTTGAGCTGCTTTTCTCCACTTTAGGCTGCTCTGGATACACCTTCTCCCTTCTAGTTACTGGGCACTATTTTGCCATTATTACCATTGCCACCATTACCATTTTGGGTTTGGGCTGCAGAAAAGAAGATTGGACACCTTGTTCCATGCAGTCGTCCATGCCTGTTAGTCTGACTGGCAGATCCCAGTTACAGAGGAGGAGCATGGGTTGAAGTGGGAGGAAGTGCTCGTGATGGTCACAACCTCTTCTCTGTACACATGAAGCAAAATGTTGTTTCTGAACATGGACTGAGCACTTAAAGAGTGCTAAATCTGAATCTAAAAATGATCTAGTGACATTCCTTATCCCTTACTTTTTCGCCAAGGCATTATTACTCAGAGAACAAATGTCAGCATACTTTTCTGCCAGTTCAAGAATTGGTAGATTGCATCACAAATGCTTAGAAATCTTGGGAGTCAGGAAAAGGCATTGGAAGACATTAGAAGTCTGAAAGTTACATTGTTCCTTATTTATTCATTCATTTCTTTACTTATTTATTTTATTAAATTTATATGCCACTGTTAAGCAATTCCTATATCCGTAAGGAATTACATAATATTAACTATATCACAACATATTCCTTGTGTGTCTAATCACACTTGACCAAATAAAGTATTCAATTCAATTCAAGATGTGATTTTTAACTAACATGGGTAACATGGCTGGTAAGTCACACATATGGAACTGAGTTTTGTATTATGGACAAAAAATAACATAAGCATTGGTACATTGGTATACATAGTGATATACATATATTTTTATTTCTGGAAACAGTATTTCTTTTGGAATTCTTAGTAATTCAGACAGTCCTTAATATAAGCCTATAGATCAGTGACGGCTAACCTTTTCGGCACTGAGTGCTGAAACTGGAGCATTTGCGCACCAGAACCAAGAAGAAAGCAGCTGGCCGGCGCGCATGCGCGCTACAAAACCCGGAAGAGCAGCTGGTGACACTGCGTGTGCCCACAGAGAGGGCTCTGCGTGCCACCTCTGGCACACCATAGGTTCGCCATCACGGCTATAGATAATATAAAATCAGATCAGAGATAGTATATCATTGCAGATACTTCATTTTACTTATGGTGTACATTGTTTTTAAGGCAGGAAAATTAGTGAGCTTTAAGATGACTTAGTTTTATGGAAGACATTCTAATGATCTGATTGATATTTCTGTCCTTTTGGTTTTGGCAGATACCAGAAATGGCTGAAGAAGGTGGCGACTTTATATGTAAGTGCTCAAGAAGGAAGAATAAATCATTGCTATGACTTTTTGTGCTGTTAAAACTGAATGTGTCATTCTGTTCTTCTATATTAGTCATTTAATAGAGTAAATGTAAGTGAGGATACAGGTAGTCCTCGACTTACAACCATTCGACTTTACAAACATACGACCATTGTACATTCGTTCAGTGACCATTCAAAGATACAATGGCACTGAAAAAAGTGACTTATGACCATTTTTCATATGACTGTTGCAGCATCCCATAATCAAATGGTCATGTAATCAAAATTCAGATGCTTGGTAATTGCTTCATATTTAAAACATTTGCAGTGGCCCAGGGTCATGTGATCATCTTTTTAAACCTTCTGACAAACAAATTCAATGGTTGAGCCAGATTCACTTAACAACCGTGTTACTAAGTTAACAACAGCAGTGATTCACTTAACAACTGTGGCAAGAAAGATTGTAAAATGAGGCAAAACTCGCTTATCAAGTATCACACTTAGCAACATAAATTTTGGGCTCAATTATGGCCATAAGTCAAGGACTACCTGTTCTTCTTTGGCAACAAAACAACAATTTTAACTCATTGCCTTTGTATTGTACTAATGCTATTTTACACAGGTGTAATTTACTTTTTTGGTAGCTAGTTTTTCTTCCATGTAGACAAATGAAAGACTCAGCTCTGTCTAATTGGATGGCCTCACTTCTTTCAGCATTATTTTTATTTAGTATTTATGTTCTTGAAAGCAGAATGCAGGGTGCTGGAAGGAATGCTATCATGCTATTAGCTCCTTTGAATGTAATACTGTGTCTCAGGTTTCTCTCATTCCAATACAGTAGTTATTTAAATAGTTCTATGTTGTAAACAGAGCCCTTGTCCTCAAATAGCTTACAAAAGAGAAATTTAATGAAAGTGAGGTCTCTTACATTCAGTGCATTCAAAAATGTTCACTTTTGTCAATTTTGTTATGCTGCAGCCTGATTTTACAGTTGTTGAAGTTTATTTTTGTCTCATTAATCTACTCTCAGTGCCCCATAATGACAAAGTGAAAACAGAATTTTAGAAATGTCTAAATTTATTAAAAAGAAAAAACTGAAATATCACATGGCAGCTATTACAGCCTTGAGTCTTTTTGGGTATGAAGCAACAAGCTTTGCACACCTGGATTGGGGGATTTTCTGCCATTCTTCCTTGCAAATCCTCTCAAGCTCAGTTAGGTTGGATGGCGACCGTCGGTGGACAGCCATTTTCATGTCCCTCTAGAGATGTTCAATAGGGTTCAAGTCAGGGCTCTGGCTGGGCCACTAGGACATTCACAGAGTTGTCCCTAAGCCACTCCTGTGTTATCTTGGCTGTGTGCTTAGAATTGTTGTCATGTTGGAAAGTGACCTTCAGTCTGAGGTCCTGAGCACTGTGGAACAGCTTTTCATTGAGGATATCCCTGTACTTTGCTCCATTCAGCTTTCACTCAACCCTGCCCAGTGTTTCAGTCCCTGCTGCTGAAAAACACTCCCATGGTATGATGCTGCCACCATCATGCTTCACTGTTGGGATGATATTGGGCAGGTGCCTGGTTTCCTCCAGATATAATGTTTAGAATTGAAGCCAAACAGTTCAATCTTGGTTTCATCAGACCAAAGAATCTTGTTCCTCACAGTCTGAGAGTCCTTCAGGTGCTTTTTTGCAAACTCCAAGTGGACTTTCATGTGTTTTGCACTGAGGAGAGGCTTCTATTTAGCCACTCTGCCATAAAGCCCAGATCAGTGGAGGGCGGCATTGGTGGTTGTCCTTCTGGAACTCTGTTCCATCTCCACAGAGGGTCTTTGGAGTTCAGTCAGAGTGACCATCAGGTTCTTGGTCACCTCTCTTACTAAGGCCTTTCTCCCCCAATTGCTCAGTTTGACTGGGTGACCAGCTCCTGGAAGAGTCCGGGTTGTGCCAAACTTCTTCCATTTGAGAATTATGGAGGCCACTGGGCTCTTAAGAACCTTCAGTGCAGCAGAAATGTTATTGTAGCCTTCCCAGATCTGTGACTTGCAGTTATCCTGTCTCTGAGGTCTGCAGGCAGTTCCTTTGACCGATCAAGACTCCAATCAGGGTGTAGAAACATGTCAGCAACGATCAAGAGAACTGGGAGGCACCTGAGCTACATATCAAGTACTGTTGCAAAGGGTCTGAATACTTATGCCAATGTGATATTTCAGTTTTTTTCTTTTTAATAAATTTAGAGAAATTTCTAAAATTCTGTTTTCTCTTTGTCATTATGGGATAATGAGTGTAGATTAATGAGGAAAAAAATTAATTTCAACAACTGTAGAATCAGGTTGCAGCATAACAAAATTGACAAAAGTGAAGGGGGTCTGAATACTTTCTGAATGCACTGTATGTCTTATGCACATACTTAACATAAAATGTGATTAGGTTACATATATACATACACACACACACAGCAATAACAACAGCACTTAGACTTATATACTGCTTCTTAGTGCTTTACAGCCCTCGCTAAGCGATTTACAGAGTCAGCATGTTGCCCCCAACAATCTGGATCCTCATTTTACTGACCTCAGAAGGATGGAAGGCTGAGTCAACCTTGAGCCTGGTGAGATTTGAACTGCCAAATTGCAGCTAGCAGTCAGCTGAAGTAGCCTGCAGTGCTGCACTCTAACCACTGCGCCACCTCGGATCAAAAGATATGCAGATCTTTACAGTTCTTTCAAAAACTTGAATCATTTTGGATAATTTTATCTGCTGAGGGAGTTTGCTGTATGCATTAGGGGTGTTTGTAATTTGTAGCAAATAACAAAGGCTCCAAACAGCCTTATACAGTATATCACTTTTTCAACTACTCTTATACTTTACTGTAAGCATGTGGTTTGCTGATTTTTAATACAGCTTCAAAACTATATTGAGCTTCATGGATTGTCCAAGGCATAAAGGATCATGCTACAGGTAGTCATCATTTAGTGAACACATTTGAGACTGGCCACTCGGTCATTAAGTGAAGCAGTTATATAGTGAAACTGCAATTGTGCCTACAATTTCATTTCAGCTTTCCTTTGCTTTACAGACCTCTGTAAAAGTTGTAAATATGAGGATTGTCACAAAGTTACTTTTTTATCACCACCATAACAGCGAACAGTCATTAAATGAGGCAGTTGCTAAACAAGGACAACTTGTACACTATTCATTTCTTGATTTTGTATTACTGATAGTAATAGCAATAGCGATAGCACTTAGACCTATATACCCACCCCATAGTGCTGTACAGCCCTCTCTGAGCAGTTTACAGCATATTGCCCCCAACAGTCTGGGTCCTCATTTTACCGACCTCAGAAGGATGGAAGGCTGAGTCAGCTTTGATAGGTAGAATGCTTCTTTAAAAAGAATTTCAAAAGCTGGCAAAACTTATTTCAGAATTTTGCATTTTATCAGCAAGGTAAATAGATATATGTGAGACATAATTCATAAATGACAAGACTCTGGGATATACTGTTAGGGAGCAGAACTGCCAAAAACACAACAATGCAGGTCTGGAAAAAAAAAATAACAACATTTCATAATATATATCTTTGATTCAACTGCTAAGCCAAGGTTAACGTCTACTTTGCTAGGCTGCAGTGGTAGTTTTGTTTTGCCTACTCACTTAGCTGTCCTTTAATTGTTTCAATAGTGATAATGAAAAATGTCATAGGTTATAAATATAAAGTAATGTATTTGGGTTGCAAGTTTGTAACATTGAGAATAATGCATGGTATTGTTTCCAAATTTTGGTGTGGCAGTTGGGTTGGTAGACATCGCTGCCTCTCCTTATCACAAAATCTCTAAAAGTATCATACAAAAAGCTAGCCTGTGATTCCAGCAAAAAGGGGAAACACGCAAAGTCAAATTGACAGATCTGTGAGTAGAGTTGTCCTAAGGCATGGGTCCTCAAACTACGGCCTGCGGGCCGCATGCAGCCCGCTGAAGCCATTAATCCAGCCCGCACAGGACCACGAGGCTGCCCCACCCACATCGTCCCGCCCGCCCTTCGGCTGAGCACAGGACTTACCTTTGCGAGCCCCGCGGGCTGGAACTGAAAGGTAAGGCCAACAATTTTGGCCTGCAGAGACGTTCTGGAGGCGGGGGAGGTGAAAAACTGGGCGCACAGACACCCCAGGAGGCAAAAAAACCCGGGCAAAAACGGCCCAGTTTTGGCCAAAAAAGGGCCGTTTTTGCCTGTTTTTGGCCTGCAGAATGCTTCTGGAGGCGGGGGAGGTGAAAAACGGGGTGCACAGACGCCCCAGGAGGCCAAAAAACGGGTGAAAACGG
The DNA here is from genome assembly GCA_003457575.1 of Thermophis baileyi. Lineage (NCBI taxonomy): Eukaryota > Metazoa > Chordata > Lepidosauria > Squamata > Dipsadidae > Thermophis > Thermophis baileyi. Next base: position 1,151,538 of record QLTV01000402.1, read on the forward strand.
CATGTTTTTCATCTCCCCCGCCTCCAGAAGATAGATAGAGATAGATAGACAGAGAAAGAGAGAAAGAGAGAGAAAGAGAGGGAGAGACAGAAAGAGAGAGAAAGAGAGGGAGAGACACAGAGAGAAGAGAGACAGAGAGAGATTTCTCAAGCTCCTTGGGGCTGAGAAGAATTGCTGCAAAACTGAGTTTTCTGAAGTGGACCACTAGACTCCTAAACAACTGAAAAAATGATCTAGTAAAAAGAAAAGTCAACCAAAAGAGCAACATGGAAACAAAAGCAAATAAAACACCCCCAGGAGCAAAACAAATTAAAGTTTAATTTGTGTGCATTGTTTAATGGACTGTTAAATTGGCCACGCCCACCTAGTCACATGACCTAGCTACGCCCCCCCCAGCCGGTCCGCCCCCCCCAACAGTCTGAGGGACCATGAATTGGCCCCCTGTTTAAAAACTTTGAGGACCCCTGTCCTAAGGAATTCATCCTTGTCTTTGTGATTTTCATGTATACCCCAGAATCCATTCTTTTTAACAAGATTCCCAAGAATTCCTGACTAGGATTTTTACCAGCCCAGATTCACACACCTGAATTTTGATGGAACCCCATTGATCTAAAATTCTAAAATTATTTTCTCATTTTAATGTAACATGTTTCTTTCCCATACTTTAGAGTATTCTTAATAAGGTTCATTTGTTACACATTTATTGGAAATGTATTTTTATATATGATATAGAAATGGTTTATAAATTCAGTATAATTTCACCTAGCGCCTTATTGAAATCAGTTGAAATATGTTGTTGTTACATTTTGGCTATTAAATGGGCTATTTTGAGCTATTAAATGCCACAATTGTTTGAAATAAAGACTTGAAATATTCAATATAGCTACTTCACAATATACGAGCAAAGGGTACTTTTCTTGTCTCTTCCAGGGTGTGAAGATTGCAATCAGTATCATGATTCAGAATGTCCAGAGCTGGGTCCTGTGGTGACAGTCAAAGACTCCTTTGTGTTAAGTAGAGCAAGGTAACTTTTACAATATTGCATTTTTGAAGTAAACCAAACCTACTTGGCAACATTTCAAAAGAGAAGCCACTTTGTGAACTTGAATTTTGCTGTAGGTGTTGCGCTTTAAATGGAGAAGGTTCTAGGTCTTGTGTTGATTTTATCTAATTCTAAATGTCAACTGAAATGAGCTAGCATGTGTAGTGATTAAAGAGTTGGAAAAGGACTGGAGAAACACATGTATAAGCCTACCTTCAGTCATGAAAATTCACTGAGTGGCTTTGGGCCAGCCACCTTCTTTTCAGCCTAGAGTTCCTGAAGGAAAGGTAAGATGGAATCTAATAGATAGTCATCATGATCATCATCTGTGTCTTCAGGTTAACCTCTGGAGTTTTTGAATATCAAGAAGCCAAGTAATGGTGTATGAACTACTCAATTTCAGCTAAGTGGAAATTCATGACCAATTACCTTTTCATAGGGTTAGAGAAGTATCCCAATCTGATGGCCTGCAAATGTGTTGCGGGCTACAGAATACAGCATGTAGTATTCTTGAAGTTGTACTTTCTCATTTCAGAAGGTTATCAGGATAGGGAAGCCTCAGAGAGATGGCAACTTTCTAGGATTTACCAGAAAAAGCAGTGTGAGAGATTCATGAAAATTACACTATATTAGTAGCATAAAATGGGAGCAAAAGAAGCCATATTTATATAAGGAGGACAGGTATCCTTATATAGCAGCTACCTTGGACAGTGATTGCAGTTATGATAGTGATGAAAAACTAACTCTGCAACCAATTCTTGTATTTGCAGGTCTGTAAAGCAAAGGAAAGGTGAAGTAAGATTCTAAGCATAGTTGTAGTCACTAAACAACGACTACTTGAGAGCCGAGGTGGCGCAGTGGTTAGAGTGCAGTACTGCAGGCTACTTCAGCTGACTGTTCAGCAGTTCAGCGGTTCAAATCTCACCGGCTCAAGGTTGACTCAGCCTTCCATCCTTCCGAGGTGGGTAAAATGAGGACCCAGATTGTTGGGGGCAATATGCTGACTCTGTGAACCGCTTAGAGAGTGCTGTAAAGCACTGTAAAGCGGTATATAAGTCTAAGTGCTATTGCTATTGCTATTGCTACTTATACACATTTGTAAATCCTATTTTGAAAGACCACTATGTTCCAAGAAATGAAATCTGTCTTTACCTGTTTAGGTAAAGACAATCTAAAGCACACATCACTAAGATTAGTTTTCTCTTGTCAGACATAGTAATGCTAAATTTTCAATAAATGTAATTTACAGTGGAGATTTGTTTTAATAAACCATCTAGTCTGTGAGTATTTGAATTCTTATTACCAGATATAATTTGTAGTGTGTCAGGAGGTTTTCTGTTTTTGTCTTTGTCACAGCAATGTGTTATAAATGTGCAACTCGAGTCACAACTGATTGATCTATAGAGAAAGAATAATACAGAAAAAGGTGTGAAAATAAATAGTTCCCACAAAAGTTTTTCAAGCCTTTCCCATAATTGTTTCCAATAAAATGCTTTTTATAGAGCAGCTTTGGCTATGGGATAGAAAATATTTTGTCTCACTTTCAGTCCCAGTTCATTTCAAATGACAAATGATCAGATAGCAGGAGATACATGGGACTCCTGTTCATTACCATACAATAAGGTCAAAGAGTATAACCTGGTTTTTCTTTTATATTAGTTATTGTTTTGCCATGTGACATTTTTGCAGAGAATCTGTCCTTATCCATATTAAGATGCTGGGTTTATAAAGGTTGAATTATAAGGGTTGAATTCTTTCTTCCATAACTATTGCCAGATATGTTTTAGCAACACAATATTCAATTTTTAGATCATCCCTTCCTTCCAACTTGGAGATCAGACAACTTGAAGATGGGAGTGAAGGTGTTTTTGCAATAACTCAACTTGTGAAGCGTACCCAGTTTGGTCCCTTTGAATCCAAGAGAGTTGCCAAACTAGAAAAGGAATTAACATTTCCACTGAAGGTACAGTGATTCCAAATTCAGGTTAATCAATTATAAGGACTTTGAAAATATGTCTATCTTTCCCTGATCTGATGCCTTCAATACTGTAGATATAGAATTTCTAAATGAGGATTGCTATGTTCATTGAGAATTACAGTCCAATACTACTAGCTGATCATTTGTTTATATATAACTTTCAGATAATGTGGAGAATCAAGACAAAGTTGTTTATAGCCTTGGACAAATTTGATTCTCATAATCTAGATGGAAGTAGTGAATTTAAAAGCCTTCCTGCAATGATTCAACACTTTGATCATTGTAACAGGCGTCCTCATATCTTACCTTTGAGTTTCCTAAGGGAATACTAAGCTAGATAGATTTTTCAATCAGATATAACAAAGCAGACCTTGTATTTGTATTGGGGACAATTAACACTTTACTGTCAGATATGTGAAAGATAAAGGAAAGATTCTAGCAGATCTATGAAGAATGAAAAAGAGAATAAGCAAGACATATTAAAATCATGTTAAATAAATTAGTAAATGAATGGCAATAATGTATAAGTAACTACCAAACACAATTCAGATTATTCAGACCAAGAATTGGAAAGAAAGCGAAGATGCTTTTAAGAGTCCAAGCAATTCAGGTTATTGTTTTCCTCATCACGGGAGCATGAAATCTAGTTGTTTCTGTTTTTTCTATGCCATTACAGTGCTATCTGGACATAGGGAACACATTGTAATAAGGTCATGCTGGATTCTAGGGGTTCCCCAATTTGAGGTGGACCTTGGGCACATTTTGCATTTTTAAAAAGTGTCATTGCATACAACTATAAAATAGGGTGATATATTTGAAATGGCCAGATGAAAAATGCTGGGGGCACCTTGATCTTTCTTCTGGAGAAAATAGTTCTAATAAAATAAGTGAGTCGTTGCATGGTTTGTTACTTTATCAAAATGATCATTAGGATCACATTTGTATTGATGTTCTACCTGGGTTTTGTATAGGTTTTTCAGAAGGAGGGGTCTCCAGTCTATTTTGATACATCTAACGAAGACGACTGTAACTGGATGATGATGGTGAGACCTGCCAGCCTATATGAGCATCAAAACCTGACTGCTTTTCAACATGATAATGACATTTACTTCACTACTTCTCGGGACATCCCTCCGGGAACTGAGTTAAGAGTATGGTATGCAGCTTTCTACGCCAAAAAAATGGAAAAGCCAGTTCTAAAGCAATGCATTGCCAATGGTATGTTTGGTTGTTTGTGGGGAGGTTTTTTACTACCATATAGCATTTTCGCTGACTCAGTTCTTGTGGATATTTTCCTGGGGTGGGGATATTCATGCAGGCATCTTCTCCACATCAAAACTGATACATTATTTTCTCCGATTCACACAAATAGAACTTTGCTTCCCATCTCCAAGCCTTTGATGAAGTTCAAGAGTCCTTGTGGAATGGAATGTGATAGGCACAAGGATTTCAATAGTTGGGAGAATGAAAACAATTTGATAGTAATTTTACGTGCAGGCAAAAGTGTGTTTCTCTTCTTTCAAAATACTTTTGGACCCAGCCTATTATATGCAGCCTATTTTATTGTGTTTGACAGAGACATAGGACACACACACACAAAGAATAATCGGAAGACTTGAGATCAGGACTTAATAAATCAGTGTCTCAGAGATGTTAATTGCTGAGAATTATCCACAGCCAATGTGTAAGTCAGCAACCACATCCAAGGAGCATGGAGCTAAAAGCATGATCCACTAAGCATTTCATGCTCCAGATCCTGAGCATTAGCTGGGCTAAACAAACTTGATTTCATTAACCGTCTCAGATTCTGCTACTACTTTACATATTTTTCCTTCCCAGACTCTCATCAATTTAATTGGTATTGTTTAGTATTCTATCTATGTGGACTATGTTAAGTCTACCTATGTAGTTACTAGGAATTGAAAATGACTTGATAGTACATAATCATTAGGATTCTGACTTCCAATCAGTTTGAAGTTGAAGTTGATGTTGGAGTTTTTCTGGAATGATAGGTTATGGATCAGAGTCATAGCTTCAGATTTTATAGAGTTGGATCTTCTTTAGCCTCCATCATTTATCTGAGCTCTAAAGGGAGTGAAAAAAGCCCAGAATCCATATTCCTTTTCCCTGACATCTTCCCTTACTCTATGGAGGAGGAAACCAGGGTGGACATGATGCAGCCTTATGTACCTTTCAGCTGGTTGCTTTAAAACACAAAGCTTCAAAGAATTGTGTTTCAACAGAAATGCATAGAGAATGGAGGAAGAAAATGCTGCCGTTTAAACCTTGTTTATCATACTATGTTCTGTTAAGAAAGAGAAAATACATATCATGCACATGTGATATCCTCCAGACCTGGGTTTCTGTGCTATGTTTGTACATAATGCTAAGTTAGAATTCTTTAAAACTTTGTTTATTGAACAAACTTTACCTAATTGGTTTACACTTAAGTCAAAATGGGTGTGTTAGATGAGGGTTGATCCCCTCCATCTAATACCCAAAAAACAGTAGTTAGCTCTGTATATGAACAGTGAACTAGGACTATGTTACAATGACATTTCTTAGCTACCTATATTCCTGGCTTGACTAATTTTTCTGTATGTATGATGTAGTTACTGATTTACAACAGAAATTTCAAATATCCCACAACCCTTTGAAATAAATGATTATAACTGATTCTCTTTTTCCTTTCTCTTTCTATGCACACCTTGAAAAATATTGCTAAAATAAATAGAAAAAATGTATACCTTGCCCTTAAATTTCTTGAATTTTATTTTATTTTAATAATTTAAATTTCAAGCATTTGTTAAAGTAATAAATGACAAATTACCAGAATGAAGATGGCTTTGGACATTAGTGAAGAACTGTTCATCGATCTGTATGCTCTCTTAGCATTGTTATAGAAATTTGCTAAGTGGGAAAACTAGCTAATAAAAACATGGTCTCTTTAATATGTGTTTAGCTGTGGTGGAATGTGACCAACAACCAAATAAAAGCACTTATCCTGCTGCCTTTTCTTTTGAGAAACTCAAGAAATTAGCCAACAATAATCAATCTGCCAGAACTGATCCTTCAGGTATCAACACATTTTCATTTCTAGTGTATGTGTACAATATAAATCTGGAATATTTTGTATTTGTGAATTATCCCACAAAGTAAAATTGCAAATATAATAACGAGTTATCAAATATAAATTGCTTTGTGGTGATTTTTTTTTAGTTCTGTATTTTCTCTCAGCCATTTTTCTATGAGATTTCAGCAGAGATTATTTTGAGGCCAGTTATTGACAACTTCATTAAATTTCAAAGAGCTGGTGTATATGATTTAAAAGAAGATCATACAATGGTCATCATGCCTTTAAAAAAAATCCTCTGATAGTGAGGATTTGACGATTTATATGATAGTGAGTAAGTTTATAATGTTTTGTATGTTATGGTTGGAGGTGGTAACATTCATGGTCTTTAATATCTTGGGTGGTTTTGATATTGTCTCAGCTTTGTGCAAAGGGTGAAAGTATAATACTGTTGACTTCAGAGGGGGATATTAAAATATAGATTTTTAGTTGTTTCTAAAGTTCAACTGGCCACTTTCCCCTGTGATGCAGATTCTTACCGCTTTTTCCTTGTAGAACATGGGCAGGGTCATTTGGAGCAAGCTAAAACAGTTCCACAGAGCAATCAAAATGATGTTCATCTAGAGAAGGCTCTGGAAGTTACCCATACTGATCAACCCATCACTATCTGTGAAAGTGCCAATTCCCAAGTGGGTATGAAGAAAAAAACTCGACGGGGCAGGAAAGCCAAAGGAGCAAAAGTAGAAACACCTCTTGTGATTGTGGATGATAAAGATTCTACTGGTGAGACTAGGAAGTAATCTCCATATTTTATGTTTGATGTTTGATACAGTAATAATGAAATAATTATTCTAGAATGGCAAGTGATTAGTAAAGGAGTGGGGCATGGAGAGTTTCATCTTCCACCTTATGATGTAATTGCATTAGGGAACTTGTGAGAAAGGCAGCGGCAGGAAATGAGGCAATGCATGGAGATGCAGGAGACAGTCAAAGAGATGCACTGGGGTGAGTGAGTGGCTGGGTCAAGTGCAAAAGGGCAGAGGGAGGATGTGTAGAAGAGGGAGAGTCGTCCCAGCAGCTTGTGATCTTCCCTGCTGGCTTCTACATGACCATGGGGCACTTGGTAACAGTCGTTCAGTGTCATTGTAACTTGGAGCAATGTGTAGCCTAATGGTTGTAGGTCGTGGACTCTCTGGATAGCAAAACTTGTGGATAAATGCAGCTGGCTTAATGTAGGTCTGATAATTGCTCCACCTATCTCAGGATTATCTTTTCTAGCTGATTTTAGCTTTCTAGACTCTTGGTCAAAGCAATTTTTTTTTTAACCAAAACAGGCATGACACTGGCAATCTATAATTATGTATCCTGTCACTTTTTTTTTTCACTTCAACATATGAAACAGGTATTATATGCAAGTTCCATAATTTGGTGTTTTTTTTCCTGACTTCAAAGCTTCTTCGGGGATTCTGAAATTCATTTTAAGTGGTATCAAGGGATAACATTAAGTTACATTTCTCAAAACCTAAATTGTTTCCAAAACTTGTGGCATTCCCAGCATACTGAATTCCAGTTCTGAGGAATTCACTATAGCACGACTGGTGATGAAAGTTCTGGTATTATTAATTTTCATTATTTTAGTTCTCTCACAGAATGACAATTTGTTCACCTTTTTTACTGTGTAATATAAAATTACTGAATGGATAACTTAACTAACAAAAATAAATATCCTAAAAATGGCTTTGTGCTGTACCTTATTGTCGCATATTTACTATTCATGTTATAGCAATGGAATGTCAGTAATTAAAGGGCTATTATAATGTACAGCCAGATTACACATCATTAAAAGCAGTCCCTACATTCCTATTTGAATAATGGTCTTATCTGTGTATCAGTTACAAAATGCCACTATGTACAATAGACAAAATAGCATTAAGATTATAATCATGCTTATACTTATTTTCTGAGCAAATGTATATGTGAATCAGCTTTCAGTTAACTTGGGTATAGATGAACAAATTCAATCAGGTTTTTTTTTAAATAGTATGCTTATTTTTTTTCCACAATTCATTGATTTTTTTTCTTGGTAGCAGTGAACTCAGTGGACCATGTTGCTGAAATTATCACTGAGGTCCCACCTGATGACACAGCGATTCCTTCAGCAGCAGAAGATCAAATTATGGAGCTGATGTTAGCAAAGCTACCCAGTACTGCAAACAACATGAATTCATTAACAAAGTAAGCTTTCCCTGCAAAGAAAAAAGTCCTGTTCGAAGTCCTGCTTTCTTATGATAACTCTGCTAGATATCGATCACTTATGATAATCATGATGTGGAGGACATGCGGAAAAAGCTTATTGGAAAAAAAGATATCTTACCATACTAAATATAGTGGAACATGGAAATGAATAAATATCTTGTTACCTATAATGACAATGAATAAATTGGCATACTGACAGTGAATACCAGTAGTCCTTGACTTATGACCACAATTTAGCCCAAAATTTCTGTTGCTAAGTAAGACATTTGTTAAGTGAGTTTTGTCCCATTTTATAACTTTTCTTGCCATAGTTGTTATGGGACTCACTGCAGTTCTTAAGTTAGGAACATGGTTGTTAAGTGAATCCCATTGACTTTGCTTGCCAGAAGATCGCAAAAGATGATAACATGACCCCAGGACACTGCAACTGTCATAAATATGAGTCAGTTGCCAAGTGTCTGAATTTCGATCACGTGATCATGGAGATGCTAAAACAGTTGTAAGTGTGAAAAACAGTCATTAAACAGTCACTAAATGAACTGTTGTAAATCAAGGACTACCTGTAAATTGGCAATCTGCTTATTTAGGTATATAAATATCAACTTACATTTGTAATAAAAAGATATCCACAGGGAGACCTAATAGCTTTTCTCAGTATGGCATCGTGCAGATGTATTGGGAATGAAAATCTAGTTCTAGTCAGCAATGAGTGCCAATAAATGTTGATTTATTTTTATTTATTTTTTGCTCATTACTGCTTTCTTTCTAATCTGTTAGGTTTCCTCACCATCAGAGCTCTGTATCCCTTAAGAGAAGTTTAATCCTTTCCAGCCGACACGGGATTCGACGCAAGCTGATCAAGCAGCTTGGGGAACACAAGAGAGTGTATCAGTGTAGTATCTGCAGTAAAATGTTCCAAAATAGTAGCAATCTTAGCCGACACATCCGCTCTCACGGTAAATTTCAATTTAGCTGGATTCTTCTTTTACAAAGCTAACTATTGGTGGAAGAGAAATCTTTAATCCAGCATACAAAAAGCAGAGAACATTTGGAAGCTGAAGCAATAATTAAATAGATCAACTGCATGCATTCATGGCTTAGGATAAAGGGATGGTAAAATAATTTGTCAACTCCCAGGAGGAGCACTTGTTTGTTTCAGAGACATTGGGCAAAGGAATTTGCAGGGCCTGTATGGATTTTCTAATTTCAACAATCCTCAATTTCTGCTCCTTTAAGTAATTAGGAATATACCACTGACAATCGGATTTTTAAAACAGTTTACAAAAGCACAATCTGTTCATAATTAAAGGCTCTCTAATCTCAGGCTAAATATAGACTGCTAAATTTTGGAAGCCATGTGAGACCAAGTTGATTTGCTTTACCTAGCCTAACCATTTCATAATTTTTGGTTTAAGCGTTATTAACTTTTCCTAAATTTTACAGCTTTCTAAAAATAATGGGTGTTTTTAATTGGTCCTTTAGGTGACAAACTATTCAAATGTGAGGAATGTGGTAAGCTTTTTAGTCGAAAAGAGAGTTTGAAGCAACATGTTTCATACAAACACAGTAGGAATGAGGTTAGTATGGTACTTCTTCATTTATGGAACAGAAATGGATTATGCATAGACATTGGTCAATTTCATACAAAGTCAAGAAAGAAGATAAATTGCAAAAAATAATCCCTTTCCATGCTGACAAGGCAGAAAAATCACAGTTCTTTTAAAACTATTCTTTTTCCTTTTTTCAAACATTTTACAAGAATGTTTCTTGTTGCTCTTAGTGAAAGGGAAATAAAATGTATGTATGTATGTATGTATGTATGTATGTATGTATGTATGTATGTATGTATGTATTTATTTATTTATTTTTCATATTCTTAATCACCCATTTTCTTGTTGCTTTTAGTGAAATGTAAATAAAGTGTATGTCTGTATGTATGTATGTATGTATGTACGTAGGTATGTATTTATTTATTTATTTTTCATATTCTTAATCACCCATCTCCCTCAGAGAAGGGCTCTGGGCAGTGTACAATATAATCAAAATCAACCATTAAAATCAGAATAATTTAGGATTTTTTTTTAAATTGTAAAACATAAAAATTTCAAAAGGTGAAAAATTCTAAGATGATGGATTAACCATTGTTAATACAGACCGGGGTGGGGGTGGGGGGGTGGTTTCCTCATGGGGCAGGCTACCCCATGGTTATGTGGGCTCATGTGTCCCCCACGCAGGGCTACACAGCCAGGTTTTGACTCCTTTGCGGAAGGCCAGAAGATTGGGGGCTTTCCTTACCTCTGAGGGTAAGATGTTCCACAATACAGGGACAGCAGCAGAAAAGGGCCTCTTCCTTGACCCCTCCAGTCGAAATTCTCTGACTGACGAGGTCTGTAGCATGCCCTTCCCTGCCTGAACAAGTGGGTCAGGGTGATGGGATGGGGCGAAGCTGGTTCTTAGGTAACTTGGCCCATGCCATGTATGGCTTTATAAGTATGACCAACACTTTGAATTGGACCCATAAGCAAACCAGCACCCAGTGCAATTTGCAGAGCAAGGGTGTTATATGTGCCCTTCTTTGGGCACCCAATATAGCTTGTGTGGCCGCACTCTGCACCTGCTGAAGCTTCTAGATACTTTTCAATCGTAATTTTATGTAGAGCACATTGCAATTGTCCAATCAGGAGATGACCAGGGCATGAGTGACTGACCGGAGCCCCTCTTTTTACTCTCTATTCTTAAGTCCTAGCAGTAGAGAAGCAACCTACATAGGCATTCTCATTACTGCATGTGGGAGGCTTATGTAGATGGCCCTTCCTCTCTGCTTTTCACTCTCACTCTCTTTTGACAGGGAGTTCCATTTTATCGTCCAGCTGTGATATCCTCCCAGGGACCATAGACTATACGCGTAGTTATTTTGACTCCATATAAATCTGGGACCTTTACTGTTATAAAAGAGCCTCAAAAATCTTTGTGCAAGGCTTCCTTCTGATTTAAAGGTGTCTGATTTTCCTTAAGGTTATTTTTAGGCAAAGTTCTATTATGGAAACAAATTAAAAATCAGTACAAGTAGTCCTTGACTTACCGTGTTTCCCCGAAAATAAGACCCTGTCTTATATTTTTTTGAACCCTGAAATAAGCGCTTGGCCTTATTGCCATGCACTCAAAAGCCCGATTGGGCTTATTATCAGGGGATGTCTTATTTTGGGGGAAATAGGGTACAACAGTTCATTTAGTGACCATTCAAAGTTACAACGGCACTGAAAAAAGTAACCTATGACCATTTTTCACACTTTGACCTTTGCAGCCTCCCCATGATCATGTGATCAAAATTCAGATGCTCGGCAACTGGTTCATATTTATGACTGTTGCTGTGTCCCAAGGTCATGTGATCATCTTTTGCGACCTGACAAGCAAAGTCAATGGGGAAGCCAGATTCACTTAACAAACAGGTTACTAACTTATCAACTGCAGTGATTCACTTAGCAACTGTGGCAAGGAAGGTCATAAAATGAGGCAAAACTCACTTAACAAATGTATCACTTAATAAATTTTGGGGTCAATTGTGGCCGTAAGTTGAGGACTACCTGTATTTTAAAAGAATAAATTATGATATATTTCTTGTGCCTCCTCTAGGTTAACAGTGAATATAGATACAGATGTGCTACGTGTGAGAAAGCTTTTCGGATAGAAAGCGCGTTAGAATTCCACAACTGCAGGACAGGTAACTCTGATTTATATGAAATGGTATTGGATTTTAATTCTGTGATAAGAAGACAAATAAAATTGAAAAGTAGGTAGAGATAGTCCTTGAATTACAATGGCAATTGTCGCTAAGCAGTGTAGTCATAAAGCGCAGTGTCACGTGATTGCATTGCTTAGCGATGGTAATCCTTGCAATCCCTGTTACTATTCATGAGTGAGGATCATGGATCATTAAGTGAGCAGCTCCTTATGGGGAGGGGAAGACTTACCAAAGCCACTTGCAACTTTCCTTTCTGGCTTCCCCATTGACTTTGCTTGTAGGAAGCCAGCAGGGAAGGTAGAACTGTTGTAAGTGCAAGATGGCTGCCAAGCACCCAGATTACAATCATGTGACTGGTTGTACCGGGACGGCCAGAACTTTGAGGCCCAGTCAAAACCACCACTCATTCAATGCTGCATAAATTTCAGTGCTTGCTGAACAAGTGTGCTGCCCCATTCACTCACACACACAACTAACCGGGGTTTAGGTGAGTTTATTAATGTTCCCCAGCAATTCCCTTCACTAAGACTCAGAACTGTCCCAATTAAGTCCAGCCACAAGCAGGCCAAGATTAGTCCACAAAGCAGTGGCCCAATAGTCCATAAAGCACTTGAAAGTTGCTCAAACAAATAACTCCACCAAACAAACTTAAATCCACCAGGCAAAACTTAAATCCACATATGAGAGCTCACTTGGCAAGAAAAGTTCAGAGTCTCCAAGGCACAATTCCAAACACCGTGTCAATCCAGGGTGAAGCAGGAATCATGACGATCAAACTGCTAGAAAACCAACATGTTGTTCCCAGCAACACCTCCCTGTGTATGCTGTGATAGCCAGCTTTCTGGTATAGCCTGTCAAGAGGGGCGGGGCCTTCTCCTCTCGAGTAGTTTGGCTGACCTCCGTTGCTCCTGCCTTTTCTCTGCCCTGCATGTTTTCGGATCAGGTGCAGAAGGCAGTTCCTCCTCCTCTTCGCTTGACTATCTGCCATAGCAAGCTTTCCCCATCTGAAGCCTCCTCCAATTCTCTTTCGGTCGGCTGTTCAGAGACATTAATCAACTCAGTTCCTGACGTACCAGGAATGGGCTCATCCTCCCTTGAGCTGACCTCTGAAGAGGAATCTGTGGAGTCGTCTTCCTTTGACGTCACAATAAGTGTTTGTTAACCAAGAGCTACTTGGGTGTCTTCATTTACATAGCCAGCTAAAATGTGAATAATCTACAGATAATTTCATCCAAGTGAGATTTCAGATGATGATTGGTTATATCCTCTTTTTTTATATCGTCTTTTTTTTACTAGCTGAATTATATGTTGTGTTGTTGTTTTCTTTAATTTTAAAAATGTACAATATGATTAATCACTTTGAATCTGGTTGTTTTATAGCATAAGACAGAGAAAGCTGCTTCCTCTGTTTTAGAAATTGCTCCTGTAGATGTGTACAGGTAGCCCTCGACTTACAATAGTTCATTTAATGACCATTCAAAGTTACAACGGCACTGAAAAGTGACTGATGGCCATTTTTCACGTTTATGACCATTGCAGAATCCCCATGGTCACATGTTCAAAATTCAGATACTTGGCAGCTGACTTATATTTATGACGGTTGCAGTGTCCCAGGGTCCTGTGATAGCACTTAGACTTAGCAATAGCACTTAGACTTATATACCGCTTCATAGGGCTTTACAGCCCTCTCTAAGCGGTTCACAGAGTCAGCATATTGCCCCCAACAATCTGGGTCCTCATTTTACCCACCTCAGAAGGATGGAAGGCTGAGTCAACCTTGAGCCGGTGAGATTTGAACCGCCGAACTGCAGCTAGCAGTCAGCTGAAGTAGCCTGCAGTACTACACTCTAACCACTGCGCCACCTCGGCTCATGATCACCTTTTGCAATCTCCTGACAAGCAAAGACAATGGGGGAAGCCAGATTCATTTAACAACCGTGTTATTAACTTAACTGCAGTGATGCACTTAAAAACTGTGGCCGGAAAGGTTGTAAAATGGGGCAAATCTCACTTAACAAATGTCTCACTTGGCAACAGAAATTATGGGCTCAATTGTGATTGTAAGTTGAGGACTACCTATGTGATTTTTTAAATCATATAAATTACATTTAGAATCATTAATCTCATTTTCTTTCAGATGATAAGACATTTCAGTGTGAGATGTGTTTCAGATTCTTTTCTACAAACAGCAATCTTTCAAAACATAAAAAGAAACACGGGGACAAAAAATTTGCCTGTGAGATTTGCAATAAACTATTCTACCGAAAGGATGTGATGTTGGATCATCAGAGGCGGCATCTGGAAGGTAAGTACATTTGTGATTAATGTCTTCTTGGACCTTGTGCTTGAGTCTGTGATTGGGACTTTCAGTACTCAAGTTGTCAATTGGGTTGACAACTACTCAAAAGATTGGTAGTTCTTGATGTACTAGTAATGATCTACTGTAAAAGATTACAAGAAAGCTGTGAACCATTCAAGGATAGCTATTTTCTAAAGCTATTATCTAAGTTACTGATTTGTTGTTTGAGCTTAAAGATTGTTCACAAAATCTCTTTTGATATAATTTATTACCTGTGATTGAACTTAGAAAGTTTTTGGGAAATTGCCATACTTTTTATTTTAGTTATGCTGGAAGCATCCAAACTTAATTTTGTTTGTAACCTATAATGTGTTCCTATTGCTTCTTTAATAAGCATAGTGATGCTGAAATAAAACGTGCATATTCTCACACAGATGTTATGATTACACATTTGTATCATGACAGCTGATGTTAGCATGTGTGTTCCAACATTTGCATGATAAAACCACACATGTTTTCATCCCTGCAGACATCTATAATTTCTTTTTTTCCTTACAAATCCTTAGGGAGGGAAAGACACATTAGCTTCAAAGTGTCTTGATTTAGCACAAGGATTCATCTGTTTGGAAACTCTTTCCAGGGAACTAGCCATCGTAGTAAAACAAGGATTTTATGGACTAGATTGTAGTCCGTTAATCAACTTCACAAAAGCTTGTGCTATGATAATTTCATAGTTTGAAATTATTAGTCTTTAGGCAACTAAAAGACATCTTAGATGTCTGGAAACAACTTTTTTCTTTTCTTGTCATTAAAGCCATAGTACAATAATTTCTTGAATGCTAACAGAAAGGAGCAAAATGCTTATTACAAGGCACCACTTTGCTTCTGCTACACATTATTTCTATAGCCATTCTGGGTGTATCTTGGGGAATCACATCGTGTTCTCCCATGCTTGGGTCATTGCAAGAGCCTGGAAAATTCCCTACATCATTTTTTGTATTGCTGTATAACAAGTGTGTGACATTAAATCAGAAGGGAGCTACTTTTCTGCTGAAATCAGTGTTTGAAATAAACCAATTAAAGTTGTACTTTAAAAGGATTTGATATGGACATAACCCTTGTTCACAACATATTCTTTACAATTTGTTCTCCTGAGTAAAAGCTTATATTATTATGTTCTACTTATTCTGAAAATTATAACCAAAAGGGAAAAACAGAAAATCTGATAATAAATTTTCAGAATAATTTGTTTATTACTATTTTAACTTCTATAATAAAGGTGTAATCCTTGCTTTAGCCAAGAGTGTTTTTCAGTACATGAGTAATTGTGTAAGTAATTTGTTGTTCTAATATATTGAGTAATGACAATCCAGATCATGGTGGGCAATTGATTCTCCTCCAGCAAATGAAGAACTGCATTTTGTAACATCTCTTACCACTGGCTTCTTTGCCTAAAGCTGCTGGAAGTTGTGTTCAAATCAAGCTAATAGCTTCTGTTGAGCAAGGAAGTTCTACAGGAATTGAACCAATGCACTGCAATGAATAGAGTCAGAATTGTGTGCGACAGACAAAAATTAAACCATGTCATTTGAGCACATAGTCTTGCATAAAGGCTTTATCTCTTAGTCCAATCTGTGCACAGACAAACAGCACAGCTAAATCAATTATGTAGAATGCATTATTTTGTTATTGTTACGCCTTTTATTGTTTGTATCACATTAGTAATATATAGACTGTTAAAGAGAAAAGTAGATATCATGGTTCTGTGTTCTTCTCTTGGTGGGAATTGTTACCTTAAGGAGTGAGACGTGTAAAAAGAGAGGAATTTGAGCACAATGCAGAGAATATGGTTCGCTACAAGAAAGAGCCTTCCAGATGCCCAGTGTGTGGAAAGGTAGGATTTCCCATTGACCATAATTTGTGTGTGTGTGTGTGTGTGTGTGTGTGTGTATAGATTTTAGAGATATGTTCATGCAAGGGAGTACAATAGCTTTGTTGCACTGATTCAGTATTTATGATCATTAAAAGCCATATGACAACTGGACAAATCCTGCTAAACAGCATAACCAATGAAGCCATGGATTTAGTGCATACTTCAGGCAACTTATTTATTGTTTGTTTATTATCCTGCCTTTATTATTTTTATAAATAACTCAAAGTGATGAATGTATACTCCTTCCTCCTATTTTTCCCACAACAACAGCCTGTGAGGTGAGTTGGGCTGAGAGAGAGTCACTAGGCCAGTTTTCATGCCTAAGGTGGAACTACAACTCATGGCCCCAAGAGTTTCTAGTCTGGTATTTTTTTAAAAACTAGACCAAATTATGTTACCTTGGCCAGCTCCCTCAACTTGTTGTCCAGGTGTTTTGGAGAATATCTTTCATCATTCATTGCAAAAATGTTTGTGCAGCAGTTAGAGGTGAAGTATAAAACATTTCAAGGTTAATAGGCTGGGAAAAGCTATTCTGGGATATCTGGAATGTCTGATTGCCAATTTTATACTGAGTAGGCTCCCTCAGATTTTTTGCTTTTTGAGAGTCATAGTCAAAATGATAGAACAGACTTTGGGGAAGAGATCAACACTCTTCTCTCTTCTCCAAATGAACTCCAAACTGAAGAAAAGGACTTTCAGAGTTCTTCAGAAATTTAAAAATTATTCCAAAGAAGTGACGCCATTACCAAGAAGACGTTTAAAGTGTTTTCTCTGCTTCATCTTATTGGACAGGCAGATTCTGTTCAGAGAAGTAGCTTGTGGAATCACCCAGGCGCTGAGCCGTATAGGCTTTTAAAGGTTAAAACTTAAAATCTTGAATTGTACACAGAAGTTAATTGGCAACCATGCAGTTCCTATAGTTGAGGTGTCACATAGGCAAACCCCAGTTCACCCTTTACTTCCTGAGCTGCCACATGCTAAAACAACTTTTAACTAATAAAGCAAGTTGCAGAAAACAAAACATGAGGTGACAACTTGCCATAAGCAAAACCTTTTCTTCCAGGATTGGTCACAACTGGTACACCAGATGTAGTTGTGCAAAAGCCTCTTGGCCTTAGACTCCACCTACTATTCTAGTCTGAGCCATGAGTCCAAGAACTCCAAAGATTGCAAACTATCTCCATCTGAGGGAGTTCTACCTCTTCCAGATCTAAGGTATAGATTTAGACTATCTCCAGCATTGTTTCCAAAGCCACTCCCATCTTCCTGAGATTAATCTTAGGCCTATTTCTCCATCAGATCCCAACAGCTTCTGAGCATCAAGGATTAGCTACCCCTCGTCTTAGCCCAGGATGGTGATGAACAGCAGAGTATCATCTGTTCATTCTTTGCTCTTGGTTGTTAGTTGCTGCATGCAATATTAAATAGTAGCAGGGAAAGGAACAAGATTTATGGTACCTCACAGCAGAGCACCCAAGGAGTCTACCTTCCATTATCTCTTTGGGGTCACCTATAAAGACTATCCAGAAACTACAGGTGATCCTGAAGTGTAGTGGCATCATTGCTAGTAGGTGTAGTGCTTGTAATACCAATGTCACATCACAGTAAAGGTTTTTGATAAAACCCACTACTGTATGTTTTGAATTATTGGTCTTTGTATTGTATTTAAGATAAATAAGGAGATTGATTTTATTAAATCAATTCTGCTGAATTTTAGGTAACAATTTATAAATGAAATCATTGAAATGAATTGAGAAGATGTGAATAATTTTTATCAATATTTTTTGTCTCCAGATTTTTTCATGCAGGAGTAATATGAATAAGCACCTTTTGACCCACGGAGATAAGAAATATACATGTGAGATTTGTGGCCGTAAATTTTTCAGAGTCGATGTTCTGAGAGACCATATTCATGTTCATTTTAAGGTACAATATTTAGCTGTGTGTAATAGTTTTATGCCAGGCTGAAGCTCAGCAGAAGTAGGAAGAAGTTCTTCAGAAATACTGAGGAAACATTGAAAGTGAGCATGTCCATTGCCTGAACTGTTTAACGACAGATGAAATTGCAAATTGGGAGAAGGTTCCTCCCAAAAGTTGTTTTTAGAAGCTTATAAAAACCAACAAACAGGAAGGCAATCTGATCTCCACAGAAAAACTGTTATAGAGTAATCACACTGCAACAGAAAAACTGTCTCTTTGCTTTAGCCTCCAATCCTACTGAAAGTGTGAGACTTGCAGTAGTTTCTCCCTGCTAGATATAATTGGTTGGGCTGAAGTGGGGTTGGAGAAGGCCATCCTGAAGACACCCAACCAGGAAGGACTTTATAGGTCAAAATCAGCACCTTCAGTTGGCAACCAATGTAGAATCTGCAAAACCGGTGTTCTGTGCTCCTAATATGAAAGCATGTGGACTACTGCATTTTGAACCAGCTGCAGCCCAAATAGAGCACATTAGTGTAGTCTAGCTGGAGACTAGGATGCTGATGTATCAGCAGAAATTCTAACTTGCTAGGGTTCAACTTCAGTCTGTTCTCTCCCATCCAGACCCTGACAGCCTCCAAGCACCAGGAAAGAGAGAACATGATCTCCCCCATGGCCCAGGGTGAGGATGCACAGCTAAGTATCATCAACATATTGATGATACCACACTCCAAAAGATTGCATGACATGTCCCAGCAGCTTGATAACAGATGTTTATTTATTTACCTATCCAATTTATGTTGAAAATCAGGGGAGATAAGACTGATCCTGCGGCATTCCACAAGTCAGGAACTACTAGGCCAATCTTTACTCTCCCACCAACACAGATTGGCCCAGAATCTCCCACTAAAGAAAATAGCTTTAACTTCCAATCCTTGCAGGTGGTCCAAAAAGATACCATGGTCAATCAGTATAAAAGTCAACATGAGATCTAAGGATTATCTCATCCAGGTCCTGAGACAGGTCATCCAGGAGAATGACCAATGCTGTCTCCATCCCCAAACCAGGCCTAAACCATGACTGAAAAGGACCCAGATAATCTGCTTTCTCTAGGATAGCTATACATTTAACATCAGAGAGAAGCTTAGCAACAGGAGAAAAATATATGAGGCAACAAAACATGTAAGCTGTTTTTTCAGAGGTTTTATGAAAACATTACAGAGTAATTACGGTAGCATCAGCTTCCTTTTGGGTTGAATAAGACATTTCATTTGAACCATCCTCTATGCAGGACATAGCAATAATGGATGACCACCAGAGAGAAGAATTTATTGGCAAAATTGGAATCTCTTCAGAAGAAAATGATGACAACTCAGATGGAAGTGTGGATTCTGAGCCCCACAAGTATAGCTGCAAAAGGTGCCAGGTAGTTTTACTCCTTTCAACATTTTGGGGTGGGATTGGTTGAAAGTGCCATGAAAAATGTTGAAGATAGTGAAAAAATATTCCAACATATTTCCTGATCCAGAGGTCTCTACGGTATGTTTTATTGAACACACAGATTTCTTGCACATGCAAGCTTTTGCTTTTCAGTAATGATAGATCTTTGCATGCAAAAAGGATACATTTTGCCTCTATTGAAATAAAAAAATGTACTGTAAACAAGAAATCTTTATGCATGTATTGTCATCATTGAATTAAAATATCATTGGAATCTTTGTATCTGGTGGCAGGACAACAGATTTGGATAGTAGACACCCTTCTCCAACAGAACTCTAAATTGTTTCTCAAACATAAATAGATTGTGAATAGTTTTAACTAAATGTCAATTATATTACTAAAAATGCATTATTTTAAAAAGGCATGTTCACAAATCAACAGCAATCCACTCTTAAATATAGTCTTCATCTAATGTCCCTAATTGGGACCAGAATTTCTGTCACTAAGCAAAGTGGTTGTTAGACAAAATATCACATGATGGTATTGTCATTGCAATAGCCATAACTTTGAGGACTGGTCATGACTACCATTTGTTCAGGGCCATTCGTAACTTTGAATGGCCATCAAATGAATGGTGATTAAGTGAAGACTACTTACGTATATATTCCACTTCCATTATATTTTCTGCTATATTTTTAATACGTATTTTTGTGGAAGAATTTTTGCAACAGCACAAAAAATCAAACTAAACAAGTTAGACATGAGAGTGTTTTTTTTAATCATAGTAATTAATATCCATAGCTGGTAATGATACATATCTCCTTCAGTGTTGTGCATTCACCACTGTTTCATTTTTCAGTTAACGTTTGGCCGAGGTAAAGAATACTTGAAACACATCATGGAAGTTCACAAAGAGAAGGGTTATGGTTGTAGCATCTGCAACAGGCGCTTTGCTTTGAAGGCAACTTACCATGCTCATATGGTCATACATCGGGAGAACTTACCAGACCCCAATGTACAAAAGTAAGCAAAAAAAAAAAAAATCTAATAGAGCTAAATTAAGTGCACTATTAACAGCTTTGCCTGGGTAAATGTTACATGCAAGCAGTTTCATAAACTTAATGGTGAAACTTTAGCAAGCTAAAGTGAGGGGAATGATGGACTGTAAAACTGGCCTGGTTTTATTTTTACTTAAAGTTATTTATTTATCTCTCAAAAAGAATTTTGCAAATGTGGTAGCAACCAGTTTCCTTGTCATAGAAGAGGATATTGTTTGAAAGGTAGTATAATCAATATGAGAGCCAGTTTGGTGTAGTGCATGGGTCCTCAAATTACGGCGCGCGGGCTGCATGCGGCCCGCCAAAGCCATTAATCCGGCCCGCGCAGGACCACGAGGCTGCTCCACCCACATCGTCCCGCCCACCCTTCGGCCAAGTGCAGGACTTACCTTTGCGAGCCCCGTGGGCTGGAACTGAAAGGTAAGGCCAACAATTTTGGCCTGCAGAGACGTTCCGGAAGCGGAGGAGGTGAAAAACAGGGCGCACAGATGCTCCAGGAGGCCAAAAAAATGGGTGAAAATGGCCCAGTTTTGGCCAAAAAACGGGTCATTTTTGGCCTGCAGAATGTTTCTGGAGGTGAAAAACGGGGCGCACAGACGCCCCAGGAGGCCAAAAAACCGGAAAATGAAAAATGATCTAGTAAAAAGCAGTCAACCAAAAGAGCAAAATGCAAACAAAAGCAAATAAAACATCCCCAGGAGCAAAACAAATTAAAGTTTAATTTGTGTGCATTGTTTAATAGACTGTTAAATTGCCCACGCCCACCCAGCCGGTCCAGCCCCCCAACAGTCTGAGGGACTGTGAATTGGCCCCCTGTTTAAAAAGTTTGAGGACCCCTGGTATAGTAGTTAAGGCAACAGACCAAAAACCAGGAGACTGTGAGTCCTAGTCCATCCTTAAGCAGGAAGCCAACTGGCTGCCATTGAGCCAGCCACTGTCTCTCAGCCGTAGAAAACAAGCTATGGCAAACCACTTCTCAAAGCTTGCCAAGAAAACTGCAGGGACTAATTCAGAGTCAACACTGACTCGAACAGGGGTCTCCAACCTTGGCAACTTTAAGCCTGGAGGACTTCAACTCCCAGCTTTGCTGGCTGGGGAATTCTGGGAGTTGAAATCCTTTAGGCTTAAAGTTGCCAAGGTTGGAGACCCCTGGACTAGAAGGCACACTCTGACAAAAACTGTCATAACAATAGCAGCAAAATAAAATTGAAAATGCTTCTTCATTTGATTCTATGAAGACATTGTGACTAGAGTATGCCTCAGAAATAGCCTCGGGAAACATCTCTATGTGCAGGGAAGGAGAAAAGAATGAGAAACAGCAGCAGATACTTCCAGGGCAGGAATCCATGGAGGAACTATATTTTTGAGAGTGCCAAGCCAGCCCTTTTCACATCAACATCTTGCTAGATATAGTGGGACTAGAAGTCCCAAAGGACATGTGGTGGAAAATATGGGAATTGAGGTCCCTATAAATACTATGTTAAAGAAGGCTGAGCTAGATAGGGAAATTTACTGAAATGCACAGTGCCAAGTGGTATAGTTATAGCCATGGTCTTTCCAATATTTATTTTCAAATAAAAAATTATCCTAAAAAAAAATCTTAGAAGTTGATCTTTATTTCCCATTTTAGATATATTCATCCATGTGAAATATGTGGAAGAATTTTTAACAGCATAGGAAATTTAGAACGACATAAACTTATTCATACAGGTAAACTCATTCTATTTCTTCTTTCTGAATAAGAAAGATTTGGTTCATCTTAATTCTATAAATAAATCCTGTAGGTGGGAAAAGCCAAAGAATATTGATTTTTTTTAATTGAAACTCTTCCAAATACCTACATTTTGCTGGTATGGATTAGAAGATTTTTTTATACATTAGACAAAGCTCATGCAAATTATAACAGAGGGGCAGTTCAGTCTTTGCTGAATATTATGTTTTAAAGTGGTAACATTGTCCAGATTTGTTGCTTTTGTTCTGTTCAAGTCATCCTTGCAAGGTGGAGTGTATGGGGGTGGGGGGTTCACAACAGTCCAGAGGAACAACTGCTGTAGCTGGACAACTGAGAAGAATTGGCTTTCCCTTCTCTAACTCCTGTTTTAGTTGGATATTCCATCTGGATTCCATCCAGAATAAAAACCTGTTGTGGTCATTTTTCTGCCCTCCAACTTAGTATATTGAACATTTTAAAATATCTTATTGTTTGCCTTAGTCATTCTGATACTGTATTTTTTAATCTCTCCTTCCTCCCCCTCTCATAACAAGTATTCTTTTACTTTCACTTGTATCTTGCCACACCTTAAAATTCTTTCTTCTGTTCAGTTCTGTAACTAATAAAGGACACTTAGATTTCCTTGTATTTGCCTCTGCCTTATTTCACATAATTTTTTTCAATCTTTTTCTTGGGGGAATAGGAAGGATTTTGGTTTTTTTTAATTTAAGGGGACATTTTTGTTGGTTTTCTTTTTATTATTAAAGAAATAAAAAAAATATGATTTTTTTTTGTGAAGGGGTGAAAAGTCATGCTTGTGAACAATGTGGCAAGTCATTTGCAAGGAAGGACATGTTAAAAGAACACATGAGAGTCCATGATAACATCCGAGAATATCTATGTGCAGAATGTGGTAAAGGTATGGTATCTTTATCTGTAAGGCATGAAAATATGAATTTCCATGGCTATTTAAATTAAATTAATTTATTTCACAAAATACTAAAATTGAGCATTTAATTTTATATGAAAATGTGATCTTATAGTGTGATATCCTGCTTCATTTCTGTTGGGTTTGTATGTGGTGTCCTAAGCACATTCTTATTGATTCTGAAATGGAGTAAGATATTATAGCTGCTGATGTTGATGCATTCTTGGTTCAGGTCTGCTGTTAATGGAATCTCAGCCAAGAGTTGGCCTTAGCTAGATGGCCACTTCAGAAAGCTGATATTAGGTATGTGCCAGCTATTAATCATAACAATTAATGTCATTGTAGACATACAAGAAAGGAAGCTGTTCCTGTTCCAGGAACAAACTCTCTTAATAGGAAGAGAATCGTAGTATTCAGAAGACTGTCCCTTATGAAACTGGCAAGTTTGTAGGCCATGATTATTATAGTTTTGGACATGTTCCCATTGACCTGTCTCTACTGCAGATTGCAGATGGCTCCCTCTCCAGTTTCAGGATCAGATTCTTAGCAGAATCCACTTGTGTGTAATGATGCCAAATAAGGTAATTTAAATCCTGTGCTGATGGTTAGTCCCAGTCAGTCTGGCACAGGAATGCCACTCAGGAGGACAGTTAAAGAATAGAAGATGGCCATAAATGCCAGTCTAAAAGTATGGGCAGCTCACTTACAAAACAGGACTCGGCATGGAACATAGCCTTATTATGAATCAGCATTGCTGGTCATCTAACTAGACTGAAGAGCAGTACCACTAATCCTAAAATCGGACTTGGGCCAGGTGAAAAAGCACCGCCAACTGGTTGTTCCAGCTACTAGCGGCTCAAAAAGGAGCCGCCATACACCACGTGGAAGGACGAGCAAGAGACAAGGCGGGCGACGTTGTTCCAGCCACTAACGAAGCCAAGGCATTATTAGGAGCCTCCAGGAGCCGCCAGCAAGAAGAAAGAAGACTGTACAGCTCAGAGTTGACTGTGATTGATTTGTCAGAAGTACAGAGATTAATAAGTGATCAAATAATGTCTATCATAGTAACTAATTATTGTTACTGATTAGTTAGTTAGTTATAGATTAGTTAGTTAATTGAACAATTGATTTAGTGATTAGTTAGTTGATTAAACGATTGATTAGTTAGTTGATTAAACAATTGATTTATTGTCTAATCAGTTTAATTAATTAACTGCCTAAAAGTGAATAATTCTTGTTAAGGTCTATTATCTNTCAATTGATTGTCTATCATAGTGAATAATTAATGTTATCGATTATTATCAGTGTGACATACATCAAGTGATAAATTAATAAGTGATCAAATAATACATAACAACAAATAATAATTATATACAACATCACAACAACTCTACCATGCCAGGCAAAAAATCCAAACAATCACCAAAGAAAGATATCCCTACTAATAACGACAACAACGAATCATGCATATGCTTTAAATGTTCTGAAACTATCAAGAAAAATGAAGATATCAATAAATGTCACCTATGTGACAATCATGTCCACCTTTCCTGCTTAAAATTAACCAAACACATAGTCAGCCTACTACAAACAGCAGCTACATTTCCTTGTCTCTGTCCATCATGTTTACCTAAGCTAGACAATTTAACAGCCCTCTCTGATAAAGTTGAAACCATAGAAACATCCATTGCATCCTTAGAAACACGCTTAGTAGCACATTTAGAAGCACGTCTACAAGCAAGCCTACCAGCACAGAAAAATGAACACCTAACAACACAACATCCTAGCTCAACTCAACAACCACCACCAAAACCACAACTACAACCACAAATATCCACAAACCTGCAACCTCAGGGCACCAAATAAGGAAATAACATCAACCAAGTAAACATCTCCCTACTGTAGAACGTGAACAGAAACGTCCAAACACAATTTTATTTGGACTGGACAACAACATCTGAGGACATCACTACAGTTCGCAACATTATCATTAAATCTCAAACAACAACCTTCTCCCCTGATGAAATCATTGAAATCTCAAGAGATGGCCCTGAGTTCAAATACAGAGACGGCTCAGTGGCCCCACGATTCTGCAGAGTTATTTGCAAAAACGAAACCAGCAAACGCAAATTTATTCACACAATAAATTCCATCGCCAAAACCGACACTAACTACAGCAAACTTCGCTCAAGACCAGACCTATTCATTCTACAAAGAATCCGCTCCCGTGAACTCCACCAAGATCTAAATAGACATCAAGAAAATGCTGGCTCACTTACAAAACAGGACTCGGCATGGAACATAGCCTTATTATGAATCAGCATTGCTGGTCATCTAACTAGACTGAAGAGCAGTACCACTAATCCTAAAATCGGACTTGGGCCAGGTGAAAAAGCACCGCCAACTGGTTGTTCCAGCTACTAGCGGCTCAAAAAGGAGCCGCCATACACCACGTGGAAGGACGAGCAAGAGACAAGGCGGGCGACGTTGTTCCAGCCACTAACGAAGCCAAGGCATTATTAGGAGCCTCCAGGAGCCGCCAGCAAGAAGCAAGAAGACAGCACAGCTCAGAGTTGACTGCAATTGATTTGTCAGAAGTACAGAGATTAATAAGTGTTCAAATAATGTCTATCATAGTAACTAATTATTGTTACTGATTAGTTAATTAGTTATAGATTAGTTAGTTAATTGAACAATTGATTCAGTGATTAGTTAGTTGATTAAATGATTGATTAGTTAGTTGATTAAAAGATTTATTGTCTAATCAATTTAATTAATTAACTGTCTAACATAGTGAATAATTATTGTTACGGTCTATTATCTAACTAATTACTATTAATGATTAGTGTGACATACATTAAGAGATAAATTAATAAGATATCAAATAATGCATACCAACAAATAAGTAATATATATATATATCTTCACAACAACCCTACCATGCCAGGCAAAAAATCCAAACAATCACCAAAGAAAGATATTCCTTCTAATATGCTACTACTAAAGACCTTACATGCAAGCTACTTAATGCAAGAAGTCTTGTAAATAAAATGCCTGCATTCCTCCTCCTATTAAATACGACTATTTTCGACATTATATTTGTCTGTGAAACGTGGCTGAACGCCTCCCTCCCTGACTCCATTATCATACAACGAAATTATCATGTTTGCCAGTCTGATCGTGAATTCCGAAGAGGAGGCGGTGTTGCTATCTTCTATAAAAAAATCCCTAAATCTAAAAAATATCCAAGTTACGCACAAACTCGCTCTTCCTGAGACCATCATCTATGAGCTGTCTTTAAATACCACATTCCGCTTTTTACTATGTTACAGAGTCCCTGACTATGACATCGAACATGCGAATAAGTTAACTTCACTTCTAACATGGGCAGCCTCCCGCCCATACCCTCTCATCTTTCTTGGTGACCTAAATCTACCTCTTATTAAATGGTCCCTTAACAAATGTACAACAGAACCTATACATTCAACCCTGTACAATGCTGTAACTAATCTGGGACTGGATCAACTAGTAACCAACAGCACTAGACTCAACACATGCCTTGATCTCATCTTCTGCAACAGTTCAAACTCAATTTATGGATTACAAATAAAAGAACCCTTCTCCAACAGTGATCACAGCATGATTGACTTTTATCTCAATATACACCCTAACAAAAATCAGCATAATGTTGGGATCCCTAGTTATAATTTAAAAAAAGCCAACTATGATCTCATAAATGCTGACCTCTCATCTCTTGATTGGCAAACCCTATTCACTGGCTGTAATACTGCAGAAGACCATTATAACATTTTCTTACTTGAAGTCAAGAGAGTCATCAAACTACACGTACCACTAATAACTCTCAAAAACAGGAAAAACAAACTGCCCATAACAATAAGGAAGCTCCAAGCAAAAAAAAAAAATCTCTTAGGAGAAAAAACAAAACAGGCAACATAACCAACATCAAAAGCCACAACAAAAACGAAAACCAACAAAAAAAAAACAAACTACCCATAAAAATAAGGAAGCTCCAAGCAAAAAAAAAAATCTCTTTGGAGAAAAAACAAAACTGGCTACATAACCAACTTCAAAAGCCGCTACAAAAACGTATGCCAACAAATAAAGACTGAATGCACCAATTATCATATCCAACAAGAGGAAAACCTCCTACGCACGAAATCCAACCGTGCATTCTACAATTTCGTTAACAACAAACTTAAAGAGACGAGAACCATCCCACCCCTAAAAGGACCTAACAATAAAGACTGTAATGATGAAGCTGGTAAAGCCAACCTCTTTAACACGTTCTTTGGCTCAGTCTTTGTAAATAGCAACAACTCATGCCCAATATTTCCTAGTCGAACCACAAACAATTACAATGATCTAATACATTTTACAGAAGACAACGTTGGAAAGGCACTACGCAATCTAAAACCATCTCTATCCATTGGACCAGATGGACTATGTACCTATTTCTTAAAAAAACTTTCCACTGCCCTAGCAGAACTTCTGAGCATAATTTTTGACAAATCTTTAAGGACCAGCTCCTTACCCAACCTATGGTCACTAGCCACGGTTATCCCTATCTTCAAAAAGGGCGACCCCAGCCTAGTGGAAAATTA
>QLTV01000402.1:1180849-1197540 GCA_003457575.1 Thermophis baileyi
TAAATAAATAAATAAATAAATAAATAAATAAATAAATAAATAAATAAATAAATATAAAATTACAACTAGAACCATTGAAATAGTTAGGATGAATCCAGTTGAAGGGCCTTCAGTGTCCCATTGCTTATCACATCTCCAGATTGGCTAAATCACCAGCATCTGTTGCAGAATGGGTTGTCCATCTGATTTTCATGAAACCTCAACAAAACAGCAATGTCCCTTTCACCTTGGCCATGACAGTGAGCTCTTCTTAGTCCCAGAGTAAGAGGGGATTGTTATGTTTTTGACGCTCTGGGCAAAAGGATGACTCTGGCCCATTCTCACCTTTTTTAGTGCTCTCCATGGTACAACATAAATTACACTGCTTGAGGCATGGTAATTATACTTATTTTGAATTCACTCCAGAACAGTAGTATTTACTACTACTATTTTTCTTAGCAAATCTGATAATTGAGATTTTTTAAAATCTGTTTGTAATGTATTATGTCTATTGTGTGTTATGCTATAAGCCACTTGGAGTCATACGTTGAAGAGACATAAAAGCATTTGTCATGCTTACTTACATACTGTATAATGAGCTTACATGGATCTTACAGTTTCAGCAGTCAAGACCATCTTGAGTAACCAGTCACTTGGTACACCTTTGAATGGTGCTACAAAAGGCAAGAAATTTGTGGCACTAACAACAGAAGTCCTTAAGTGCCCCCTGTACATTCTTTCCTAGAAATCAGCCCTCTGAAAGTCCTAATTTAATCTTTGACACTGGAAAAGTTGGGGAACTCTCAGAGGGATATATGCATATCTCTACAAACAGGAAATCAGGAGAGTTGAAGTTCCCAACTCAACAATTTACAGATAGGTTAGAAAATACATTATCACAGCCAGCAAAATGCCACATCCCATCTTGTGTTTCATAGCAGTTTCTGTAGAAGGGCAACTGCATCAGGAGCCTTATTGGCTGACTACTGTTAATAAATACTTATAGAGTAACTCTGGGTTAAAATCACTCTTGTAAAACATTGTAAAATAGATTAGTTTGTGTCTTCAGACTCCAATTTTGGCTGCATTGGGTCACAGAGTGCTATACATTACATGTATCCCATGAATATTGCTCTGAAGGTCTCTTTCTTGCCAGCTCCAGCTCCAATGAATGAGAACAGCAATTACATATATTATGGAGTACCTTTTTGGTCTTCAGAAGATCAGCAGTCCCACCCTATTTAGAAGAGGAAATAAATAATAGCAGGTGGCCCAAGGATAGAGATAAGTCTAACTGCTGTTTCTCTTGCATGTTTTTTTTTGAATGAAGAGAGCCAGTATGGTATAGTGGTTAAAGTGTTATATCAGGGAAGCCTAGGGTCAAACCCATCCTCAACTGTAGAGTCTCAGTAGATAACTTCAGGAGAGTCACTCATTCTTAGCCTAACCTACTTCCCAGGATTGTTCTGGGGAAAAACTGGAGGAGAGGGTGCTATGTAGGCTTCCCTGAGCTCTTGGAGGAAGGCAAGATATAAATGTAACAATAAATAAAATATAACCAACTGAGCTTAATATGGCTTGCCCGCCATGTTTTAGCATAGAGTTTATTCCTTGCAGGAATGAAAACAAAGCATGCATTGCGACACCACATGAAGCTGCATAAAGGGATAAAGGAGTACGAATGTATGGAATGCCATCGGAAATTTGCACAGAAAGTCAACATGCTTAAACATTATAAAAGGCACACAGGTGAGCCCCATTGATAGGTGCTTCGTGTACCCTGCAGAGAATGAGTCAAATTGCCTGGAAGTTGTTGGGCTTTAAATTAAAATGATGTCAGTTCATTTTTATGGCAATTATACTCCGGGTATCTTCAGGAGTAAACAGTACAACTGTATACACAGACAGTTGTTCCTAGGAAATGTCCAAAGAGTTTGAGCTGCTATATTTTTGACATGGACACACACACACACACACACACACACACACACACACACACACACACACAAAAACTAAAGATTATGGTTAACATTCTTTAACCAAATATAATTTTACCTAACATATTTGATCTTTCTGGAAATAAATATTTTTATTTTCCACTAGAACATCAGTAAAGTGATGCACCGAAATATACATAATATATTCACACCAAAATACAACAAATAACAAAAACAATAATAAAAGCCAGTTTAAAGCAATACATTTTAGCATATTTGCTAAACTCCAGAGAATAGATTGAAAGAAGTAAAAAAAGGCTTGCTAACATAAATGGAAGAACTGATTACAAAAAGCTGAAGAATATTTGGATTTTTGAAACATGTAAGAGAATCCTTCCCCCCCCCCCCCCAAGATTTGCTCCCCTGCCAACAAAACATGGTCCATTCTTTCTTTGGAGAAAGAGATCCAGTCTAAAAAGACAAACTGCTTATCTGCAGAAATCATACCCTACAAAGTTGAAGTTTGGGTTTATTGTCCTTAATCATGCTAAATTCAACACTGCCAGTTCAGTCCTGAGACTTGTTTCTCATGAAACCAATGAACGAGCAAAAGCAGGTTGTCATCGGTATGGTATTGAGAGCAGCTTATCCTGGGTCCCAAACAATCTTTTTTTCCCCAGAACTCTTATTCCTATTGGATTCTTTTAGTGCTAAAGAAAGGCATATTGTTGTTACATACAATTTTATATTTGATATACAGCTCTATAAGAAACCATTGTTTTGGTACTTACCATGGTTTCTAATTAGCAGGGATCAAAGATTTCATGTGTGAGCTCTGCGGAAAGACCTTTAGTGAGAGGAACACAATGGAAACCCATAAACTGATTCACACAGGTAAATGTTAGAATATTAATCCTAAAATAAAAATAGGTCTTCCTCATCTCTTATATTGTTCTGCCTTTTTTTATTCCATATTAATCAGTTAATCAATGCCTGCTTCATGCATTATTGTAACGTATTTTCTATAATGCCTACATTCCTTCTTCCCTGAACTGATGCTTCTGAGAAGTATTGTATTGCAATGTTCTGCTTTGCTGTTGATTATTCTTTCTAGGATTCCTGCAAGTTTAGTTCCCAAACATCAGGCAAATACCAAGTTGAGGAAGCTGTTCTGCTCCAAAAATGGGGAACCCAGAGTCTTCCAGATGATGTTAAATTAATATTCCCAAGATAACTAATCAGTGCCATACTAAGCTGAAGCTGCTAGGATTTATAATTCAGAATAGTTCACAGGGCCAGAGGTTCCCTGTTCCATTTTTTCACCATAAACTCATTAAACAGTGCTAAAATTGAAGTCCTCAGAAATTAAGTATTAAGAAGTGTGATTACATATTGATACAAAATGTTTTGTTTTACTAATAGTGGGGAAGCAGTGGACATGCTCAGTGTGTGATAAAAAGTATGTCACAGATTACATGCTTCAAAAGCATATCCAGCTAACTCATGATAAAGTAGAAGCTCAGAACTGTCAACTCTGTGGGACAAAAGTTTCTACTAGAGCTTCAATGAGTCGTCACATGAGAAGAAAACACCCAGAGGTGAGTATAGTGGCAGATTAACAAGTCAGAATTTTTGTTGACTTCCTCTGAGACACATAAGAAATATAGATTCTTGTTCTGGGGCACTAATAGCAATCCAATAACTCAGGTCTCTTCAACCTTGGCAACTTTAGCACTTGTGGACTTCAACTCCCAGAATTCCTCAGCCAGTCTCCAAGTCCACAAGTGGTAAAGTTGCCAAGGTTGGAAAGCCCTGCAATAACTCACTTGTTTTCCTGTGGTGCTTATTAAGATGCTTCTCATCTTGATAAGGTTAATACATAATGCAGTGTACTCTGCCCATAGTTAAAGACCACATGGACCATGGTTTTTAATTTGGGAGAAATAGAAAGCACTAATTCCTAACATTAGCAAGTTAAAATAGAAAGTCATCTTTTCCTGATATAGTATTTAGGACTCCTTTGTCTAAATATTCTGGTATTTTAAATTTTGTTTTTTTAACAAAAAGAGAAAGAACGACATACTTCACTGGATGTTCAAAATATTTAAGACATACCAATAAAAAGAACCAACTTAAAGCATTTTTTTTTAATTTTGCATTTTTACAACCTTCATCCATAAGCTCTGAGATCAAAAGATACAACATTTTGCATCTACTTATAGTTCTATAGCCAGTTTGGATGAAAACAATTCGGAGAGGAAAGGACTTCAAAAAGTCTTAATCAGTGGAAAGACCCTTCCCTCTCTTTCTTTGCTACAGAACAATGGAATGGCTGTTAATGTTAGAACAAAGAAGAAATCATGGCTATTGGTTTCAGTCAAAAAACAGACTCAGCCCTTTTTTTGTATCTTTCCTGTGTCTCCACAGCATTCTTTCTTACTGAGTGACTATCCTTTCTACATAACTGCAAAATAATGTTGCTTTGGTTATGTTTTATTTTCAGGTTCTTTCAGTTAGGATTGATGACTTGGAGCAGCTGTCAGATACCACAACAGTTGATGCTTCATCTATAGGAATTGTGCAGGTAAAGTTCACATGTAGTCAGATAAGATGCTGTGTTCAATCACATGTTTTCATATTGTATAATAAAGAGAAAGCCCATAGCTTGCAAAAAGAATTATCCAAGCATGCATGCTTGGGGGTTCTCAGGAGCTTAATCAGGAAACCTTTTCAGAATACAGATTTTTATCCTATGGATAGAGATTTTGCAAATTCAGTAGCAAAAACAAAATGTATTGCTTTTATACTAGGCATACATTTGGTGTCATACATTTTACCATTTGTTGAATAAGAATACCTGTATATTGATGCAGCATATGAACAATCATATGTATCTAAATTAAGGTCAATGGATCTGAAATTTCTAGAGATATGGACTCTCATACTTCTCCAGTTTTAGATGAGAGACATCTTAGGCGCTTGTTTGATGAGATACATATGGAGTTCAGACACAGGAAAACCACAAATCTGTTACACTTTAAAAATCAGCAGTGTTCTGTTACTTCATGGATTAGAGCATATTTACCATCTGCATTAAATATTTCCCTTGGTTAGCAGCTACAATAAATGCTAATTTAACCAAAAAATCTAAACAGTGGGGGCAGAAGGGTAGGAAATGCAACAGGTGTCATTTGTGATATTTTTATTTATTTCTTAGATTTATACTCCGCCTTCCCTTCAGGAGTTCAAGGCGGCAGTCATAACACTCCCTACAAATTTCCCCCACCACCACCCTGGAAGGTAGGTTGGGCTGAAGAAACTGACCAGCCCAAAGTCACACAGTGACGCTCTGTGACTGTGACTGAGGATGGACTTGAACCTGGGTCCTAATCCATCTCTTTAGCTACTACATCATATTGGCTCTCTTTCTATTAAAGTTCTATAATTATGTTTAATAGCTATTTCTATTCAGTCTCAAACATATATAAGATAGCTGAACACTATGATAATTTATAGCAGGGGTAATTAGCCAGAATACAATTTTAGTAGCCTTTGTGCTATCTTAATATGGGCAATGTCTTGGTTGAGTCCTAAACAAGTAGAAGTTTATCATGAAGTTCATTTATTGAAATAAAGTATTGTAAATGAGAAAGGTGATACTGAATTTCATCAAAATGTCTTCCTATAGCCAGATCTAGCTCTGGAACAAAGTGAATTACCAGAAGGGAAGCATACAAAGGCTCATAAACGAGGTCATAAACAGAAGCACAAACTTGGCGAAGAAGAGGAAACACAACTTCCTGAAGATTCTGCCTTCACTGAATATACAGAAAAAGAAGTGGAATTTACAGGAAATGTAGGAGATGAAACTAATTCAGCAGTGCAAAGCCTTCAACAGGTGAGTGCCACTTGCAAATCAAAAAATGGGATAGAAACTAAAAAATATGAGACTTGTATCAAATATGTTAATGTGTAGCATTTACACAATGATGTTTAAGAATTTACAAATGGATTTGTAAATATGCTTATAAGTAAAAGAAAGGAAGGGGAAATTAATAAAAATTAGGATTGTATGCAGGGGTGAAATGCTCCCGGTTCGCTCGTGCCTGTCGCTCACCGTAGAGCCAGTCGCCAAGGTAGCATGAGGCTCCGCCCACCCGCCCGGACGCCAGCGTTTGGGTTCTTTTACCCTCTGCGCATGCACAGAATGCTTTGCACATGCGCAGAGGGTAAAAGAACCCAAATGGTGGCGTCCGGGTGGGTGGGCGGAGCCTCGCGCTACCTTGGCGACCGGCTCTACGGCGACCGACAGACACGAGTGAACCGGGAGCATTTCACCCCTGATTGTATGATACCACTGTGTATAAGCTTCCTTAGTGAATAAATTCACTCCAGTCAGAGGAAATAATACATCTTTTGGGGAAAGAAAAAGTTTGCCCTCTGCCGAAATAGTCACTCTCATATGCAGTAGGCCACATGCTGGATTTGATATTCTGCTCAACTAGTTACTTATGTATTGAAATGGAAGATTTCTGTAATTCTGTTGCCATAGACATTCTCTCACTAGTCAGTTTTAGACTGCTGTAAAGCTCTACAGGAGTGGAGGCTATTAAAAATGGTTCTGACCTGGTACTGATAAGGTTTTATGAATGGACTTGGGAGTTTTCCAGCTCATCTGTCATGATGCTGTTTAAACCCTGGGTAATGTTTGGGCTACAGAAATAAGCCAGGTGGTTGACACCATTGTTCCAAAATGACCTCTTCCTTCTTTCAGAGTTTAGTGAACACTTTGGTTTATTAGGTGATGGATAAGAGCAGCCTGCATGGTTCTGTGCAGATAGAAGAACTCCATCATGATGTTGGGGGAGGAGAGCCAGAATATCAGAGACTTGCTGTGAGCAATTTTCATTGTTATTTACAGACAAATGACTGGGCTGAGTGTTAGGGAGGCAATATATAAATACATAAATCTCTCTCTCTCTCTCTCTCTCTCTCTCTCTCTCTCTCTCTCTCTCTCTCTCTCTCTCTCTCTCTCGCCTCCCTAACACTCAGCCCAATACTGATATCCAACTGAAATGAATCCAGTCATTTGTCTGTAATTTGCTTCTGTGTCCAATTAAAGGTGCTGATTGTCACCTTTAAAGCCCTACATGGCCTGGGGCCAAGTTTTCCCAATCATATCTGACTAACCAGAGCAGGGACGCAGGGAATGTTATGGGTCCCCTCTCTTAAGCAAACCCATCTACTGGAATCAAGCAGAACCTTCTCCATGATGGCTCCCTCCCTGCAGAACATCATCCCTGGGGAAATAAGATTGGCCCTCACTTTGACACTCTTTTGAAAAGCCCTGAAGATACGGTTCTGCCAACAGACCTGGGGACTCCTGGTTGATATGGAGCCCATCAAGTAGTTGGTCTGATTGTTACCACCGGGATTGGGGTTTATTGGCTTTTGAATCATGGTTTTATTTTTGTAAGCAACCCAGAGTCACTGTGAGTAAGGTTGTCATATAAATTTTCTTAAATTAAATTAAAAATAGTGCTGGTTTCGTAGAATAAAGGAATCCAAAATTAAACAAGTTACATTGAGGCTTTATGTGATGTGAATACATTCGCTAACACTTACACTTAACTGTTAACACTTAACAGTTAATTAAAGCTAATGCCATATTGTCTTACAGCATAATTATAATTTTATGTAATACTTATAAAATTACCATTGACTCAAAAATAATCAGATCATTTTGGATGAGAAAATGTTTAAATTTCAGCTACAGACGGAAGAGAATTTGTGAAATAGGAAGAGGATCCTATTTCAATAGATTAGCATTAGCATGAATTTTGCTTCACATTTTAATAAATAGACTGAGTCTATTTATGAATTGCTAACATGATGAATACTTCCCAAGGAAATTTGTTTTAAAATTTCATTTTACTAGCATGAAGCATATTGAGTATTCAGTAATGCCTTTAGCCCTTAATGTAGTGATAAAGATCAGTCATAATCACATTTATCCAATTTTTTGGTCAGCATTAGATTAAACTATTCCATTCTGTCATATAATATGGCTTATATTTCCAATTCTAATAATCACCTTGATAATTTCAGCCCTGTCAGTGCTAACTTTCATCCCTCTTTTTTCAGGTGGTGGTGGCCCTTGGAGATCCAAATGTGTCAACTCCTTCTAGCTCTGTTGGTTTGACCAATATTAGTGTTACTCCGATCACTACAGCTGCTGGAACCCAATTTACAAATCTACAACCTGTGGCTGTAGGTCACCTTGCCACGCCTGAACGCCAATTGCAGCTAGACAATTCTATTCTCACAGTGACATTCGATACAGTTACTGGTTCTGCCATGTTGCATGGCAACCGCCAAAATGATATCCAGATACAGTCACAGCCTGAGACAACCAACCCCCCATCAGTAGCTCATTTTATAAACCTAACAACTCTGGTGAACTCCATTGCTCCACTAGGGAGCCAAATATCAGAACAGCATCCCTTAACATGGAGGGCAGTGCCTCAAACTGACGTCTTACAGAATCAGGCCCAGTCATCCCAACAGACAGGACAACAGCAAGTTCAACCTGAACAGCAGCAGCAAATGTACAGCTACTAACTTTTACTTGAAAGAAGATAACCAACCTCTGAATGGGTTTGCAGAAGCCCATTGGACACCAAACCTAAATCAATTGCTGGAAACCAAACGGCTTACACTATGAGATATATGCTGATGTTAACCCAGGAACTGGAAACGGCAAGCCCTTTACAATTTCACACTCTTGGAGAAATCATTGCTACTTTAGCAAATTATGGGTACTGTTAATAAGCTGCAGGAAATAGATATGAGGCAGGTTTTAGAAGAGTTGAGATCAATTAAGAAAGAGGTGGGGGTAATAAATAGTAAATGCAATTATACTGTTTTTAAAGCAGAAGAAGAAGAATGCTTCAATGTAAAGCTAGGATATGCCTACCTGGGGTGCAAGAGCCTAACTAAGCAAAAAAAAAAAATTTTTTTTTTAAAGTTTTGCTTTTGCTTCCATAGACCAATCTATTGCATCTAATGGAACAAAGTGGGTAGAAGTCGGGTGGGGATAGTCTGTGATGTGATATGTGCTTCGTTTCATGTATCATTTCCATTATACTGATGGAGATACCACTCTACACATAAGACAACATGGTGTGTTACCTGAAATTAGATAGTCTAATGTTAAAGTAATATTTTATGGTCTCTTACCTAATGAAATTAAAACCTGAATCCATCTCGTGATCTAAATCTGTAATGAGGTAATATATTTACAAAACTTCTTGCTAATTAAGTATAATGCTTATCTAATAGATGGAAAGCAGTTCTTCCCATTGAAATTGATTTGGCAGTTGGTCATTAATTCACCAATTTGTCTGTTCTATCATGTCATAAATATTTGGGTCCAGATGGGTGAAAGGTAATTTTTCCGTAATACCCTTCATATTTCATTCTGTGTTCCTGGCAGATATTTGCAAATTGAAGGACCCTTTCCAAACTGACATCATATATCCACTTGTATCATTCGTAGCAACTGATAGGAGGGTTCTGCTTCTGGAACCAAAAATGCATAGGAGCTTACTACCCGGGTGCAAATTAGAGTATAATATCCATTGCAGGTGATACTGACCACAAAGACGTAGACTGAACAGATGCTAAAGAAAAATATTTGTCCTAAGCAAAACATGGAAGAAAATTCATGTTATCCACTCAACCTAAAGGGAACATTTCGGAACCCTTACATGCTGTATCTGCTTGACGTTGTTAAATCCAAGTTCAGTCTATATCATCTGTGTATGCTCATTAAATAAAAGAGTAGCCCAATGGTTGATGGGAAAAAAATTGAATAAATCTTGCCGTTGCATTTGTGAACAGTACTTTTTTTCTAGGCAGGTAGTGAGGAATATATGTTTAAACTATTGCCTATATAAGTTGACCAATGATTTTCTTGTTTCTGTTTCTGATAACAAATGGATTTTGCTATTAACAAGGAATATTTTCTAACCTAGTATATTAAATGCTTGGATTCTAAAAATTAAGAATCAGTTAATTCTAGGGAAATACAAATGAAACTGGCAACTAAATATTTATTTTGTGGAGGATCTCTTCAGAATACTTTTTTTTTGTTGTTCAGAATACTTTTGTTTATTTATTTTGTTTCCTGTACCGAGCAGAAGTTAGACTTGATCCATAAGTGACTCCTTCTCAATGATTAGGAAAACCATACATTACATTAATTTCTCAATGGAAACTGGCTATCACAAAGTTTTATCTAACACCTTTCCAAAAAGGCTGAAAAAAGATGCAGTGAAGTATCCTACATATGTATATAGTCCTAGGTTAAGGGATGTGGGCAACAGTATGCTGGTTTGCCAGGTGGTCTCTATATTAGAGGTCTTAGCTTGCATAAATTAGGATAAGCTTGAAAGCAGGGCTTTGGCTGCATTTATGGCATAGTGGTCAAAATGTTGCAGAATTAACCGTAACAGTTCTTAGTGTTAAAAGGAAATACTGTACGTGGTACAAATAAAGATAGTAACCTAGGTTTCAGCTTTTCTATCTTAAAAAATTATACAAATGCCTTGATTGATCAAGGTTACATTAAGTAGTGAAATTATTATCTGTAGGTCCCTAACTTACTCATTTCTTTCATTCTGCATAATATAAAATGGAATAGCATGATGGTATGTTTATGTACACATGTATGCTACAATAAGGTTATAATGCAGCAGGCGATAGCTGGTAACAGAAACCGAAATACATGCCACAAGGCTTTTCCCTTCACAGGACAGTGAGAATCCCTAAGGAGTGAGAATCCCTAAGTTACAATTTTGTCACCAAGCAAACTTCAGCCAGATGCTATTTTAGAAGTCCTACATTTCATGAATGAGGGTTCTGCAAGTTACACCAAACTCTGATTTGATAACTTTATGGAGAACAGCATCAAACAGTGACTCATCAAGAAAATGAATTCGGGCACTTTTCAATTTTCATTTCCATTATTTGAATAACAATTGCTTAAGAAAATATTAAACCAAACTTATTTCAGCAACTATGAAGAATGGATCAAAATTTGGAATGCATAGTTGTATTCCCTAATGCATAATGTATCTGATCTCCTGAAATTTATAGCCACTGTATATCAGAGCCATTCCTGTTCAGCATCAGAGAGAAATGATTATCTCCATATTATTCATTTATAAAAATTCTGTCATAAAATAATTCCAAGGAATCTTTAATTCCCTAGAAAAAGATAATTTGCACAATAATTTCAAAAAAATTTACTGATACAATTTGGTAGATTTAAAATGGCTTTACTCCAAAATTTTATAGCATGATATCCATATAATGGATTTTAATGCTATAGTTCATGAAACGGACCTGCAGTAAATGCTTATTGGCCATTTTGGAAAAGTTTTCATAGACCTCTGCTTGCCCATCCATTTTTGAAATGCAAACTGATGTCTTCTGTATTATTTGGAGTGGAAACTATCAGTAATCCATGTGGACATCTAATACAATAACCAGACAGCCACATTGCTAGTACTGCATTAATAAATG
The DNA here is from genome assembly GCA_003457575.1 of Thermophis baileyi. Lineage (NCBI taxonomy): Eukaryota > Metazoa > Chordata > Lepidosauria > Squamata > Dipsadidae > Thermophis > Thermophis baileyi. Next base: position 1,192,354 of record QLTV01000402.1, read on the forward strand.
TAATACATTGACGAAAAACCTTAAGACAATTTAGTTATTCCCTGCTGTGTCTTTGATGGGATTTCCCCCCAATGAAGGCTAAGAGATAATACATTATTGTCTCATTTGCTGAAGAAATGTGCTTTTAAAAATATATAACCAACACTCTGGCTTTTCTTGGTTTAAGCTGTGCTTTGTAGTTCTTATGAAAATAGTTCTCTCTGAGATGAGTTTTGTCAGAGTTTTCTTAACCCTCTAGCAACATATGTCAGGACCAAATTAAGAGGCAGCCCTCCTAGTCACAGTTCATCTCAATCGTAGGACAATGCTGTATTCTTGGAAGAGTTTTGGTTCCTAAGGCTCCTCCTGGAGCATTGTTGGAAGAAATGTCCATCTGGGTTCAGTTCCAAGTGGGGAAAAAGACACTGGAAACAGGGAGACTGCTTGGAAAGATGGTTGAATGGTGGACAGGAGCACATGGCTTGAGTTCCTGAACAGAAAAGGCAAATCACATCAGGGGTGGCTTCCAATTTTTTTTACTACCACTCTGTGGGCGTGGCTTAATTTTGTGGGAGTGGCTTGCCGGCCATGTGACCGGGAGGGCGTGGCTTGGCGGCCATGTGACTGGGTGGGAGAGGCTTGAAGGCCATGTGAGTAGAATAGACTGGCCAAGGCCTTCTAATGGCCCATTGACAAAGGTGGGGGGGGGGAATGAGTGTTTCCTGCCTAAAAACATGTTTCTCCATCTCATCCAAGAAAATATAATATTCTGCCTTTTTAATATTTCCTAAAATATTTCGTTTTCTAGGAGAGGGGTGGATTTACTTCCTACAATCCCTCCTTTTTTTCCCAAAACATGTGAGTGGGACACACATGCTTTTGACAAAAAAGATTAAAAATTGATCAGATCAGGGAGACTTGATGGGTGCTTTTAATTTTTCTGATGCAAAGGGGAAGGCATTGATAGAGGCAGCAGAAGGATTCCTTCAGTGGCTCCCAAAAGGAGAGCTTTCAACCATTAAGGTCTAGCAGCCAGGAGAAAAGTTCTGGAAAGAAATTTACAGTATCCAATTTTCCATGCCAATTAATTTCAGATGTTTGATATCACTTTCTGTGAGCTTCCAGACAGGTTTCAAGCAAGCACAAGTCCCAAAATTTTCACAGCCATGGATTTCCTTTAAATTACAGACTGCCCATTTCCAAGGGATGGTTCTTGAACCTGCCCTAGCTCTTACTTTTTTGCATCCAGGATTTGTGAGTCCAAATTGAGGTTAGCCATTGTGCAATCCAGGCTATTTAGTATTTTTTTTAATTGCACATAATGAGCCCTGGGACTCATACTCATGAGACCACCAGTGCAACATATCCTGCTATACTGGGCAGCATCATTTGTGAGTCACAGTCAGGGCTTGGGTTTTGGAGATCCTTTCTGCTAGCTCTTCAAGTGGGGAAATTGCCTGAGGGGGATTAGCAGGGAGATATGACTGCTTGGGCTTTTAGTGTGCCACGTCCCATGTTTTTCCCCTTCCGACGTGGGGTTTGACACTTTGCAGCCAGGCTAGTACCAATGTCAGTTTTCAGACAAAAAGGTCTGGAGAGGACTTCAGTTCCCTACACGAAGTATGCGTACCTCTTCTTTTAGGGAACTCTGCTTCCGGTTTTCAGACCCCTCTAAAAAATGGGAATCTGGGAGGACCTGCTGCCCCCAATGCAGACGAGTACGAGCACCTCCTACAACTTCACCTCTTGCTTGACTACTTAAAAATCCTGGGGTTTGCTTTTGGGCTTTTCACAGGACAAAAACAACAACAAAAATTTTCTCTCCCACCTTCAATCACAGCCCGCTTGGTTTTCCCTCTTATATACAGAAGGTCCCACACTCTGATGGCCCCCCTTGCTTTCCCAATCCTGCCGGTCACTGCTCTTTCGAACTAGCAGCAGGTTGGGGGGGGGCAGCTAGAGGCCAAACAGAGAAATGAAATCCAGCTGCTGTCCAAGGGTGAAACCACTCACACACACACACACATTCTTCCTCCTTCCCTAACAGAAGGTCCTGTGCTCTGAAAATGCTAAACAGAACTTTTTTTTTAATGCAAATAGGCCAGGAAGGTGGCTGGCACACAAATCGAAAACAGAAAAAGAGAAGACATTGACACATACGCTGGTAGATGAGAAAGGAACTCTATACTATCAAAATGAGGATGAACAAAATAATTCAAGATTATTATGAAAAGCTGTATGAGCAAGAAAAAGTTCTAGAAGAGAAAATTAAAGAATATTTGGAAAAAGTGGAACCACCCAAAGCACCAGAAAAGTAAAAACCATGTCAAATGAACGAACATCGACGATGGAACTATCAGAAGTGATCAAGAGTCCCTTGGGAGTTGGGAGGCATACAAATTTAATAAATAATAAAATAAATAATAAGGATATATTTGAAAGGTCTCTAAATAAAATACGCCAATTTGTGGGCCAATTGCTCTCTGGTGATATAAAATCCTTTCAAAGCACTTCTGAGATGCAAATATGTGGAGAATGTTACTAAAATTCAGAGGCAAATTTTCCATACAGAAAAAAAGAACTAACGAGGAAAACAGATAGTCAAGAAAGTTAAATATTTAGGAATCCAACTAACAGCAAGGTGTGTAACAATTAAAGAAGATAATTATTATAAATTGGTGCAACAAAGTAAAATGGATTTGGAGAAGTGGAAAAATCTACAACTATCATTTATGGGAAGAGTAGCCACCATAAAAATGAATATCCTGCCAAGATTCAATGGCTAGCAGACAAAAACAGGAGCTAGGAAAAAGGAAAATATATGAAAGGATTGGTGATATAAGGAAGATACATTAACTTGGTTAAACAAATAGCATGATTATTATTTCCTAAAATGATCTGTACCCAGATAACACACTGTTCAATTGAAATTGGGATTTTCATATGCCATAAAGTAAAATAAAAACAAAAACTTATTACACACACACACACACACACACACACACACACAAGAAGGTCCTGTGCTCTGGCCTGACCTCCTATACTTTCCAGGCTCTCTTGGTAGAACACATACAGTAGAGGAAGCAAAATCCAGCTGTGATTGGGAGAAGGATCCCCTCACTCATACACACATGCAGGCATACACACATTTCCCATGCTTTTCCATGCTTTGAAATTAAAATTTAGAGGTACTCACCTTCTTTCCAAGCAGCCTTTGAGCTCAAAACTCAAAACCCCTTTAAAACCTAGTTCCAAATGGCCAAAGTCCAGGAAAACTTACCCACAGATGGGTCTGCTGCTAGCAAGGGAAGCTTACTTGGGCAAGGTCCATTGGTTAGGTTAACTTGGAGTCCCATCTGGGGTGCCAATTGTTGGAAGAAATGTCCATCTGGGTTCAGTTCCAAATGGGGAAAAAGACACTGGAAACATGGAGACTGCTTGGAAAGATGGTTTAATGGTGGACAGGAGCACATGGCTTGAGTTCCTGAACAGAAATGGCGATCACATGCTTCAAGATGTTGGATGAAGAGAAGAAGAGCAAAGAAGAGAGTGTTGCTGGGAGTCCCTAAGTTTTTTATACCCTCTGTTGGGCCCCACCTCAGAGTTTCCTGTTCCTGTATAAGAAATGCACTCTGATTGGTGGTCAGACTCCCAGGGGGCGGGGTTCTTAGCTAACTTTGTAGGCTGTCTGTCTCCCAGGCTTGGTTGAGCCTTGCTGGCTGATGTAATCTTCCCAGGTGCCATGTGGTGAGATGGGTAGAAGGCTAATACTATCATGATGTAGAATAGACTGGCCAAGGCCTTCTAATGGCCCATTGACAAAGGTGGGGGGGAATGAGTGTTTCCTGCCTAAAAACATGTTTCTCCATCTCATCCAAGGAAATATAATATTCTGCCTTTTTAATATTTCCTAAAATATTTCGTTTTCTAGGAGAGGGGTGGATTTACTTCCTACAGCATCTTAAAGCAAATAGATAAACCCTTCCTTCCTTTTTCTTGTGATCAACTTCCATACAGAGGACTCAGAGGCTACATGGACTCCATTTTCCCCCCACAAAATAATTTTTAGTTTTACACAAAACTAATTCTGGAGAAACTGTTCATTGTTTTTAGGGTGGGTTTTTTTTTTTGGAGGTGTTGCATAGATTAAGGACCATTGGGGTAATAGTATTCATAATATATGACACTTCTAACACATATTTAAAATAGTCTTTATTTTAAGTCTGATTGTTGAGCTTATTTCATTACTGAGCATAGATGTAGACCAACCTCCTCAGACCTATCAGGCTATTCATAAAGATACACTGATGTACCCCAATTGATCACTTTGAAGTCTCCTATCCAAATGCTTACCAAGTCTAACTCTGCTTAGCTTTTGAGATCACCAAAGCTAAGGTCGGCTAGGTCTACCATCTAGCTACAGAAGGGAATCTTCAGGAATGGTTCCAGCTACAGCTGGCTTAGCAACCCAAGACTGACAAGGCAAGGAGGTTTGACATTGCACAGAATTTTGATTCTGTTATTTTTCTCTCTCTGATAAAAAGAACAGACAGAAAAAATTGCATAGGATTGCCAACTCCTGTTGAAACCACTTCCGTAAATTGTTCCATTGCCAGTAAATATATTTGGTAATTCTAGTATGTAATTGTCAGGGGTGGGTTCCAATTTTTTTTTACTACCACTCTGTGGGCGTGGCTTAATTTTGTGGGAGTGGCTTGACGGCCATGTGACTGGGTGGGAGTGGTTTGACTGCCATGTGACCGGGTGGGAGTGGCCAACTTGTAAAATGTGGTGAAAAAGTGACTTATGACCATTTTTCACACTTAACGACCGTCGGAAAATGGTCATAAGTCACTTTTTTCACTGCCATTGTAACTTTGAACAGTCACTAAATGACTAGTTGTAAGTCAAGGACCAACCTGCACTTAAAAGCCACACATAGATGAACATATGAAAGCAGCCATGGAGTCACATAAAAGGTGATTGCTGCAAGAAGCAATTACCTCAAAAACCAGTTATCACACAGAAACACACAAAATTGTCAGAAATGGTGTAGGGTCTCCTGCTTGAGCAAGGGGTTGGACTAGATGACCTACAAGGTCCCTTCCAACTCTGTTAATGTTTTGGTTTTTTTAAAAAAAGAGAATAGTACAGGTCATTTTCCACTAGGCATTGAACCAAAATCTCACAAACCATGGGCCCGAGGCC
>QLTV01000402.1:1203018-1233818 GCA_003457575.1 Thermophis baileyi
TCCAAGCAGAACAGAATATAGTTAAACAAAACAAAGCAAAGCAAAGCAAAGCAAAGCAAAGCAAAGCAAAGCAAAGCAAAGCAAAGCAAAGCAAAGCAAAGCAAAGCAAAGCAAAGCAAAGCAAAGCAAAGCAAAGCAAAACATAATGAATTGGCTCATGGTATATCATAAACTGTTCTAATTGACTGGTAACAAAGGAAATATTTCTGAGCAACTGATAGACAGTACTGGTTCAATTCCAATGTGCATCGAGCAGCTAGCTTATTTCAGCACAAGGAAAAACACATTCAGTTATTGGCACTTCCATACCAAATTTGTGCCCAATTTGGAACTGGCTCCAGATTGAGCACAACCCATTGTATGCTTTTGGGAGTTGAACTGATTTATTTCTGATCCTGATCCAGGTTATTTGAAACCAGAGCAAAGCTGATAATTCAGCTAAATCATTGTTCGGCAAACGTGGGGAATCCATTTCCCCCCTGCTGGGAATTATTGTAATCCAGCTCCTGGGCTCCAGACAATATTTATTATCTCCCACCCCCACCCTACCACTGTCTACACAGAGATTTATTATCCTCTTTCTGAGGTTCAATTGTCCAGAGTTTACCAAATAAATATGGTCAGTTATTATAGCTATTGGACTAATGCTTTTAAATACAGAGGAACATCAGTAAGCAGATTTATATTTTTTTTCTCAATTAACCTGTCTTCCCACAACTTCCCATTACTACAGTTTCTTTAAAAAGATGAAACAAATGCAGATACACATAATGAAAAACATGTAGGGTGGGTGCTAACAATTTTTGCATGTTCTTTACATGTTGAATGGAGGGAAGTGTTTTTTTTTTTATTCTATGATCACTGGTAGCTCGGAGGTGGTATCCCAACTGGATGGCTTTCTTGGCACTCCCCCTTAATTAGCTGGGGGATAAGCACTGCTTGGATCACAGCACTTTCTCTGAAGCTGTTGGTCAGCAGAAGTGAAGAAGATAATAGGCCAGACTCAGACCAGAGGTGGTATTCAGCAGGTTCTGACCAGTTCTGGAGAACCGGTAAATACCACCTCTGACTGGCCCCGCCCCCATCTATTCTCTGCCTCCCAAGTCCCAGCTGATCGGGAGGAAATGGGGATTTTGCAGTAACCTTCCCCTGGAGTGGGGAGGGAATGGAGATTTTACAGTATCCTTCCCTTGGAGTGGGGTGGGAATGGAGAGTTTACAGTATCCTTCCCCTGGAGTGGGGAGGGAATGGAGATTTTACAGTATCCTTCCCCTGGAGTGGGGTGGGAATGGAGATTTTACAGTATCCTTCCCCTGCCATGCCCACCAAGCCACGCCCACCAAGCCACACCCACAGAACCGGTAGTAAAAAAAATTGAATCCCATCACTGACTCAGACTGCTTTGTGAGGAATATGAAAGAGTATGAGTGGAAGTACTCAGGGTGTACAAGTGTCCCATGAATGTTATTAATAAGTATTAAAAAATAATGTGAAAGTGTTGTATCTTGAATAGCAGGCTCCTAGTGAGGATAGCAAAAATAACAGATTGTTGATAATTCTTTGAATAAACCACAAAGATTTCAAAGTACCACTTGTGTCATAATAGCAGCAACAAAATATCTTGTAAAATGTACCACTGAAAATAAATTTAGGGGCAACCTGGGGTAAATTTTTGTGGGAACAGTTATTATAAGCATGATTGAATCTGGCAGTATTCAATATTCCAGAAGATAGGCTCAAGATACAGAAGGATCTTGACAGACTTTAACACTGGGCCCTATCTAACAAAATGAAATTCAATGGTGAGAAAAGTAACATTTTACACTTAGGCAAGAAAAACCAAATGCACAGGTATAGAATGGGTGGTACCTGGCTCAATAGCAGCAAGTCAAGATGGATCTAGGAGTCCTAGTGGACAACCATTTAAATATGAGCCAGCAGTGTGCTGCAGCTGCCAAAAAAGCCAACAAAGTCCGAGGCTGCATTAACAGAGGGATAGACATAGACTCAAGATCTAGTGTTAGTGTTAGTACTGTTGGCAAGACCACACCTGGAATACTGCATCCAATTTTGGTCACTACAATATAAAAAAGATGTTGAGATTCTAAAAAGAATCTCAAAGAAGAGGAACAAAGATGATTAGGGGACTGGAGGCTTAAACATATGAAGAAAAGTTGCAGGAATTGGGTATGTCTAGTTTAATGAAAAGAAGGACCAGGGGTTTCATGATAGCAGTGTTCCAGTACTTAAGGGGCTTCCAGAAAGAGGGGGGGGCAACCTATTCTCCAAAGCACCTGAAGGCAGGACAAAAAGCAATGGGTGGAAACTAATCAAGGAGAGAACTAATCTAGAAATCAGAAGAAATTTCTTGACAGCACAATTAATCCATGAAATGGCTTGCCTTTAGAAGTTGTGGGTTCTCCAACACTGGAGGATTTTAAGAAGAAATTGGACAACCATTTATCTGAAATGGTATAGGATCCCCTGCTTGAGTAGGAGGCTGGACTAGAAGACCTCCAATGTGTCTTACAACTCTGTTATTCTGTTATCTTTATTTGGTCCTACATTTATGCCAGAATATTGCAGAAACAAAGGAATAGATTCCCCCCCCTCTTAAGATAGTGGCAGAATGAACTGTATGGAAACACCTTCATGTTCAATCCAGCATCTCTTTGGAGGATTTGAAATTTGTTGTTCCCCGCCCCCGCCCCCAAATTCAGAGAGCTGGATGGACCAAAGATCTGACTCAGTATAAAACTATGTACCTCATGTTATTGTATTGTTGGCACTGTAAACATGCCGACTGAGTCAGTCAATCCTTTTGTGAGAATATAAACCAGGGTCAAAGCCAGCACCTGGTGTCCTTGCATAGCTGCCAGAACCTTGGCACTCTAGCAGAATCCAGAGCAACAGGAATGTCAACATGACTTTAGAGAGAGCGCTGATTGTCACACAGAAATATGTTTTCTTTTTCTCAGTAGCTATCAAGGCAGCAAGCATGATGGATCCTTCAAGCATAGATAGTAAAGGAAATAGCTGAAAGAAGTATGCAATATTAGAAAGATAAACTTTCTAATATCCATTTTGCAACAGTGAATTGCTGCCACATAATATTTGTCAATATTTGAATTAATCTTTTTTCAACAAAAGGTTCATGGGTAAGGACTTTCAAATAATCTGATCAACTTTTCTTATGCCATTTTGTCTATGATACAAACTTCCAGATTTGTTTGCTTTAAATGTTCTGTTTATAGGTTGTTTGTGTTATTGTTAATTCATCTCATATGGTTTTTTAATACTGACACCACAATAGGTAGATGTGACATTTGTATCTTGTTCATCAGCTTATTTACCATTATCACATTATCATCATTAGAATTTGTTTGTTTAGATTCTTAGCAAATGGAAGGACAATCAATGGAAATCCTTGGACTGTAGGCCAAATAGGAGGTCAAAAAACTGTGCCAGAAGGGGGCAATAAAAATAACCTTTTATATTGCTGCCAAACAAACAATATGGACATGTCCATGAAGTCAGTAGCAGCTAAGTTCAATTTGACAGTTTGCCTTAACCCAGGGGTCTCCAACCTTCACAACTTGAAGACTTGTGGACTTCAACTCCCAGAATTCCCCAGCCAACACAGCACAGCTGGCAGGGAAATTTTGGGAGTTGATGTCCACAAGTCTTCAAGTTGCCGAGGTTGGAGACCCCTGCTTTAACCTACAGAAGGAACAGAAAATTATCTGCTGATAGCTGGCTATTCCAGCAGTAGCAGACACCTTCTTAAATACATCTAATGTCATTCTGGGCACTAAATAAATTAAAGCAACATTGGGCCCAATCCTTTAGGTCTCTCTGAAACACTGACTTTGTAGCCATCTTATCCTGCAAAATCCTGTTGGACAGGAAGAGGGCCAGAAGAGGACATTTTCCCCATAGTTCTTTAGGAGCAATTCTAATTTTATGCTTACTTTTGTGTATACCTCTTTTATGTACAAAAATAATTGGAGTTTAGAACAGCACCACAGTCATGGCCCCTCTTTCTCCAGGCCCTGAAACTGCAGGCATTTGACTCTTGCAAAAGCAGATCCAAGGAAAAATGAAGCTGTTCAGCAACTGAAAAATATGTGAAAAGATTGTCACTGCTCAGAACGGCAGCTGATTTAAAACACAGCATTGTGAGCAAGTAGTTTGGTGAAAGAATACCTATTGTCTACTGAACAAGTCAGTAATTTCTATAGGGTATTTGAACATTTCCATGGAAACATACTGCAACCATCCTTCACACTGCTAATCTTGATGGGCTGGTAAACACTGCTATCAGTGCTTGGATAACATATGAGGTCATGAAGTCTGAGTCCTTTTGAGTAATAACTGAGCTTAAATCTGGGGAAGGTGTGCCTCAACTATAAACTAAACAAAATCCAAGGAGCTAAGTAATTTTCACTGTACTATTCTCCATAATACCTCTGTGGTTATTTTATGAAAAATAAAAATAAAATGTGATGTAATAACCACTTAAACTAACCTAGAAACTTAAATTCCATGAAGGAACCTTAGAGATATTTCATTCCAAACAGGAAAAACTTCTGACCCAAATCTTTTGATAAAAATCAACATTTCAGCTTGTAAAATACAAACTAAATTGCTTGATAATCTCAAATGCTTTAAGCAAACCCAGACATTGTTTTTTTCCCCTTCCTCTTCCCCCATGTTTTGGTCTTGCATTGGATATAAAAGAGGACAAACCTTTAGTAAGGGGAAGAGGGAATTTAGCAGATGTAACTTGCATGAGTAACTTTTAAATTTATGCAGCAAAGGAAAAAAAAAGAATGTATGCAACTATTCACATAGCATGTTGACAGCTTTTTAAAGCAGCTGCAGCCGGAAAAGATTCCAGGAAAAGATGCAGCTGCTTTAAATAGTTATTAACAGGTGATGCAACGAGCATCCTATGTACTTTTCCCTTGAATGCAACATGCTGCACATCCCTAATAGCCATTAGACAAATAGACTATGTACTTTTATCAGGCCACTTACAGTTGCATATTAGGGTGTGGGCTTTCAAGTTCCCCATAATTTTTACATCAATCAAAAGAATAAATAAAGAGAGCGAGAGAGAAAGGTGTGGTGGTAGAATCCATATTTAGTTACACTCTTCAGATGGAATGTGGGAGGACGCTGTAGACATTCAAATTAGGCTTCATTGAGCACTAAGGCTGTTTCAGGTTACACCTGAGATTTTTCTCAAGGGTTGCTGGGAAGAAATACTCAGATTCTTCTGTAAATGGAAAATAGAATTAGAAAGGAAATCATTTTATCTTGATTTTATGTATTATTTATTTATAACTTTTATATATATATTTATTCAAAGTAATTTTCAACATAAAAACAAATAAACACATATAATAAATACAAGAATAAAATCGGTGTGACTATGGATTATTCTGTATAGCCTGCCTTTCTGTTTATAGGAGCGTTCACGCTAATTTACAACATAAAAAAACAAAATACATGATATCTTTGTGATTTACCTGTTTTGGTTAAAAGCAGTTATTTTCTACTACTCAAAGGATAAAGCAGTATACTTCTAGGTCAGAGATTTTGTGATATTTTACAATGATATTTTGTATTGATTATATTATAGTACCATATGGTATTTATTAGTAAACCAGTGACTAGTGATAAGTTGAATATTTTAGGTAGATTTTTTTCTTTTCCTTTATTTCCTCTTTGTTTATTTGTTTCAGTTTTTAAAATCCTTTTTCTTTTCTCTCCTTTGTTTTTTATTTATTGTTTTCATTACATTTACACATGATCTAATTTAATTGTGTATGGGAAGGTTGTGTACAATCTTTTTTGTAATTATATATAAATAATATAAAGTTAAAATGCATATATATGCAGTTCTCTCTGTCTCTCTGTGTCTCTCTCTCTGTCTCTCTCTCTCTCTCCTCTCTCTGTGTGTGTGTGGGTGTATGGAGAGAAGAAACAGCCAGAGAGACAGAGAGAGAGAGAGAGAGAGGGGGAAGGTAAAATCTATATAACTGCAATTAAAATGAGTATCAATACACTCAATTCAGTTAAAGATTTGGTGAAATTAATGTGTTTTTCCCATTTTTCCAACCTCTGGGACAGCGGGAGTCAAGCACACTTTTCTGTAGAGAGGATTCCATAGCTTGGGAACCACAGAGAAGCAACAGCAAAACTTGAGGGAGTGGTAAACATGTCAGAAAAGCCAAGACTGCTAATCTACAGTAAGTGGCTGGACAGGTCAATGGTGGGAAAAATAGCCTCTTAGAAAGTCCTAAATCAGATCTGAACTACATACATAATTAAATATGGAGATAATTTTGATGTAATTTGATATTTTTTGTAACTTATAATGCCACTATATGCATGCAAACTCACAAACAATCCAACATAATTTGATGGGTCATAATCCCAAGTAAGTGTATACTGGGATTGTGGTTAAGATGTTTTTATAAGGGATTGAAACCAACTAACTGGAGAATTGGTGGGCTCCTCTTTGTTGGATGTTTTCAAACAGCATCTCAACAATGAGTGGCTAGGCTGCTTTAATTTGATTCATGTAATGAATATGGGGTAGAATCTGATGACCCAAATAGTATCTTCATATGAACTGAAAGTATTTAACCACTGTTGCGCTATCTTGGCAACTTTAAGTTGCTGGGCAGGGAATTCTGTGAGTTGAAGTCCACAGTGTTGCTCAGATTGGGAAACACTGATTTAATCAATCTTTGGCTAGCTGCATATCAATCACCTCTCCAAACTGTTTTACCATTAACATTAGGCTATGTATACATGTGCCAAAAATGGTGTGCTAGAAACTAAAACAATACCTGTCTGGGTTAGGGGAGATCTTGGAAATATTTCCACTGAATCTAGCCCCATCGCTCTTGGTTTCCTTGCTATTTCTTTTTGCACAGTTTGCACAGAATACAGCACTTATTCCTGAGTCTGGGCTAATACACATGATGTCAGACTGAATCAAATAAAAAATAAGAGCAAAACTGGGAATAATGAAGATTGTGTTAGGAGTGATTGCTATTGCTTTTGACTACAAAAAAATCAGATGCACATTTCTAACCTTATAAGAGATCTGTGCAATTCAGCCGTCTTTGCCCAGGGATAAAGAAGATTACATGAACTATTTGGAATCTTATTTCTAACATACCTTTCACCTTTAAATAACCCCAAACCCTTTTTAAATAGTGGGCAATAAGTCAAATACTTAATGATTTTAAGTCATTCGAGGCATGCAAAGATTCCTTTGATCTCAAAAGACCCTTTTTTTTTACTTATGCAAAGTCATTCAGATGCAGATCATTTTCAGAATCTTTGAGCATATGCATAAAACATCAGAAGGATGTGATTTTAAAATAAGGCTAAGGCTATAAAATGTGTGATGTATATTGGATATTTCAGAAAATGTTTAATATAGGTTGTTACAACTACTTTGTGGAGGGACAAACATTTCAGATAGTAGGACATTAAATGTCATGGTCAGAACTTGTCCTATTCTTGTCTGCACACTTGATTGAAATTATTAAAATGATTTTAGATTTATTTTTTCATGTGTATCTGTTCTTGGCTATGTCCTACCTGTTGGAATCTATTAAGATACGAAGAATATATTTTTCTAGCATGTAGTTGGTTATCATAAACTATTGAAAAAGTATTGTACATCTATATCTGATTAGCAATGGATGGTGATGTTATTTTAAAGGTTTGCATTAATGTTTGTTCTTAAACAAAAGGGCAAGAAAGAAGTATTCTGAGCAATATGGTTGATTTCTTTTGATGTTATTCTGTTTAAAACATGATTTCCTGGGGTTCTTTTCTTTTTTTCTAGCTGATAACAGAGTTATTATATAATTTTTTTCTATATCTCTATGTTGTAGGAGCAAACTCACTTATGTATTCATACTGTTTAACATGAATATTGTGGAACTTCCAGATAGTACACACAGTGAGAAGCCACCATTTGAAGTGGATCTTCACTGTATACATTGCCGCCCAACATTTGGTGACATGGACAATATAAAAATTCTGTAGATAAATAAATGCAATTTTAAAACTTTTAATGCAAATAGTGGAGAAAAGTCTGACCTGACCTTCCCCTCTGAATTCTCATTTAAGCATCCAAGGAATCTTCCTGAGTGTATGACTTACAAACTGCAATTAAGCTTTAGAAAAGAAACACTGGGATTTTTCCTATCTAGTTTTTTTTTATTTTTTTAAGTATCATGAACTTACTGTATAACTATTGGTGTAGGTTGTTGCATGGTATGTACTCAATTTATGTGGCATGGGAAGATGAAAGGCGTGAGTGTAGACTGATGAGGCTGGTTGTGTGGAGGAGTTACTTCAAGCCTAACATTTAGAAACTATTATCACTGCTAATTGAGAGGTTCAGCAAAGTAAGAAAATAATTCCCAGCCGAGTTTTAAATAACTTACCCGCCCTGTTTCGATTCCTCCTATATTATAAAGTAAGGGTAAAAAGTCAGTTAGGAGGTTGATATACTTCATTCTGGATTGTTAAGAACAAAATGTTGTAGGTGGATTTCTATGAAAAGAGGTATTGATAGAACTAGCTATAAGTAACCAGTATGTGTGTGCATCTGTGCATATATGCTGTGAAATGGGTATATTATTGCATTTTGTGAATGAAAATACACAGTGACATTATTTTTACCTTATATTTAGATACACAGGCAAGTTTCTTTATTTTTAGCATTACTAGTTTGACTTCTATTCAGTGCTCTGTTAATATGACTGTGTCAATTGTGAGACCCTCAATTGCAACAGGCCCTCAAAATCCCTGAAGTGCCAGTGCCAAAGGGCCCAAAATGGTTGGGAACCCCATGTATCCTGAGGAATATGTGTAACACAACTGTTTAACATATAACAAAAGAATGAAGAACTGCAGGGTAAAACAGAACAGGCACACAGCTTATCCCATAATTCAAAGGAAAGGAGATATCTATTCTCCAAAGCACCTGAAGGTAGGACAAGAAGCAATGGATGGAAACTAATCAAGGAGAGAAGCAACCTAGAACTAAAGAGAAATTTTCTGACAGTTAGAACAATTAATCAGTGGCTTGCCTCCAGAAGTTGTGAATGGTGTAACACTGGAGGTTTTTAAGAAAAGATTGGACAACCATTTGTCTAAAATGGTCAGAGGTGGGATTCACTTACCTTCCCTATCGCTTTGCTTGCACGCGCCTCGTCTGCGCATGCGCACGGCCTTCTGTGCATGCGCAATGCTTGTGCATTATGTTGGGGCGGGTGGGCAGAGCCTCCCACAGTCGCCGCTACCGGTTCACACGATCCAGAGAGAACCGGCTGAATACCACCACTGTATAGGCCAGCAGTGGGTTGCTCCCAGTTCGGCCCGGTTCTGCAAACTGGTAGCGGCAGTGGCGGGAGGCTCCGCCCACCCACCCGGGACGCTTCCGCGCATGCGCAGAAGCATCGCGCGAGCGTGCGAGCGTGCGCATGAACCGGTAGCGACGGGATTTAGAACCCACTACTGGTATAGGCCCTACTATACTATAGGGTTTCCTGCCTGAGCAAGGGGTTGGACTAGATAGATCATCTCCAAGATCCCTTCCAACTCTGTCCTTCCCTTCCCTTCCCTTCCCTTCCCTTCCCTTCCCTTCCCTTCCCTTCCCTTCCCTTCCCTTCCCTTCCCTTCCCTATTCTATTCTATTCTATTCTATTCTATTCTATTCTATTCTATTCTATTCTATTCTATGTGCTAGTGATGCCTAGAGTCTACTTTGCTTATATGGAACACTTCAGCTATACTTTGCTGCTAAATTAGCAAACTATTTTGGTAATATAAGGCCATAGTAGAAAATAACAAACGTTTGATTAAATTAATTGCTGATATTGCCATGCAGGAAAACAAATTCTGAAGATGCAAAAATAGAACTGTAGTGGGAACATTGAACATAAGAACTATGAATATGGGGAAAAATGTTCTGACAGATGAAATGAATTCACTGCACACTGACCTTTTAGGCATCAGCGAATCTCTCTGTGAATGCAAGATGGAGGGAAGAAGTAACAGGTTAGGCTCAGGAAAGGTTGCCTATAGATTGCTTGTAGATTTTGTTTTCTTTTCTTTTCTTTTCTTTTCTCCCCTCCTTGAAGAGCAGAGAGATTGGAGAGGAAAGGCTTGCAAAACAGAGGGAGTGGCAGGAAAGAAAAACAAGAAAGAATACTAAATGGCAATACCTCAGACATCCCTATTAAAGGTACTTTTTAACATTGTTTTGATATGTTAAAGCAGTCGTTCTCAATCTTGGCAACTGTACTATGTGTGGACTTCAACTCCCAGATTATGCAGGCAGGGGAATTCTGGAATTGAGTTCCACAGATCTTTTAAAAATGCTAAGGTTGAGAAAGACTGCGTTAAAGGAAAATGTTGCTCAGCATTTTAATTGTTGTCCAACTGCCTCATGTTGTTTGGGGACTACTGGGACTACAGTATTTATTAATACCCAATTGCCTCCTTTTTCATCTAATACAAAAGAATAGTAATATTAATCATAGTTGTCATTGTCATCTTTCTCTCAGTGGTTTACTAAAGTTTATAAAGCTTTTAAAAACCATTAATGTTTAAGATGAATATTGTACATTTTTCTGGTTCTAGTCTAATAAAAGATACATACTTCTTTCAACTGTATTGTAATTAATAACTCTACTATATACTTGTAAGGTTTTTTTAGGCAATAGCCTTTGGAAAAGTTCAAGCCATTGAAACAACTCTTTCATGTACATTGGGAAAAGTACTTCTTTAATTTATAATTATTTATTTCTAATAAGTGTTAGTCAGTCTAAAGTGAGAGTTCTCACATTGATGTACAATAAAAACATCAGTAAAATATGTCCCAAAAGCAAAAGGAATCATTTAACTACTGAAAGCTGTAGAAACCAAACAAATAGGAAATACAAGTACCTAAAAGCAATGGAAATGAAGGAAATTTAGAGATCTGGGAGATTAAGATCTTTGCTTAGAATAATAGAAATGGACGGGACCTTGGAGGTCTTCTAGTCCAACCCCTCTGCCCAAGGCAGGAATCCTTATACAATCCTGAACAAATAGTTGTCCAATCTTTCTTTGAAAATCTCCAGTGACGGAGCACTCACACTTCATGGAGGCAAACTGTTCCATTAACTGTTCTCACTGCCAGGAAATTCCTCCTTATTTACATGTTGGATCTCCCTGTGATGAGGTTCCACCCATTGCTTTTGTCCTGCCTTTAGTTGCTATGGAAAATAAATTGACACCCTCTTCCTCTCAGCCCTTCAAGTATTTAAGACTGCTATCATGTCTCTCTAAGCCTCCTGTTTGTTAGGCTAAACATACCTAGTTCCCCTAGCCCTTCATTGTATGATGTAGCCTCCAGACCAGTGGTGGGTTGTGCCCAGTTCTTAGAACCGGTAGCAGCGGCGGTGGGAGGCTCCGCCCACCCGCCTGGGACGCTTCTGCGCATATGGTAGTAAAGGGTTTTAGAACCCACTACTGCTCCAGACCCCTTTTCATCTTTGTTGCTCTTCTCTGCACACTTCCTAGGGCCACAGCATCTTTTTTGTATTATGGTGACCAAAACTGAGGAGAAGAAGGTAATTGAGGTATTCAGTAACTGTGTAGGTAATTCAGGTAACTGAGCTGAAACTAGGTGAAGTTATTCCATACTGATGAGGCCTGGTCCTAAATAATTCCATGCAACATCTTAGCATGTGAAGATAGCCAGACACCCAGTGAAAATTTCATACTTCTAGAACAATAACATGGGAAGTGGTGCTTGTTCAAATACTATGGATTTAGATAGTATTACTCTGTACACATGACTTTTAAAATCGTGTTGCCAACCATTTTCAAGAATGTAAGTACTATTCACTAGAAAATATGTAATGTATTTCATCTTTTCCAGCAATACTTGAGATATTTAAGTAACTAGGACCTTTGTTAATAGGGCCTAATTTCTGCAAAGCAGAAATATATTGTTTTCTTTGCTGAGAGATAGTGGGAAAAACTAATCTTATGCTTAATTCCTGCCTGCCCTAGAAAGTTAAAGGCAGGGAAAAGTAAAACAGTGGTTCCCAACCTTTTTTTGGCCATGCCCCACCTAAGCATCTCTAAAATCCTGATGCCCCCCCCCTCTGTGACATATAATTCTTACTATTCAAAAAGTGAACTCCTATTCATGCAGAGGAAGCCTAAAAGGCCATTAACTTGGTTTAAACAAGGTTCCAATTGACCCCATTAAAAATCAAATTTCCCCCCTCTGGGGCATGGGCCCCAGGTTGGGAACCACTGAAGTAAAACCTTAATTCTCTGACCATTTACTAGCATTTTAGACCTTCAGAGATCAATATTCAAATGCTAGCTGAAAGGTGGAATCTTGTCCAAGGCCATTTATTATCTCCTTCCTTTGTTCCTTATCTGTTCTTTTGAAAATAGAATCTTGAAGTAAAAAGGATTAATGAGATAAGGTGGGATCATTTTCAACATTGACCTGCTGTCACTTATTTATGCTTTAATTGTCAATTTCTACTAAAACAACACTTTGATTTGAACAATTAAGATTTGGTTAACAAAGGGTCAGAACTTCAAAGTGATAGTTTGTTTTTCAATAGTCTGAAATACAAACATATGGTTTTTAGATCAATTGTTACAATTTCTGTGAATAAACCTGAAATAAAAAATGATAATATTCAGAAAATACTGGAAGGATAATCAATCTCATGAAGTTGTTACTGTGGGAAAAACTGAACAACAGAGTTTTATGCATGCTACCTTGAGCTCCCAAAAGAAAGGCAAGATACAAAATCTAACAAACCGAAAGGAGGAACGGGATATTGAAATGTCAGCTACCATAGTAAATTGAATTATTTAGTCTTCTTAGTTAAGACTTTCCACCAAGAGTTGTATTCATGGGCAGCTCATAGATGACCTGGGCTATTCCCACCAAAACTAAGCAATGCAGTTGATACTTTGATGTAGAATCTATCTTCCAAGGCTTTAGGCTAGATTGCGAGTAAATAAATTCAGAAGAAAGTAATGGCAAACCAATTCATAGGTACAGTGTATCTTTAAAGTCATCAGTTCTGGATATTTTGTCTTTCTACCTTTACTCACAAATGTGATGAAAACTATTTTCAATCTTAGCTCTAGTTTAGAGGTTACCAACCGGAAGCCCCAGGACTACACTCAATTGCTAAAAATCTTAGACATGGCTATTAGCATGATATAATTTTTCATATGTGAGAATGAGGAAGTTCAATACTTAACAACAAACTAATAATATAAACTATATACCATATTATTCGGACTATAAGATGCACCGGTGTATAAGAAGCAGCAAGATTTCGAAGAGGTAAGTAAGAAAAAAAAGTTTTTGTCCTCCCCGGCCCCCAGGAGCACTCTGCAGGCCTCCCAAACCCTCTGCGCGCCCCGTTTTTCGCAAAAACGGGCCCATTTTCAACTGTTTTTGCAAAAAACGGGGCGCGCAGAGGGTTTGGGAGACCTGCAGAGTGCTTCTGCGGGCTGGGGGAAGGCAAAAATGCCCCCGTTTTTGTGAAAAATGGCCCGTTTTTTGCCCGTTTTTCACAAAAACGGGCCCATTTTTCGCAAAAATGGGGGTGGGGCTTCGGGAGGCCAAAAATGGCTGTATTCAGTGTATAAGACGCACCAACATTTCCACCCTCTTTTGGGGGGGGGGAAGGTACGTATTATACTCTGAAAAATACGGTACTTCATTTTTAAAGGTAAATGAAATAAAATAAAATTTAGATTTAATTCTGGGCTTCACCCACTGCTTTTTAGATTGACACCTGTCAATTTTCCAAGACCAAGTGTGGCCCTTCACTTAGAAAAAGTTGTTGGATTCTTGCTCTACTTGGTACTTTTCTATGAGGGCAGTGTTCCTGTTTTAAAAATAAGGAAAACAACAATGTGTCTAGCCTGAGTTGAGCATTAAATCTAGTTTGTTCTTCAGACAACAAGCAAATTCTGACCTGATTTTATGGGTACTGTACTTTTCCATCTATGTACCTGATCCCAAATAATCCTTTCCTACAGCTTGTATTCTGAAAGCTAGCATTCAGCACTGTAGCTGGGTTTGAAGAGCCCCCACCCCCCTCAATTTTCTATCTCCATATTCTTAGCATCTTGTAATTATCAAAGCCCCATAAGAACCAGTAGCCTTTAGGGAACAGCTGGTCTTCCTTTGCTTTTGTTTTAAGTACAAAAGCCATTTGTCTCCTCTTTCCTGTTCTGCAGTTTTAAGAGGGCTTGTAATCATCATAAACATGTTGAAACACATAGCAGTTCACCTTAAGACAGTTGTGAGATACAGAACTATGTTTTCTTACTTCCTGGACCAGGCATACCTGTAGGTAAAACAAAAGAACACACAGCTTGGCATTAATAACACAGTGAATTTAGCTTTGACAGATTATAAATGTACCGTATACATGTTTCTACAGACAATAAGATATTGTACATGAGCCCAAACAAAGCAAATATTCTGAAATTTCTGGGTGTATTTTCTTATACTGTTGTTTGATATCATTTGCAAATACCCCTCGTTTATTATAAAATTTTGTTTCTTACAAAGAAGTCATATACCAGTTAATTAAAAAACAAAATTAAGAATAAACTCTGGTATTTGCTGATATTGCCTGACATTGCAAGGTTCATTCAAAACATACCTTTGGTCTCTTTGAAAGTAGTAGGAAAGAAACGACCTGTGGACAATTTAGCAGTTTAATATTTTGATAAAGTAAGGGCCATATAATTACTCATTATCAATCACTCTGCATTATCCCACACCCCTTAGACCAGTGATGGTGAACCTTTTCGGCACCGAGTGCCGAAAAGGTTGCATGGAAACATTGCGCGCTCGCTGGGGCCACACCCTGGAAAAGCCGAACTTCCGGGTTTTAGTGTGCATGCGCGCCCGATGATCAGCTGGCCGGTGCACACGCGCAGGCCGGTTTTCGGCACTGCCACACGCGCGAAGGGATCGCGCTCCGGAAAAGCTGAACTTCTGGGTTCTGGTGCGCATGCGCACCCGTCAATCAGCTGGCTGGCATGCACGCGCACACCGGTTTTCGGCACTGCCGCGCGCATGAAAGACAGCTGATCAGAAACCCGGAAGACAAACAGCCAAGGCCACGCGTGCAGGGCGACACGGCTTCGCATGCCACTTTGGGCATGCGTGCCATAGGTTCGCCATCATGGTCTTAGACTAACTCCAAGTTACAGACATGGAGCAGGGATATGGGATAAAGCAGCCAGAAACATTCTCAATACTCCTCACATCCCATCTTCTGATCCTCTGACCTTTCATCAGGATATTTTTGAGTGACAGTTTTGTAGTCAAACATCAGGCAGGCTCCACATTGCTCAGCCATCATCTTCATGATAGTTCCTTTTTTGTATAATTTTTTGCATTGATGTCCTGTGTCTCAGGTGTTTTGCACTTCCTGCTATGGTAATGCCGTGTTTCCTTAAAAATAAGACCGGGTCTTATTTTCTTTTGGGCCCCAAGATAAGCACTAGGGCTTATTATTGTGGGTGTCTTACTTTGTGGCCACCCGCCCGGTCCTTCCCACCATCTGCTTGCCCACGGCCTCAACGGCCTACAGGGCTTCCCAGGGCAAGACGCACTTTTCGCCCCAATGGAGAAATGACAGAGACTCAAAGCTTTGTCTGCTTGCAAATGGGGCGCTTTGAAAAGGAGCTAAGCGTGTTGGGATCACCTGCCTCCCCCCACCCCCGGTGCCTCTGCCTCTGCCTGCCTCTGCTGCACACATTTCACCCAGAGGGAGACGAAGCTTCGTCTGCTTGCAAATGGGATGCTTTGAAACGGAGCTAATTGCTCCATTTCAAAATGTCCCATTTGTAAGCAGGCGAAGCTTCGAGTCTTCCACATTTCTCTGTCTGGGCGAAAAATGCATCTGCCCTGGGAAGCCCTGTAAGGCATTGCGGCTGCGGGTAAGCAGATGGTGGGAGGGAGTGGGCAGGCAGCTGCCTCCCCCCTCCCCATGTGCCTCTGCCTCCACCTGCTGCTGGTGTCGCTGTGCAAGCCTCCCACAAGCCTCCCGTGAGCCAGGCTGCCACGTAGCACATCCAGATCGCCTGTCTCTCCCCCGCCTCTGCTTCCGCACTTGGACTTATCTGCTCTGCGCCAAGGGGCCAGCGGGCTGCGGCTACTGCTGGACACTGTTGGCCCCCATGCACTCACCTCCTCTTGTGCTGACCATGCCCATCCCCTGGGATTATTTTTGGGGTAGGGCTTATATTAGGCCCACCCCAAAAAATCAGGCTAGGGCTTATTTTTGGTGGGTCTTATTTTCGGGAAAACTGTAGGAATAACATCTTTATCATTAAAACATTTTTCCTTCTTTCTGACATAAAAGGACAAGAAGTGCCATCTTTGGGATTGATTGAAATTGCAGGAACAGAGATGTATATAAATAAGCATGGTATTCCACTGTATTGATCTCATTTTAACCAATTACCCTGGCAAATAAGCATGGTATTCCACTGTATTGATCTCATTTCACTATTACCCTGGCAAAGGCTGATATAGCAGCTACAACAGTGGATAACTACCCAACTGGAGTAGTATCTTTGTGGTTCTGTAATGAACGAAGATGCATTCTGAAAGATGGAAATTTATTTGAATTATCAGAATCTCAGATTTCTCACTATCAAACTCCATATACAGAGGTAATTGTAGTTATATGATATAAACATTATCAATGAATATCATCTTCAACTTGATGAAGTGGAGATAACATGCATAAAAGTAAAGATGTAATTCCCTTCCGCTGTTTTCTCAATTCTAATAGTGCCAAATAGTGCTAAATCTTTTTTCATCTCCGCTTATAACTTTTTTCTTGTTTTCCAAAATGTCCACTTTATCATTAGCCAATTGTCCTACAGATTAACTTTTTTCATTTCCTCTTTCCTCTTTCCAATTCTTTATTCCATTTTCTCTTCAAAAACTGCTGAATTAGCATTAATTGATTCAGATACCTTCTTGTCCAATTCTTCAAACAATTTCTGGGATAATTTCCATTTCTGTAGGTTGCTCTAATGATCCTCTCCTCCTGCTTTTACCACTTTCCTGATTGTGCCATTCTAATATTATTATCCAGAAGTAAACATGCTTCAATTGCAAGGGAAAAAGTAAACGACAGAATCCCCCTGCTGTTTTTTTCCCATTTGGCTTTTCTATGTCAATTTTTTAGTCTCATTTCACACTCCATAGTTAAACTCATACGGTCTATTTCATACTTCCTTTATCTTCTTGTTTTATAAAATTCCTCAATTGTCTGCATTCTTTTAATATCTTTAAACAGCACTCCCACAAAAATCAGGTCTATTTGCCTTATTTACTGATAATATTTTCAAAAGCACTTTCACCCAAAAATAATTTTTGAAAATTACTGTCCCTTTATCCATTTATACTTCATCAAATCCTTAAGCCTTTTGCTAGTACAGTAGTTTAAAATTCTTTAAAACATTTTCCTTTCACTTTTTTTCATCCAGAAGGAAGATTGACTCACCAAGTGATTTTTTTCCTTATCCTGCTGATTGGAAGATCTCTTAAACTTTAAATTGATTATGTCAGATAGTGATTAATTAAGTGAGAGTTTTGCAAATCTCATGTTCATTACAGACCGTTTGCAGTTATCAGCATGATTGAAATCCTTTGACTCCCAGCTCACAAGTTGACTACAAAAAACAGAATTCCTACAATCTCCTTATGAGCAGCAGCTGGCTAGAGTACAGGTGGGCAATCCCTCAGTCTCTCCTTGTCTAGAGACATTCCCCCAAACAGAATTCACTGTCTGACTACCAATCTCCACTGCGGTGTTGACCCTGCTCTTTTAGGGATGTCTAGTTAGGCCTCAAATACTTTGGCCCACCCAAAGAGAAGGAAGGACTCACTGGAGAAGAGCCTAATGCTGGGAAAGATTGAGGGCAAAAGAAGAAGGGGACGACAGAGAATGAGGTGGCTGGATGGAGTCACTGAAGCAGTTGGTGTGAGCTTAAATGGACTCCGGGGGATGGTAGAAGACAGGAAAGCCTAGAGGAACATTGTCCATGGGGTTGCGATGGGTCGGATATGACTTCGCGACTAACAACAACAACAAGAAGTTAGGCCTCATCCAGAAGACTGAAATGAAAAGTTTAAAGAAGAAAAGCAAAATATGAATCAGTGCATAATATAGATGCAGTAAGAGTGGCTTTCAAGGATAAATTGGTATAGAGATAAACCAAATGTTACTTGTATAAATGATTTAATTATATTTTTCTCCATTTATCTTCATTGAATACTTCTTTTTGAAATATTTTAAATAGTGCAATTTTTAAAAAATATCTAGTAAGTTAATTTTCCCCCAGTGAACATTTATCAGTTAAAGTTCTTATGTTATTATGTGAACTGAGTCATTATGGTTTTATAAATCATGGTTTAAAGATTAATGTGTTGCATGAATTCAGCCAATTCATTCTGCCATAAATCATAGTTAAATACAACAGAAAATGGAAATAAATTTCAGGATGATCTTGATGGAGAAATGGAATAAAACAGGATAAAATTTAATAGAAATAAATGCAAATTCTTCACTGACAAAGGATAAATCCAATGCATGAACATAAGGGTTATGCACAATGTTCTGGGCATTAAAAGTTCCATGTCTACATGAGTCTGAATAGTCTGTTCCCAATCTGCATGTTTCCGATCTTTTATTTTGGAAATGAAACAAAATGGGGCTTTTTATTCTGATTCAGATCAAAATATATTGATTGTGGTATCATTGAGTAAAAAACTAAGTTTTCTTTGTGACAGCATGTGTGGATATCAGTAGGGGCAGAATCGGCTAAGGAGAAGGAAGGGGAGGGAAAGACCTCTGAAGAGGATGAAAAGGGGGGGTTGGGATTTGTCACCCTGGGACATCAGCAGTGGCAGCTGCTGAGTGGAAGCAGAGGAAGGACTAAGTGGGGAAAAATATGGGTTCAATGGGGTGGTGAGATAAGAAAGGATTAGCCGGTGTCACACCATTCCCCAGGAGACACCCAATGGGGCTCTTTTCATGTCCCTGTTATTTTCCAACTGAAGTGGTACCTATTTATCTACTTGCATTTGCATGCTTTCGACCTGCTAGGTGGGCAGGAGCTAGGGCAAATTGACTGGACTCGCTCTCCAGCTTTGAACTGCCAAGCTCTCAACCTCTCAATGGTCTTTTGACTCAGTGTCAACTACACGACTCACCGTGGCCCCATTAATAACATATCTCTCAGAATCAGAATAGAGCTGGAAGGGACCTTGGAGGACTTCTAGTCCAGCCTCCTGCTCATGTAGGAGATCCTATACCAGTGATGGCGAACCTATGGCACGCGTGCCGGAAGTGGCACGCAGAGCCATCTCTCCGGGCACGCCAGCCGTCGCCCGTTGCTCTTCCGGGTTCCGGTGCGCACATACGCGCCGGCCAGCTGATCTTTGCGCACGGAGCACCGGAAACTGGAAGAGCAACTCCCTGGCGCGCATGCGCACACCGGGAAGCTGAGTTTTGAGCATGCATGCGCACCAGAAACCAGAAGACCAGGTGACCGGCGCACATGCGCACGCCGGAAACCGAAAGCTTAGCTTCCCGACACGCACATGCACGCTGGGGAACTGCTCTTCTGGTTTCCAGCGCTCCCGCACGTGCACGCCAGGGAGCTGCTCTTCCGGTTTCTGGTGCTCCCCCTCGTGCGCACGCTCCCGTTTCGGCACTCGGTGCCGAAAAGTTTTGCCAGCGCTGTCCTATACCATTTCAGATAAGTGACTGTCCAGTCTCTTCTTAAAACCCTCCAATGATGAAGCACCCACAACGTCTGAAGGCAAGTTGTTTCACTGGTTAATTGTTCTCACTGTTAGGAAGTTTCTCCTTAATTCCAGGTTGCTTCTCTCCTTGATTAGTTTCCAACCATTGTTTCTTGTCCTGCCTTCTTGTGCTTTGGAAAATAAACTGACCCCCTCCTCTTTGTAGCAGCCTCTCAAATATTGGAATACTGCTATCATGTCACCCCAATCCTTCTTTTCTCTAGACTGGCCATACCCAATTCCTGCAACCATTCTTCGTATGTTTTAGTCTCCAGGCCTTTAATCATCTTAGTTGCTCTTCTTTGCAATTTTTCCAAAGTCTCAACATCTTTTTTTGTAATGTGGTGACCAAAACCGGATGCAGTATTCCAGGTGCTGTATTTCTAAGGCTTTATCAAGTGGTATTAATACTTCACATGATTTTGATTCTATGCCTCTCTTTATACAACCAAGGATTGTATTAGCTTTTTTGGCTGCTGCTGCACACTGCTGACTCATGTTTAAGTGATCGTCCACTAGGACTCCAAGGTCCCTCTCATAGTTACTGTTTTTGAGCCAGTTTCACCTAATCTGTACTTGTACCTTTGGTTTTTCCTGCCTAAATGTAAAACCTTACTTTTCTCCACATTAAATTTTATTTTGTTGGATAGGGCGCATTGTTCAAGTTTGTCAAGATCTTTTTGGATCCTGAGCTTGTCTTCTGGGGTGTTGGTTATTCCTGCCAGCTGAGTGTCATCTGCAAATTTGATGAGTTCCCCTTCTATTCTCTCATCTAAGTCATTTATGAAGATATTGAAGAGTACTGGCCCTAAGACGGAACCTTGTGGTACCCCACTACTTACTTCCATATAGTACCATTAAGGACCACTTTATCAGCTAGTTATTGTTATCGGTGTAATTAATACCAGTCAAAACACATAGACAACAGAATAACAATTGGGGGGTCTTCTACTCCAACCCCCTATTCAAGCAGGAGACGCTATACTAGGGGTCGGCAACCCGCGACTCCGGAGCCGCATGTGGCTCTTTGGGCCCCCTGCTGTGGCTCCCTGTCCCATCACTGGCTGGCCTCGCCCTCCCCTCCCTCACCTGGCCTCAGAAGGTAAGGGCGACGGTGGGAATGGAGAAGCGAGCTGATTCTCCGGCGCTAGTTGAGGAACATAGCCACCCCAGGCGGAGATTTTCCTTCGGGCGACCCTCCTCCCCCTCTCGCGACTCCCTGGCTGGCTGTGGCAGGGCCAGGAGGGTGCGCATGCGCAGGGAGACCCTCCTTCTGGAAGCCGTGGAGAAGCGAGAACCCTCCTTCTGGAAGCCGTGGAGAAGCGAGAACCCTCCTTCTGGAAGCGAGAAGCCACAGAGGGCGGGCGGCTTCTTACTTAAGGAGGGTCTTTGGACGCGGCTTCTCTCCTGCCCTAAGGATCTGGCCATTGCCTTGCCGTGCCCCGTCCTGTCCCACTCCCCGCAGCTCTTCGGCCGAGCGGGGTGGGCGTAAGCTCCAGCCCGAAGTGGCAGGAAGCAAAGGCTGCCTTCGCTCCGGCGACCCTCCTCCCCCTCCTTCTCCTCTCATGCGGGGAGTGGGGGCACAGCAAGGTGATGGCCGGATCCTTAGGGCAGGAGAGAAGCGGCCCTGTAGCTGCCTTCATGCCACATGGAGGGTCGCCCGAAGAGAAGCCTTCGCGGGGGGTAGCGATCGTTCCTCAGCACACAGAGAGAGAAGGTGAGAGAGAGGGAGAAAGAGAGAGATGAGGGAGGGAGAGAGAGATGGGTGGGGAGGAAGGGAGAGAGATAGATAGAGATAGATGGGGAGAGGGAAAGAGTGAAAGAAAGATGAGAGGGAGGGAGAGAGATTGGAGAGGGAGAAAGAGAGATGGAGAGAGAGAAAGAGAGAGGGAAAAGAGAGAGAGATATCTGTTTCTCATAGAAAAGAAAACATAGAGCCACAAAACCTGGGTAGGCGTAGCTGGGGGGGTCATGTGACTCAGTGGGAGTGATGTCGAGTTGGCCACACCCACCCAGGTTTTGTGGCTCTGGGTGTTTTGTTTTCTCTGGGAAACGGGTCTAAATGGCTCTTTGAGTTTTTAAGGTTGCCGACCCCTGCGCTATACCATTCAGATCTCTTTGAATAACACTGGAATAAGGAGAAATTTTCTGACAATGAGGACAATCAACCAATGGAACAGCTTGCCTTCAGAAGTTGGGGGAACTTCACCACTGGCAGCTTTCAAGAAGAGACCGAACTGCCAGAAATTTGTCAGAAATGGTGTAGGACAGTGGTTCCCAACCTTTTTTTGGCCATGCCCCACCTAAGCATCTCTAAAATCCTGATGCCCCCCCCCACATATAATTCTTACTATTCAAAAAGTGAACTCCTACTCACACAGAGGAAACCTAAAAGGCCATTAACTTGGTTTAAACAAGGTTCCATTTCCCCCCATTAAAAATCAAATTGCCCTCCCCCCCATGGGGCATGGGCCCCACGTTGGGAACCACTGCTGTAGGATCTCCTGCTAGGGCGGTGGGGTGGTGGTGGACTAGAAGACCTACAAGGTCCCTCCCAACTCTGTTAATCTGTTAAATTAAAATTTAAAAAGTGGTCGTTTTTTACACTGGAAACGAATATTTAATCGAAAAAGATTCTCTGTTCATTCAGTCGCATGCCGCTTTCTTTTTTTTTTCTTTTGATAAAAAAGAAAGATAAAAAGCCATTTTCTCTAAAAGTTGCCAAAAGTAATCCTACCCCGGCGCCCCCGCGTTCAGTGGAAAAACCGTCTTTTACTCCAGCATTATGCAACAGCTGTCTTGTTACAACAGCCACTTCAGCTCCCGGGACTCCTCAGATTACGCTACAGACGAAGCGGCGAGCAGCGAAACCCGGAAGTGATGTCAGACTGGGTGCGTGAGTACACCTTGAGTCACCTGGAGAAAAGAGACAGTGACGAGAAGCGAGGCGGGCAGTGGGTTCGGTGCCTGAGGAGAGAGTCCCGCTGCCACGCTGGGGAGCGCTCCAAGGGCCCCATGGAAACGGAGGGTCGCTCCTCGTGGGCCATGGGGCTGCTGAAAACCTTCGACTCCAGCGAATTCGTGAGCTGGGAGAAGATCGGCTCCGGGGGCTTCGGGCAGGTTTACAAAGCCCGCCACGTCCAGTGGAAAACATGGCTCGCCATCAAGTGTTCGCCCAGCCTGCATGTGGATGAGAAGTAAGTGCCCGCTTTGCGTCCGAAGGAGAAGAGCCGAGTTGGTCGGCGCGCCCCTGGCACGCCAACGCGCCCAACAAGCCTGAGCTGCAGGAAGCATGAACCGAGTCCCCCAGAGGACAAACTTGCCGGTGACGATGGACTGAGGACCCTGGAAGCGGGCTGAAACCGTAGGCGGCTAGGACGCGCTTGATATGATTTGGTGACAGTTCAGTTCAGGCGCGGGAGGGCTTAGAAACTTACCCCGTGCAATGTTTTAAGAGGACAGCGACACAATCAGAGAAAAACGGATCGCTTAACTCTGGTGAAATTCCATAGGTATCAAACGGCTAGCCAGCCCATTGCAAAGTGCTTGCCGATCTGTCGTCGAATTTGATAACCCGGCAAGTCTGTAAGGTTTCCGAAAGTTAAATCGCTTCGGAAGCGGAGACGTTCACAGTAACATCACTGCAACGATTTGGGGCTAGTTAGGGAATTCCCGAAGCTCTCGTGCTCTTTCTTTCTTGTTTAATCTTTACTTGCAGAATTCGGAATATATGCTTTGAAACCTGCTTGCAATTAGTCTTAACGCACGGCTTTTCTCTGCTAATCTGCGAGGTTTTTTTTTTTTTTTTTACAAATTAGCTTTAGAGGGTTCCTAAGCGAGTTAAAATAGCGATTTCTTGGCGCTGTTAGGAAGCTTCATTGAGCATCCAGGCGGACTAGTGAAAAGGCGCTGCGCCCGCTTGTAGGGCGGGTATTCTCGTGTGCGCTACAAAGATTAACGTTGGCTTGCAAAGCAACCGTGAAGAAAGGCAGGGAAAGGAACGGAACGCGAGAAGCGCAGGAAGACGCATCTCAGCTCGATTTAAAGTTCCATAATTCCACTTCCATGTTCTTTAACTGTTTGGTTGTATCAAAGCACCCGAGATAGCTTCCCACGGTTCCTTTTTTGCAACTCCCACATTATTCGGTGCAGTTCTTGTGCCTCTGGATGTTGCTCCCCGAGTGCAAAACGATTATTTTCGTTATACGGTGCCGTTTAACATCGGATTACAAAGGATGCGTTTATATACTCAGGCGAATTTGCCTCTAGATTTGCGCTAATGGCTCCTTTGTAATGCACCCGATAAAAAGAGGCTGTACAAGCAGAGCGAGTTCAGAACTGCCTGGGACGCTGGAAGCGATTGGCGAGTCGCTGCCTGCGCTCTTCTTGCCCTGCTCTTCCTTCGGGGTGTGTGTGCTTCAGAATTACGTGGAAAGGACTAGTTAGTCCGCAAAAGAGAGAGGGTGGTGGCGTGCAAAGAGGAAAAGGGAGAGGCCTGCGTGGTTTTCTGATATAAAGCTGGGTAGATAGTGGGATTGCGTTCATTGGCTTTACTAAAAGCTGCTCTTGAATTTCTGAGAATAGGGCGGCTAATCCTGAATTGTGTTCTTGTTGTGGTTTGCTTGTGTTTGGCCTAACTTATCTGAATCCAGCTAGTGTGATTTGAAAGACATGATTCATACCTTAGTATGTGAACCTAGTCAATTATTGTTAACTGTAGTTGAACAATGTACTGCATGGTATACTGCAGAGTTTCTCAACCTTAGTGACTTTACACTCACCATCACATTGGTATAGTGTGATGTGTGAACGCAATCAGTGCCACCTTGGGCTGTCAGAGTGCCTTGGATTATAGTACTGTTCCATTATCTGCAAACTTTCTGCTCTGCCATTTGGAGGTTGCCAACCAGTACTTCTTTTACAAAGAAGCATTGAGTGTTTTTAATCCTTCACAAGGTGTCACTTGTTCCCTAGATTGCAGTGAGTGTTAGATCATGTGTTTTGGTTAAAAGGATCACTCACAGAGCTAGAAAAATGTATGCTCAAGCCAGAGGACCTCGGAGAGAGACACATGTAATATTAGACATTACTGTTAATGTCAAAACAGGTCTTAATATTAAACACCTGAGAAGAAGCCACATTATGATTTGCTTGTTTTATCTTGTTGACTTGGCACGATAGGTGAAACCACCCATTATGATTTCACATATATAAAAACTAGCTACTATCTAGTAGTTGTAGTTTTCTGGATAGGTTTTTTTTTTAAAAGCAATCTATTAGTTTTCTTTTTGAGCCCAATTCAATGTATTTTTAACCCCAAACTATAATTAAAAATCACCTTAATAAATGTACATACGGTCAGATCTCCCTGTGTTCCAAGTCATTTTGGGAATTTGACGTAATTACAGTGTATAACAACTATGTATGCATGGAATAAAACCACCTTTCTCATCAAGTAGAAATCAGTCACCCTATGAAGTATTGTGGGAAGATTCAGGACAGATAAGAGATCATTTGGCTGTGTAGGAACAGATCCCTTACCCCCAAATGCAATGATGATATCAGTTTGGATATTCTTCTCTTAAAAACATATATATTTAAAATTATCAGATTTCTAGGCAGGATAGCTATATAGAAAAAACAGATTAGGTCCATTAAAAACTACATCCCGCTCAGTGCAAGAATCCCCTAAAACTGTTTCTCAAACTTGACAATTTTAAGATGTGTGGACTTCAACTCCCAGAATTCCCTAGCCAGAAGCACTGCCCTAAAGCATCACCAGCAAATGTCTCTATAACCTTTGCTTGATCTACGGGTATATGTTATAGGAAGCAGTTGCTGGGGCAGATAAACAGAGAAGTGCCACTGCACTTATTTTCTGCTTATGGGCTTTCTCTTGGCATCTGATTGGGCATCGGGGGAACAGAATGCTTAGGTAGATAATTATTTGGTTGATCCAACTCAGGTTTTATATTCTATTTTGGCTTTTGTTTTACGGATCTATATGTACTTTGCTTTATAATTTGAGGTTCTCCCTCCTGGCCAGCTTATTCTCTTAGGGCAGTGATGGCGAACCTTATTCTTCTTGCATGCCATAAATGGGAGTGAGCGCACGCGCTAGCGTGCTTGTGCTGGCATACAACCCCCCATGCGCACCACACTGCACATGCGCGCAGCCCCGTGCATGCACCCCCCCACCCGTTGGGCTGTTTTTCACCCTCAGGCTTCCCTGAAGCCTCCGGAGTGCGAAAAACGGCCCAACGGGCAAACCGGAAGTCCGTTTTTCCGAACTTCCGGTTTGCCCGTTGGACTGTTTTTTGCCCTCCGGAGGATTCATGGAAGCCTCCTGAAGCCTGGGGAGGGCGAAAACAGCCTTCCCCGAGGCCGAAAATCAGCTGGCCAGCGTGCGCACGCGCACTGGAGCTGACATAGGGCAACGCCTCGTGTGCCCTCAGATATGGCTCTGCACGCCACCTGTGGCACGCGTGCCATAGGTTCGCCATCATGGTCTTAGGGCATCTTTGTAGCCATAAAAAGTTTAACCTGATTGATATCTTCATGCCTGTTTTCTGGGTCCTAGTCTACTGAACAAAGCGGTGACAATTTACATATAATCTTGCATGTGATGTATCTATTACCATACCTTTAATACACTCTACAAATATACACCATAGCAATAGCACTTAGACTTATATACCGCTTCACAGTGCTTTACAGCCCTCTCTAAGCGGTTCACAGAGTCAGCATATTGCCCCCAACAATCTGGGTCCTCATTTTACCCACCTCGGAAGGATGGAAGGCTGAGTCAACCTTGAGCCTGGTGAGATTTGAACTGCCGAACTGCAGCTAGCAGTCAGCTGAAGTAGCCTGCAGTGCTGCACTCTAACCACTGCGCCACCTCGGCTCTTCGCCACCATGTCCACTGCGCCACCATGTCCTCTGCAGCCTGTAGGTGGCGAATAATATATGTATAGATTGCACTAGGCATACTGATCTTATATGTATATTTCTTAGGTATTTTAGTTTGCAGACTTTTGAGATTTAATGTAATACCATTTATCCACATAAGAAATGTTAAAAGCTCTTGTAGAATCAATTTGTCTGCAAGGTATATGTTTTAAAACAGATCTTCAAACTTGGCAACTTTAAGACTTGTGGACTTCAACTCCCAGAATTCTCCAGCCAGCATAGCTGGCTGGAGAATTCTGGGAGTTGAAGTCCACAAGTCTTAAAGTTGCCAAGTTTGAAGACCTCTGTTTTAAAATAACTAATATTTGCTTATATATGTGAAAATATCAGGTAGTAAACATGGAGCTAAATTTCAGTAATGTGGATATTCTCAAATCTAATTATAAAGTGCCCTGGTAGAATTTGGTTAATGACTATTTTGAGAGGCCGTTCATTCACTTTTCTGCCTGTTTTAGGCTATCTGCTGGTTCTTGTAGCTGAGCCACGTAATCTAAATTGTGTGTCATGCTAAGTGAAACTATAATTTGATTCTGGTTAAGATAGCTTCAAGAGTTAAATTGTATACTTCATGCAAAAGAATATGCAAAAATTGTTCATTTTATATTTAGAAATAATTTCCTAAAACAGATCAAATGGCTCCACACATTTCTGGAGATTTATAACAAGACAGATAATGGCAGACATATTACCCAATACTGATAGTCCACAACGTTTGACCACAATTGAGCCCAAAATTTCTATTGCTAAGTGAGACAGTTGTTAAGTGAATTTTGCCCCATTTTACAACCTTTCTTGTCACAGTTGTTAAGTGAATCAATGCAGTTATTAAGTTAGTAGCATGGTTGTTAAGTGAATCTGGTTTCTCCATTGACTTTGCTTGTCAGAAGATCGCAAAATAGGATCACGTGACCATGTGAATACTGCAACAATCATTAGTGTGAAAGCTGGTCATGAGTCTTTTTTCAGTACCATTGTAACTTCAAACGGTTACTAAATGAACTGTTGTAAGTTGAGAATTACCTATATGCATTTGTCTCCTGTTACATATTGTTTCTTGTAGTATGTTGGGTATAATATTCTATAGTATTCTATAATATTCTAAGCAGCTTTTATTGCAATGACTTGCAAAACAGTGGGAATTATAACTATAATAGTTGGTCACATAAATTACTCTGGAGTATTTCACCATAGTTATAAACTTGGTTTGTAGGAAAACAATTGGTCGCTACTGTTTTGGTAGAAGTTCAAAAGCTAAAAAAATACCCCAAAAACAGTTGTAGAGAAAAAAGGTCACCCAATTGAGTATAATATTGTTGAGAATTTATTATCAGTCTTATTCATGAGGTTTTTGATCTTGTGCACGAAGTCTTTTAAATGTGGTCAGAAATGTTGTTAAATAAATATAAAACAAAAGCACTTGACACATTAAATGAAATAAGGGGGAACATTTTTTTTAAGTGAACAGTGTGCAAGTGTGAAAATGGGTACAGCACCTAGATCTTGTACTGTGCTCTATTTCAAGACAAACATCTTCTGCCTTTTCTTGTATATATTTGGATGCTAAAGATTGCAGGATGGCATGAAAGTCAGCTCACTCCATGAAGGTAGTTAAGATATGTTTTTCCTGTACAGTTTTGTCTAGAGAGATCTGGGTATTTAAGCACTAAGTAAAAATAAGGCATTTAGGGTAACTAGCTTTTTGGAATGTGATTGTTTCTGTAATAGCATTTGTACTTCAAAGAGGTACAATGGGTATTTTCTTTCTAAAATCATCTAGCTGCAGAGATTAAGCTACCTTTGGATTGAAATGGAACAGTCTGTTTCAGTAATGAATAAATCAGTAAATAAAGCATTGCATCAGAGCTGCCATGTCACATCAAATTGGCTGCTCTGTTGATCTTCAATGGTCTTTTGCCCAGGGCCAGAAAATATTTCCAAAGTGGATGGGGAGAGTTAAGCAGTCCTTCTTAACACTTTCCAGCTGGAGGCACTGAGGCAGGGCACCCCACTTTTCCACATCAGTCTCCATCTCAGAATGGATTGTTCCAGCAATTGGAGTTGAGGCAACTATGCAAAACAGAACAGCTTTATGCAGCTCTGCCACAATGTGTCTGGACCTCAGCCATGATGAATAGAAATATCTACCTCATTCATAAATGATGACTAAATATTGTTGTTAAACTTGTTGCTTGCAACTAATGTCCTGTGCAATATCTAATGCAGAAAAAAAAGGGCAACTCCAATGGTATTGCCCATTGCTTACCAATTACTGGGTGGGCCTGGTGGTGTTGATTATGAGCACTAACCATTCCAGGCAGCTACAAATCACCAGTCGCTTTAGTTAAATAGCATATCTTCCTGGCTGGGATCCATTCCCAACACATGATCAATTATGTGTTGGTTTGTGCTACTAATCAAACAGTGCCTGCTGCAGCTGTAGAGGTCAAAATATGCAGCCCAGAAGCAGGAAATGGCCTTGTTTTGAAATTCAAATTAAAAAAAGATATATATATATATAAGGAAGTTCATCTTAGATCTGTTGCGATTAAAAAAAAAACAATTTTTGTTATTTGAGGCCTGTAGTAAGGCTTCAAGACTGGATATATTGGAGAAATATTTATTGCATAGACCTTATATGTCATTTTTAAGACTGTTGGAATTGAGGTAGAATAACAGTTCCTGTACTTGTGGGAATATGCTAGGAAGAAAAAAAAAACCCGAAATCTTAACTGCACTAATTAATTAATACATTAATTTTCATGGCTAATATTCTAATCCAGGAGAGTCTTCAACTACATTTTTTAAAACAACTGTTAATATATACAGTATTGGAAGTTCTACATAGTGTGAATTGATTTTCCATGGATAGTATTTTAATTCAAGTGTCTATAGATTCTGTTCCTATCTCTGGGAGAGCCTGCATCTATTTCTTTCTGCTAAGTTTATTGTTGAAAAATGGAGAGACATAAATCAATGTGTAAAATATAACTCTTCTAAGAGTTCCTGTGTGTGTTGACAATCTGATGCAATTGGGAGTTCACATCTACATGCTAGATATTTTTTTGTGATCAGTAAACATTGAGAGTAAAACACCAACCTTTCCCTATTTCCTGACCTCCAAAATCAAGCCCCATCATTCCTAACCAGCCATATGATTAATAATGAATGGCTTACTAAGAAAATGCTTGATTATGAACCAAATTTTATCTTTGTATGTTCTTTGGAATCTGGGAAACTCAACACAATTCAAAGTATATTTCTTCCATCTTTCATTGAAATTGCTGAAGGTAATTGGTAGTTTGCAATTTATCTGGAGGTGACAGAAATATCAGGGAGGGTAGGTGTTATGTTCTAACTGTTTCAACTGTGTTGCATGGTTCCAACCAGGTCCAGCGTTTGAGCGGGAAAAAGCTCAAACGCTATTGGCTGGTCTGTCTGACAGCTCCCTATAAAAGGGCAAGCTGTCAGACTGCTCTTTGCTGGTTGCTTACACAAGAGCTGAAATAAAGAGCTGCTTTGGAAGTCTGTCTCCTGTCATCTCTACCCACTATCTAACAGTGGCGACGAGGGCTTGGGCCAGGAGAACTGTGACTAGCTTCTTCAGCACTTTCAACCAGCCAGGCAGACATCTTTTCAACTGTGTTGCATGGTTCCAACCAGGTCCAGCGTTTGAGCGGGAAAAAGCTCAAACGCTATTGGCTGGTCTGTCTGACAGCTCCCTATAAAAGGGCAAGCTGTCAGACTGCTCTTTGCTGGTTGCTTACACAAGAGCTGAAATAAAGAGCTGCTTTGGAAGTCTGTCTCCTGTCATCTCTACCCACTATCTAACAGTGGCGACGAGGGCTTGGGCCAGGAGAACTGTGACTAGCTTCTTCAGCACTTTCAACCAGCCAGGCAGACATCT
>QLTV01000402.1:1236752-1272227 GCA_003457575.1 Thermophis baileyi
AGCAGCCCTGTCTGCACAGGCCGCTGCCTCACCACCAACTGATTTGCGCAGGTCTAGTAGGGCTCCAAAACGCCCCGCCTACCTGCGTGATTACGTATGCTGGACAGCTCCATCCAGGAGGGGAGGGGTGTTATGTTCTAACTGTTTCAACTGTGTTGCATGGTTCCAACCAGGTCCAGCGAGCAGCCCTGTCTGCACAGGCCGCTGCCTCACCACCAACTGATTTGCGCAGGTCTAGTAGGGCTCCAAAACGCCCCGCCTACCTGCGTGATTACGTATGCTGGACAGCTCCATCCAGGAGGGGAGGGGTGTTATGTTCTAACTGTTTCAACTGTGTTGCATGGTTCCAACCAGGTCCAGCGTTTGAGCGGGAAAAAGCTCAAACGCTATTGGCTGGTCTGTCTGACAGCTCCCTATAAAAGGGCAAGCTGTCAGACTGCTCTTTGCTGGTTGCTTACACAAGAGCTGAAATAAAGAGCTGCTTTGGAAGTCTGTCTCCTGTCATCTCTACCCACTATCTAACAGTAGGAGAATCATATTACTGTAATTAGTATTTTTAAGAGTTCTTAATATTGGTAACGCAGACTACTGTATTTGTCTCTGGCACCTGTTCTTTGACTTAGTTTTTTAGGCTGAGTTGTAAGGATTGTCTGCTGTCAGAATATTTGTATTTCTCTCAAAATTGTCTGCTTAATTCCAAAATACTTGGCTTAGATTGTGTAGTATGTGAATTGGAATTTTAGGTGTCAACCCAGGGAACAAGGCTGCTGTTTGGGCTCCTTTACTTGTTGGATAAGCACACATTTTCCACAAGTGAGTAATACAGCAAAGCACCTTGGGAGGTAATTATTGTGGCTATTCTCCCTCCCAGTTGTATACTCCCAGACTTTTTATTACCTAGTGGAATTGTGGTGGGCAGTGAGAAAATAAAATCTAAAGCAAAACATTAAAATTTTCAACCAGGAAAGAGAAGATGGTGTTTAATTCCTAATGAACTGTTTTCCTTCATTCCTGTTTTATTCTCTTGAGCTGCTCAAGGATGTCGTGTTGAATTCATACAATCTCCTGTTTAGTATTGGACACCATTGGACAGGGAAACCTTTACCTTTAGTATTGCATACATTAGAAACTTGTATTCAGATCAGTTTTGTGGTACCATTTATTCACATATCTGAGATCTCCCTCCCCACTGAATCTTTATGGTTCAGTTTGTATCCCCCTCCAATGAAGCAAAATTATTTTACATTTTATTCATGGCCCTTCATTTCACCTTTCCATGCCCTTTCCCTATTTTTATATACTTTAGTACAGTATATACTGTATGCTTCTTGATATAAGGCATTACTGATTTTCCGTTTCTTAAAGCACCACGCGTCTTGCTTCTGAGCAGGAGTGTTTTAAACATTATAAAACTGCTATAGGGCTCAGCATCTGGTGACACTACCGTAGCTGCAGGGTCAGTTCAGATTAGTGCTGGATGGAAGATGACAGGGCGTTCCTTGAGGATAGGTCAAGATGGTGTATACAATGGCACAATCCAAGACCTAATCTTTTTAAAGTATGAGTCCAGTGCGGTAAAAAGGAATAGGGGCTTCAGTTGCATCCACCGTATTAACTTTTTTTGACACACATACACACACACACACACACACACACACACACACACACACACACACACACACAGAGAGAGAGAGAGAGAGAGAGAGAGAGAGAGAGAGAGAGAGAGAGAGAGAGAGACAGAGAGAGTACGTCCTTGGAGACAGCCAGAAAATCCAGGAAGTTGTAGATTACGGTAGGTTATGATGCTGAAAAAGCATTTCAGAAGAAGCAGTGGCCAATCACTTCCATTTTGTTCTTACAAAAACAACATGAGTATGGTCATGGGG
Source organism: Thermophis baileyi (assembly GCA_003457575.1). Lineage (NCBI taxonomy): Eukaryota > Metazoa > Chordata > Lepidosauria > Squamata > Dipsadidae > Thermophis > Thermophis baileyi. Next base: position 1,238,639 of record QLTV01000402.1, read on the forward strand.
TCAACAGTAGCTGAGTCCTATTCAGAGAAGAATTTATCTTTTAATGAGGATAAACTAAATTGTAGCTGAGCTAACAATCAGTGAAACCTTCACGATAGTAATCTTCTTTTAACAGAAAGATTTGGGTGTCTGCTGTGCTGTTATAATTGTTATACAGTAGTCCTCGACTTACAACAGTTTGTTTAGTGATAGTTCAAAATTACAATGGCGCTGAAAAAAGTGACTTACGACCATTTTCACACTTAGAACCATTGCAGCAGCCTCATGGTCACATGATTAAAATTAAGACGCCTGGCAACTGACTCATATTTATGATGGTTGCAGTATCCTAGGATCATGTGATCATCTTTTGCGACCTCACAAGGAAAGTCAATGGGGAGGTCAGATTCACTTAACAACTGAGTTACTAGCTTAACAACTGCAGTGATTCACTAAACAACTAGGACAAGAAAGGTCATAAAATGGAACAAAACTCACTTAACAAATGTCTCACTTAGCAACAGAAATTTTGGGCTCACCTGTAATTGAATCAACAATAAAAACTATAGAAAGATTAACTTTGGCTTGACTGTTATCCAAGCTGCTGAGGACAATTAACATAATGCTTCAAATACAATGATGTTTTGTATCTTGTGAACTTTGAACATATGTTCTCTGTCTTAATTGAATTTTTTTGTTTGCATTTACTGCAGTTAAGGTAATAAAAGCTCAGCCTCAACCTTGTGTGCCATAGAACTCCACCCATTTTGTCTTGCCTTGCACTCAACAATAACCCTTGTTCCTTCACAAATATTAACCATAATATTATTCTGCCTTATCCAGAGGGTGTTGGCATTTCTTAAAGTGCTACTAAATAGACTGCTCTAGCACCTGTCACATGGTGGTCCAAACCCTTTATAATATCTAAATATACTTAATACATTCAAAGTGCATGTATTTTTCATCTGTTGGCATATGTTCAATGTGCAGTGAAATGTGAAAAATGTAATGCAGGTCACACTGCAATATGAAGAATTAGTTCCAGGGAAGAATAGAGGGTGACTGTTTTCAGGTAACAGAAAATAAACCTTTACAGAGTCTTTATCTCTGTGATGACTATGACTATTTTCAAAAGGCTAATCTTGCTAATTGTATTTCTCACAATATAGTATTGTTTGGTAAATATGAGTAGCATGAGCATTTAAATAAAACAGATTGGTGTGATTTTAGAGAAGTACAGTCACCAGAGTGCATCCCAGTTTTTTGTCCATTGTGTGGTTTTATTTTAAAAAAGCATTCATTTCTCCAGAGCAATTTCACCAGGTAGCTTAGAGCAGGGGTCTCCAACCTTGGCAACTCTAAGACTTGTGGACTTCAACTCCCAGAATTCCTCAGCTGGCTGAGGAACTCTGGGAGTTGAAGTCCACATGTCTTAAAGTTGCCAAGGTTGGAGACCCCTGGCTTAGAGGATACTATCTACGGTCTTATTTTTCTTCCTTTTGATCTCTTTGCTTTGAGTCATAATCAAGAAAAGAGTACAAACCACAAGCACAAACTTTAAGCAGTCTCATGATTTAGTGAATAGTTTGATTTTGTATGGGGTAAATAAAAATGTCAGTTTCTTCCTACTGTGGTAATGTGGTCTAAAATATAAATGAATGAGTATTTAACAAAAAAGAAGAATATAACTATTTCTCCAAAGCACTTATCATGAGTTGGAGAAACTGCCATATACATTTGCAAGCCTGTTTAACTATCACCTTGGGACTAGTGCTAACTGTTTACTTCAGTTATCAGAGCAAAGTTTATTCATGTTCAGATATTTTTATTCAAAGAATTTAACCCTCTTCTTTCTCAGAAATTTTGCATCACACAGTATGTTCTGGCTTATTGAACACGCTGGAAACCCTTGTGAAGTCAGGCAATATAAATTTGGCCAATTCCTAGATTTTCCCTCCTGTTTTTTAACTGGTTTTGCCTTGCATCTCTCTGCATTGGTTAGGAAGTTGGACAGGACATAAAAATAACCTTCAAATAAACCAGGGAACCACAAGTTAACCATGAATGCCTCTTTGCATCTTGTTTCAAGCGACAGTTGCAGTCAGAAGATAGCAAGAAAGCATTATTTCAGCAGTGGATTACTGCCCTAAAAGAAATCAATGTATTCACAGTCTCCTTTCACTCATCACATAAGTCGGAAAATAAACCACATGATGGTTTTAATCAGATCATGAATGCAGTAATTGTATGTGAGTCTGAGTAAACCTAACTCTGAATATTTGGAAACTATTTTACAATACTTCGGCTTTCATCTGTAATCCATGAAATGAAGATAACTATGGGGCCATTATTTATTAGAGGGTGGTTTTTTTTAATAGTAGAGGAAGAATGTAAGGAAGGAATAATTAGAAAGATTCGTAATTGAACAGATATTAAATAGGGGTGTCCATGATCTAAAAAATAACTTTTTCTCTCTAAGGTAGCATGGATAAACAGCAGATTCTTTTAGGCAGTTTGATTTGTCTTTATTAAAAGCTAACTTTCAAATAACTGTTTTGAAGATTAATGTTTTTCTGACAAGGCAGTGCAAGGCTAGCTTCTGAATCATAGTTCTGGTAATGTCCATATTTCTTAAGATATATCTTTTTAGGTGTTTGAACTTCTGCAGCTGAAAACAAATAGATGGTGGCATTTAAGTGTGGCAAGTAAATTTACCAAGAGAAGCCAGATACTAGAATTCTACAGCAATGGGACCAGAGGTGGGTTGCTATCGGTTCGGACTGGTTCTTTAGAACCGGTAGCGGAAATTTACCACTGCTTGCTGAACCGGCAGTAAAGACTGGCGGTCCACGCCCCCGAACTGGTCCTCTGGTTGCCGTGGCTTGAAAAATAACCCTCTGCGCATGCGCAAAGGCTTCTGCGCATGCGCAGAGGGTCATTTCCGGGTGTTTTGCATGATGCGACGGGGGCTTCGCTCACGCACATGTGCAAAACGTGCACTTCCATCGCAATCAGAACCGGTAGGGAAGGTAAGTAGAATCCACCCCTGAATGGGACCTATTCAAAAATACCTCTAGTGCATTTGATCCAAACATTCTCTCTCTCCAGTGTCAAACTCTGAAGAAACTGGCTCTTGGCAGATGCCTGGTACCTGTGGGGATCGTAGTGATCAAGCAACTATGAAACCCGAAATAGCTCTTATCCTCTCTTCACACCAAAGTTTGATTTTGCACACTGAGATTCTGTGAAGCTATGGCAATTTTCCACTAAGCAACTTACATGGAGGCAGAAAGTTCATTTGTTTATGTTATGCATATTCTGAAGAACACGACCCATGCTTGCTTCTAATCCTAAATCAATAAAATGCTACTATGTAGGCTGGTCAGACATCTGTGACTGCAGTGAGTGGTTTTCATAGGTTAGCCAATTCTTGCAGCATCATGCACTGTCATGTGAAATCTGAATCTAATTTTTCCACATCTTTAATTGATCTTTTTAATTCAAAAAGCACTTTTAACATTTTGAAAAAATGGCACCAGGATCCTAAAAATTATTGATCTTGATTAATTGGAGTAAATCAGCTTTAAAACTGCCTTATTTTAGCCAATTATAGTTAAGATAAATGATTATTCAAGTTCAGCATCTCAGTAAACTATATTTAAATTTGAAGCATAAGTTTTCATGGCCACATGAAAAGTAGAAAAATGTCTCCCAGGGCTTGTCTTTCCTAAAGTAAGTCTGTGTATAAAATATGTATAAAGCTACCTCCAAAAGCCATGATTTGTTTTTGCCATGGTTTATTGAATAAACCAATAACAAACTGAAGTTTTTCAAATGAGAAAAGTAATTATAGTTTATTCACTAAGTCCTGGTTTTTACCATTCTTTTCTGCCAGTACCCAGAAACAAACTGGGCAAAATATAAAAATAAACCAGGGTTAAATGGGTTCAGGCAAAGCTGTGTTTTAAATAATGAATAGCAACCCATGTTTCTGAATTGTGATTTGTAAAAAACAAAATGTATTTCCCTTTTTAAGGGTGGATTTGCATATCATACTAAACCAAACTTGATCACATTGTATTGTAATTCAGTGTTATATGTGAATCAGATCTACCTGCATAAAAATTAGAGCCAATCATGTGTAACTAAGTTTGCAACATAACATTCCAGCAAGTAGACAGTGAATGTTCTTGAAATAAAAGATTGCCAAACCTCTTTGAAAAGAAATTAACTGATGGCTTGCTAACCTACATTTTGGTGTTCATGAGAGACATTCAGCATGTTAAGGACTATTATAAAAAGCCTATGGCCATATCAATGAACTACAACATTATATTAGAAATCAGTCTCTCTCTGAACTGTGATAACAGGTTGAGAGGAATCTTGTTCTGGTGTTTATTATAAAGTTTAAATTACAGATCAGCCCTTTATTTTGTAGCTGAAAGGAAAAAAGTGGATAGCATGGGGCTCTTTCATGTGTAGCCCATTGTCTGGGTGAGATCTGAATTGTTTGATAGTAAGATTAGATTATTAATGATCTGAGAGGAATTAATGTACAATTGCTCTATCATAAATGCTCAGACTAGTTAACACAAGTCCTTAATTACTTCCTGGAGTCTGTACTGAGTTAATACAATACAGTATGGTATTACAGTATCTTCTGAGCTTGACTAAATTAATAACTGACATTGATAGAGGATTTGCATTATCTGTCGTAGATCATTTATTCTAATAGCCTCATAATGGGAAATCAGTGTAAAATAAAAGTTTCTAAATCAGAAAACAGTCTGTCTTTTCTCTTCCTTCCCCATAAGAAGCCATCATATCTACATTTATAATTTTGACTATATTCCTTTTTTAAGAGAGCAGAAAGTAGTTATACATAGAATCTGAGATTTTAATAGTGTTTTTCTACTTTTTTGTGGTGTTTCACTAATTGGACAAATAAAATAACCTGGATTTAGTAGTGTCTTAAAATAATTGTACAGAGGAATTTGTGTTTATTATTAGAATATAGAATAGAAATTAAAGCACAGAGTAGAAAGCATTTTGTTTGAAATTTGAGAACTGTCCATTCCTGCCAAATAAAGAAATAATAAATAATGGTAATAATTTTTCCACTTAACATTGGCTTTTATATTGTAAAGGTGAAGTATTCATGGCTAAATTGGCCTCTTTCAATGAAAATTGTTTAAATAGATATCTAAATTAATGGTTAATTAAATAGATATTTAATTCAGTCTGTCATTTAATATCTTTTTAATATATTGTTCAGAGATTATATCACATCTCTCTCTCTCTCTCTCTCTCTCTCTTTCTTTCTCTCTCTCTCTCTCTCTGATAATAAGGCCGAGGCCATATTTCTGGGGTCAAAAAAATATAAGCCCGTTTTATTTTCGGGAAAACACGGTACATATTATATACATATATACATATACATATACATACACACACACACACACACACACATATATATATACACACACACACACACACACACACACACACATACACCCCCCCCACACACACGGTTTATTGCCTTAAGTGTTGTGAGTCACTCAGAGTCACCTCATAGCGAGATGGGCAGCAAACAAATTTAATAAATAAAGTAAAATAAAAATAAAAAATCATGCCAACTGAGTTCTTCTGCCACTAAGCTGACTTTCACCTTCTGCATGAGCTGTACAGTTGTTCAACTGAATGGTGATAAAGTGTGAGTTAAAAACATAGAATATAGGATAATGGGGTTGGAAAAGACCTTAGAGGTTTTCTAGTCCAACTCTCCACTCAAGCAGGAACTCTATACCATTTAGGACAAATAGCTGTCCGGTCTCTTGAAAACCTCCACTGATGGAGCACCCTCAACTTCTGGAGGCAAGCTGTTCCATTGAATTGTTCTCACTGTCAGGAAATTTCTTCTTAATTCTAGGTTAGATCTCTCTTTAATAATCTTAATTACTCCTTGTCCTGCCCTTAGGTAGTTTGGAGAAAAGGTTGACCTTCTCTGTGATAGCCCCTCAAATATTGTTCCCAGTAGGATTGTAACTAATGCACTAGCCAAAGGTACATGAACTCTCCTTTGACCACAGCTTCTACCTGATGTTTTAGTAGAAGCCAAGAATCTGAGAGGATCCTGAAGTATTGACCAATTCCTTTAGGGGCAGCAAGAGCCCACTGTGAACAACTACCAGGAATGAAGTCATTGCATTGCCTATTGCTTATGAATGGAAATAGCTCCAGTCTGGTAGGATTTAGTCTGGGCTTCTTTCACTTCATCCAGTCTTCATTGTCTCCAGATACCACTTCAGGACTTATATAGCATCTTCAGCCCAGTCCAGGGTGGCAATATGGAACTGAGTGTCAGCATACTGATAATACCTTATCTTGAACTGATGGACGATCTTCCTTAGTGGTTTACATGGGGAAAGCATTGAGTCCTGACAATCCCATGTTAGAAAAAAGTTGTCAAGTGCATACAGGTCAGGGGAGGGATTTTCCAAAAGATAGCACAGTTTTGTCACCAGAAATTCCAAATTTCCTATTGAAAGAAAATTAGCAATACAACTTTTTAAAGGTTGAATATAACTGTGCAGTATAACTTAATGTCTTTACCAGGGTTAGTGTTGCTAACCAACATTGACCAAGTCCCACAGCTGCATTAGGGGGATCCTGCCACTCTTTGAAGACTCCCTTATTGTTTCTGCTGTCCTAAGGGAACAAACAAGAAATGGTAATGATGGCACCCATTGAAGGGTGCATATCCAGAAGGAAGACTGAGCCACAAAACAGATTGGGGAACTTTGAGGTTAAGATTGAAGTAATCTTATCCACAGCTTCCTTAACATTTTGAACTTTGCCTTACAAGAACTTATTTTACAACATGGTCTTTAGCTTGATGACTTGCTTCATTTTTGTGTTAGTTTAGGGCAGTGGCTGGTCTGACCACCTTAGTTAAGCTTCATTTCAATATCAAAGAAATCAACATCCTGAATCCTAAGGTAGCTGGAGCTTGATGATTTATATGTGCTCAGAGAGAAGAACTGTTGCTCTGTTTATTCAGAGACACTCCCTTCTTTCATATCATGTCAAAGCACTGTAATATTTCTCTTTGAAGACATTTCTTTTAAAGGATACTTGCCTCAGGGCAAAAAAAGTGATCACTGTAAATACTAAAAACAGAACCCACCATCTGTTCTCACATTTTGTAAAGAACTGGGGTGCGACAAAGAATTTTTTTTAAAGGGGGGGGTCTAAGTCTTAAAAAAACTTGTTTATCAAGTCATCAAGAAGGATATAACTAATCAACACTAAAAACCGGCAGCACTCTACTAGATATTTTTCTTTGAAACATGAACTTGTTAGTTAATTACTGTGTACTGTAATTTGAATGACTAATGCTGATTTCACTTATTTCCCATGAAATTCTTTCCTGGGGCATGATAGACCATTCCCTCCAATTTGTGTGTGTGTGTGTGTGTGTGTCTATTTTTAAGATCCTATCCCTTGTTTTCTTATTTATTATTTGGCTTGCTCAGTGCTATAACTAAAGGCTCTCAGCTACTAGGTGAAGTGATGATGTTTTTCTGCTGTTGTATACCAGGGCAGTACAAATCTTGAAAGGAATGCTTCACTTCAACAAAGATTGAACCAGGGGTGAAATCCAGCAGGTTCTGACAGGTTCTGAAGAACCAGTAGCGGAAATTTTGAGTAGTTCGGAGAACCGGTAGCGTAAATTTTGAGTAGTTTGGCGAACCGGTAAATACCACCTCTGGCTGGCCCCAGAGTGGGGAGGGAATGGAGATTTTGCAATATCCTTCCCCCAGGAGTGGGGAGGGAATGGAGATTTTGCAGTATCCTTCCCCTGCCACACCCACCAAGCCATGCCCACCAAGCCACGTCCACAGAACCGGTAGTAAAAAAAAAAATTGGATTTCACCACTGGATTGCACCAAAGCAGTCTCTCAAGTGCCACTGACCAAAAAGTTCCAGGCAGTATTAAGTAGTTTATCAAAGGAAATTGCCTTGAATCTTTGCTTTGATATAGAAAATAATACTGCCTGGGTGAAGTGAAATTAATTTGCTGTTACATTGTATGTTTATCTCTTTGAGTTGGCTTCCCTTTATTAGGGAAGACTATTTTTTTAGTATTAGTGCCAGAAAAAGCAAGTTACTTGCTTTTGTTTTGTGTATTAGGAACTATACTGTAAATGCTGCAGGCTAGATTGGGAAATCAAAAAATCTGCTGGAAAAAGCAATGGGACACCACTTCTGAATTCTTTCCAAGAATACTACATGGATGTGTTTATCAAGTCATCAGGAGTTGAAGTTGCTCAAAAGAAATGTTATCTTTTTGTATCAGTCATTCATACAAGCCTATTTTGTGTTCTTACTTTCAGAAAAGTAAATACAGTAACTTACAGTAAATAGCTGATTGCTAATTGTGTTATCCAGTGCTCCAGAGTTACATGTTAGTGTTGAAAGAAAAACCAGGTCAAGTTCCAAGCCGGGAATAACATGGAGGCTGCTTAAGAAAAATGGTTTATTGATGAGCTGAACCAACATGCAGTTCTGGGACAGCTGATAAATTAGCTTGATGAGTGCAAGGATTTCTATACAGTTTACAGTATTTTGTAATTTTGAGGTTTTTTATTTATTATTTGATTGGTGGTGGGTTAATCCTATTATGTCCTAAAAATCATGTCCTATCCTTCTTAATCCCATCAGCTGGAGCTGAAAGTGTTTTGTTTATGAATAGATTGGCCTGGTTTACTCAATGGACACAAAATATCCATCTCTAAAGACTTCAGGCATCTTCTGGAGGCTGTTGGGGCTGCTTTCTGCCTTCTAAAAGATTTTTCTCCATTTCTCCTTTGGGGAAATATAATATTCTGTCTCTTTTAATATTCCCCCCAATATTTCATTCTCGGGGGGGGGGCTTCCCACAATTTCCCCCTTTTGGGCTATATATATTTACATATATTACCGAACCTATGCATTATCAGAATGGTCTCTGTACTTCCTGTATACCTGGCACATCATGAGGGATATTTGGCTGGCACTTGGGTGCTTGTTGACATGGGAGGTGGTTTTGCAGGCTATTGGGGCAAGGGAAAATAGACTGGTGGAGGCGGCAGAAAAGGATTCCCATGATGATTATGGCGGTGGTCCCCAAAAGGAGAGCTTTCTACCCATGAAGGTCTAGCAGTCAGGGCAAAAGTTCTGTTAAATAGAAAAGAAATTTATAGTATTCAATTTTCTGTGCCAATTCTTTTTAGATGTTTGATGTAACTTTCGGTGAGTTTTCAGTCAGGTTGAAGCAAGCACATGTCCCAAAATTCTTTGCAGCCATGATTGTGCCTTAGTAGATAATGAAAGGCTGCCCATTTTCAAGGGTTGCTTCCTGAACCTGCCTTAGCTCTTAGTTTAGTGTATCCAGGGCTTGTGATGTCAAACTAAGTTTAGCCAGTGTGCAAGCCAAGCTATTAATATTTCTGAAATTGCACAGAGCGAGCCCTAGGACTCCCACTAACGAGACCACAAGTGCAACATATTCTGCCTTATTGGGCAACTGGGCAGCATTATTTGTGAGTCACAATCATGGCTTGGGGTTTGGAGATCTCTTTTCTGCTACCTCTTCAGTGAGGGCATATGGATTGTTAATCGCCTGAGGGGGACATGACCCCCCCCCATGGAATTGACAGGAAGATATCCATAGGCCTTAGTGCCACAGAGCAAGAACCAGCCTAGGGGAAACTTTGTCAAGGTAGGTGAAGGGGATAGCCTCAGTGTGGTTTTGAATGGTGTGGGTGTGCTCCTACAAGACAGGTAGTATAAACATCCTTGTCAATTTTCCCTCCCACCAGACAGAAGTCCGAGGACTTGCTGTGCCAACCACTCCCAAATGCCATCCCTCCATGAATCCATTTAACTAATTACAATGTAAATGATGCAAGAAAGAAAACTCAACAATAAGTTTCCAACTCCCCCCCCCATAGTCTTTCCAGTTGTCTTCTGAGACTTCAAAGAGAGTCTTTAGTCTCCACTTGTCCATCTCAGGGTCCTCTCTTTTAAGTCTGATGGATGGTGTTGGACTTGGCTTGGTGCTAAGACTGGTTAATCAGGCTTGGGAAGGTCTGTTCCACCCTGGTTGCAGGGATGACTTTCTAGTAGATGACCGGATCCAAACCCAATTCCCTGGCTCAAATGGATGGAGGGTCCCCTCTGGAGGCAGGGTCTGGGTCAGTGTGCTCTGCTTCCACAGGTTGCAGAGATATCTATGCAGGTTTGAAATATATGAGAGCAAGATCACCTCCCCCCTTTGTGGGTGACCCTCCCAGAAAAGGGATTGTTGGTCTGACATAGGAATACAGAACAGAAGATAAGAGATGGGGAAGTGGAGTGGGGTGGATATTGAAAAGACATCAATACTGCAGTTGTTAAAGAAACAGATAAAGTAGTCGGAACAAAAATGGGGATACCACAGATGAGAAAAAAGAGAAGCTGGATTCTGTTAGTCATGATTGGATTGTTTTCATTGTAAAGTCCTTCATTCCTGTTTCTTATTTTGCAAATTGCTGAGTATTAATTCCTAGAAGATAAAATACAGATAATGAAATTAGAAAAGATTGTGAACAACATGAATTCTACTTCACCTTCCACAATTAATTATAATACAGATTGATGTATATTCAGTATTAATTTTGGTTTGCCTTCATGAGGTTCTGAAATGATTTCCAAATTATGAAATATGGAAATCATTACAAGCATTTTGCTTCTAATTGGTTGAATCTGAGATTTTCCTAGCCAATCTCTACAATGAATTATTTGCTAACCTTATTGAATATTGTTCTTTCATCAGGCTAAGTTATTCCACAGGGTTGCAGTAAGGATAAAATGGGATATCCATCTCTGCCTTTGTGTGCTCCTTGAAATAAAAGTCAGATAGAAATATAAAAGTCCTTGAAATCCAGAGCGTGAATAATTAAGACAGTTCTTAAGAGCCATATCTGAATAGAGCTAACAGATCTGGACACTGCAGAAATGTAGACAACCACTATTTAATGGTGGCCCTGATTTTGAACCCCAGATTTGGTACACCTAATTTTAAGTGATCGCTTATTTTACAGCCAAAGTGTAGTCTCCAAATTTTGACTTAACTATTTATAATTTATTATTGATATTGAACTTCTTTTTAAAGAAATGAGAGAGGCTTTCTTGTTTGCTTAAATCTCTTCTGCCCTTTCTCAAGTTGGAAGAAGTTCTTCCAAATCTAAACACAGATACAGACAAAATGTTTCAGCAGAATGTATTATTGATGAATGGACTTATGGATTTAGTTTGCAGCTAGATTTGGGTTACCAACCATATTTGATATTCTGCTCTTTAAATAATAGCATGAATGAATACGCCCCTGTTTTTGTAGATGAAATTTCCATTAAATTTAAAAAAAAGTTTTATTCAAAATATCAAAGCTACTAAAAGCCAAGTACCCCACTAGTAAACTAAATCATGTATTTCACATTTTCTGTCTAGGGAGCGCATGGAACTATTGGAGGAAGCAAAGAAAATGGAAATGGCAAAATTTCGTTACATTCTTCCAGTTTATGGCATTTGTAAAGAGCCTGTAGGGTTGGTCATGGAATACATGGAAACGGGATCTTTGGAGAAGCTCCTGGCCTCTGAACCGCTTCCTTGGGAGCTACGTTTTCGAATCATCCACGAAACAGCTGTAGGCATGAACTTCCTTCACTGCATGTCCCCACCTTTACTTCACCTGGATCTTAAGCCAGCCAACATCCTGCTTGATGCCCACTATCACGTTAAGGTAGGTCACAGTCTTTCAGAATATGATTCCCCATTTTTTTACCAATCGGTTCAGGATGAGAGGAAAGATTCACTTAATATAAATTTACAGTTGTCATGCAACACTTGTTTGTAAGCTTAATAACAAACTCAAAGATACCGATGAATGGACTAAGAACGCCTACAGTTACCTTACAAATTAATTAAAAGAAATCGGAATGAAAAAAAGTATGGCATTTACCTTGCCCATGAAAGCATTTATTCCAAAGAAAAAGCATATTCACTTACCACCGCTTTAAAAAAAATGTATTTATTGTATTTATTGATCAAATTTATACTGTATAAATCTCACTATATAAGTGATTCTGAGCAGCTGACAAGTAAAAAAATCATAAAAATCCTTACAAAATATAAAAAGCTGACAGAGCGTTGTCAAATCACCAACCATTCCCAGGGTTGTGTACCACTATTGAATTCCCATGCTAGTTTGACACTAAGTGTTCTCTTAGTGTTCTTCTGGAAGGCCACAAAAGTGGGGGCCAACCTTACCTTCAAGGGCCAGGTGTTTCATAGGACAGGGGCCAATGGCAGAAAAGGCTCTCCTCCTAGGCCTTGGCAGTCAAAATGCTTTAGCTGATGAGGCCCTTCTTGCTGGCCTGGGTGGAATGGTTCAATGTGATTGAGATGAGATGGTTCCTCAAGTAATCTGGCCCCATGCTATGAAGGGCTTTAAAGGTCATAACCAACACCTTGAATTGGACCTGGAAGCAAACCAGCACTCAAAGCAGCTTACACAGCACAGGTGTTACATGTGCAGTCCTAGTGGTGCCCATAACTACGCATGTCACCAGCTCTGCACCAGCTGCAGCTTCTGGAAACTTTTCGAGAGTAGCTCCAATGTAGAACATCTTGCAGTAATCCATGTAGAAGATGACCAGGGCATGAATGACAAAGAGAAAGGGTGCCCAGTCCAGGAAAGGATGCAACTGACCCACAACATGAAGGAGTTGTGAGTCCAGGAGGATCCCCAGATTGTACACTAGGTCCAGCTGGGGCAGTGCAACCCCATCCAGGACCAAAGAAACTAAAGCCCTAGATAGAAAACAGCCCTGCACCCACAGCAACTCAAGGGTTCAGTTGATGCCTTTTGTTCCCCATCCAGATCCCCACAGCCTCCAGGCACTGTAAAAGAACATCCATGACTAAGTGCCTTAGCCTTTAAATTTTTTGAATATTTACTTACCAGGGACATTGTTAAAATTGAAAAATTACAGTAAGGGGGATATTCATAAATTAAAGTCATCACATGTGCATTTTGTCTGGCCCTGCTTGGGCTTGTGAAAACTCTAGTTTCAAAACAGAACACCAATGCAAGTAAAAAAAAATCAGTATGCATTTACAAGAATGTAATAAAGTTGAAAGAGAAAAGGAAGCAGGTGAGATCCTGGATCCAAGTCTATGCCCTATCTCTCATTTGCATAGTTACATCTGGCAACTAAATAAACAGAAGTCATAGCAACAGGGCTTAATTTTTAATAAAAGTTTATTATTTGCCAAACAATACTTCCTTCATTATAATCCTATATAAAGAGTCACTAAGATGTAGCTGGTATTTCCCAACAGCAATCTAGTTGATGTCTAGAATTGTTAACCACTTCCTCTTTAAGTAAGTTTGGAAGTCTGCTGCATCCATCACAACCAATATCTTTCCTCAGTCAGTTAGTCAGTTTAGCGCTTACCATTGTTAAGAATGGCTTGAATTCTGGGCATGAGTTAAATTGCTAAAGTACATTAGATAAATTACTTTGAAAATGATTTTTGAAGGCAGGTTTGGGCTCTAAATAGATATTCAGATTCCTTTTTCTTGCAGCAATCCAATACGTGGATAGGCATGGTCTCCATAGTTATTCTCAGTCATATTTGCGATATGTATGTCATAAGAGGTATAGTGCTGCTGTTACCAGATGAGCTTCCTATGATTGGATATGTATCCCCAACACACTTAAAGGAAGGGCTGACTTGGGAAGGAGCAGTTAATGTATGGTTGAAGTCCATTTTCTATTGTCGCTATCTGAGTGACAGAGAGATTTATTTATTTAATTTAATTTATTTATTTTATTTCGTCAAGCATGTATTAGATAACAGATATAAGTATAAACATAACTATGAATACATGAAATGAATACGAATAAAAGGGAACATTAGGACAGGGACGGTAGGCACGCTGGTGCGCTTATGCATGCCCCTTATGATGAGAGAAGCTGGGATTTGTAGTTCAGTAACATTTGGAGGGGATGTCTATGAAGATTTTCAGTCATCCAGATCATGGTTGTCCCAAAGGTGCTTTTTTCCAAGAGGCAACTGGACTTTCTGGTTTTTCTTTGAAGATGTTTCGCTTCTCATCCAAGAAGCTTCTTCAGCTCTGACTGGATCCATTTAGAGCTGAAGAAGCTTCTTGGATGAGAAGCGAAACGTCTTCAAAGAAAAACCAGAAAGTCCAGTTGCCTCTTGGAAAAAAGCACCTTTGGGATATTTGGAGGGGATATATTGTCCATCCTGAGCTTGTAGAAAACTGACACAGGCTTTTTAAAAATGATATCTTAGGTAAATAAATTAAGAAAGAATCTTAAAAATTATTTTCTGAAGGATTAGTGGTGATGCAGATGCCCTAGTTCTTATATAAAGTTTTATGTGATTGGTTTCCTTCCATTGTATATGAATAATGTACCTAGTACATTATCTAGGTTGCATCATCTTCTTCCAATAATCTTTTGGTGTCAAACAGGCTATCATTTTGAAAGAATTGTGCTATTGAGTAAAATTTGGAAATCTATTTTATGTTGAATGCAAAATCTTGAATCACTGCTTTTGACCCTGTCCAATTGTAGCCTAATTGAAATTGTGTGTGTGTGTGTGTGTGTGTGTGTGAGAGAGAGAGAGAGAGAGAGAGAGAGGAGAGAGAGAGAGAGAGAGAGAGAGAGAGAGAGAGAGAAAGAAGGAGAGAAAGAGAGAGAAAGATACACTCATATATCCCCTGCTCTTAACAGGGGATATATGAGTAAATATTACATATGCTGTAAAAGAAAAATCTTCAAGGCAACCAATTTTAAAACTGTAGAGCTCTTAGAAAAGGGGTGGGGAACTTTGGCCCTTTTATGACTTGTGGACTTCAACTCCCAGAATTCCTGAGCCAGCCATCTCTGTCTTAGGACATTGCTCTTTTTGTTA
Source organism: Thermophis baileyi (assembly GCA_003457575.1). Lineage (NCBI taxonomy): Eukaryota > Metazoa > Chordata > Lepidosauria > Squamata > Dipsadidae > Thermophis > Thermophis baileyi. The sequence goes on from QLTV01000402.1 coordinate 1,253,648, forward strand.
ATGTGTGGGAGCATTTCAAAAGACACCGAATATTTTATGTGCTTCATTTGTCAGTGCATCTGTAGGGATGATGATATGTAGGGATGTCCAACTTGAGCTTGGGGATCCCACGTTGCAAGCCTGTGCTTTAAAATATAGATTCATGCTAAGAACTGAGAAATGCTCAGTGATTCTTAATGGCTTTCTCAAAATATATGAACCATTATAACTGGTTGGTATGCGTTCTGTTCTGAGTAGGAATCAAATTTCATGGTGTTTTTGATGATGTGATATTTTTTTTGCTATTTACCGGTAACTAGCAAAAGCAGGAAAAAATATTACATCCATTAAATCCATTTTTTTTCTTTCACCAACCAGAAGCACAATGTAATTTAAATTTCCCTAATTTTTTTCTAATTTTTCCTCATCATTTTTTATAATCTAAACTCTCTACAAAAACAGTGAAGTTAGAATATATTTATACCCATTATCTCTTTCCTTTCTGCTCCCACTACTTTTGCTACTTCCTTGTTGTTCATTTATAATTAAATGTGTTTTAGTTCCCCAACCCATTTACTCTGTAAACAGCACTTAATCATTAGCTAATAATGGCCCTTTGCCATCTGGCTAACTTTTAAAAATCCATATGTAAGTGATTTGCAATAGTGTATACATAATATTATCTATCCTAACTTTGGGATGATAAATTACAAGTCAAAATAAATAGTCCTTAATCAGCAGTTGCCAGAACATTCTGTTTTTTCTCGTCTCTGACTCTTATTCCCTCCAGATTGCAGTCCATACATATACAGGTAGGCCTCGACCTACGACCACAATTAAGCCCAAAATTTCTGTTGCTAAGCAAATATTTAACTTTATAGTTGAGTCTTATAAGAACGGGTTTATTTGTTAAGTGAGTTTTACCCCATTTTACAACCTTTCCGGCCACAGTTGTTAAGTGAATCACTGCAGTTGTTAAGTTAGTAATATGGTCGTTAAGTGAATCTGGCTTCCCCATTGACTTTGCTTGTCGGAAGGTCGCAAAAGATGATCACATGACCCTGGGACACTGCAACAGTCATAAATATGTGTCAGTTGCCAAGCATCTGAATTTTGATCATGTGACCATGGGAATGCTGTAAAGGTCATAAGTGTGAAAAATGGTAATAAGTTACTTTTATTAGTGCCATCATAACTTTGAACCACGGGTGGGTTCCTCCCGGCTCGGACCGGTTCTTCCGAACCAGTAGCGGCCCGCTAGTGATGTCACGATGACATCACCGAACCGGATTGGTCGGTGCCAGTCCGTGGGGGCCGCCATCTTTTTTTTAAAAAAAAATTTTAATTTTTTTTTAAAAAAATTAAATTTTTTCCCCCTTCTGAGCATGCGCACAAGCCGACTTCCAGCACTGTGCATGCGGTCGCCATCTTTTTTTTGGCTTTTTTTGATTTTGGGGGGATTTTTTCTTACTGCGCATGCGCGTGTGCATGAGGCGCACGCACGAGGCGCGGGAGGGAGCGAACCGGCAGTGAGGTAAGTAGGAACCCACCCCTGCTTTGAACGGTCACGAAATGAACTGCTGTAAGTCGAAGACTACCTGTAGGTGAAATCAGTTGAATTTAATTTGACAGGGTTTCTGAATAGACATGTTTTCCTGGTATGGCTTCTACTGCACATCATTTTATCCTAAATATTTAACTTTATAGTTGAGTCTTATAAGAACGGGTTTATTTCTTTATATACTCAGGAAATAGAAAGCTGTACAAGGTACCATTAGTTGATATGCTGGCATTATATTGTTAGAGTGCTTTAGTAAACAAATTCTTAGGATATAGAGAATGTAAAGGGCAGTATTTCTGCACATTGGTTACAGAAGCATGGACGATTAACAGCGGTTATTTTGAGACTGCTGAATTGTTTCTTTTTCACCCTTTAAAAATCCTCTGTATTGGGAACACAGATTATATTTTTGTTTTGAAACCTAAATAAACCAAGTACAAATTTGGAGAAGTATTGCTCATATTTTACAAAATAATTCTCTGACACTGGGCTGGCAATAGAGGGGTGGGAAGTTCTTTTTTCCTTATAATAAAACTTTTTGTTTATTCTCTGGACCAACATATTCGCTACCATTTAGGCAAAACTTATCCTTCTGAGTTGATCTTTTCTTAATCAAACCATTCACTCAGCCTATTAAAATCTGTCATGTGTTTTTGAAATGCTTATTGCTTGGAGGGAAAAAGCAGCATTGATTTTTGAGGAAGAGTGCAATTGGGAATCTTAACTAGAATTAAGCATTTAAGACCAAATAATCTCAGTATTTGATTTCTCCCTTCAAAAAACTGAAGGGTTTTAATTTTGGCTGGACTTGTACTGGACAAGATGTGCTTGTTGTGGTAAAAGGGGGAAAAACATTTTTGGCATCACAAGGACAAATTGTATAATGGCCTGAGTCTCCTTGGATCAAAATCTAGTTTGTCAACTACTTGAAAAGCTACCCCGAATAACATATATGTACAATATACACATGGAAGAAACTGGAAGTGTGGAAAATGAAATGCAGAAGGCAATGATAGGTACCTTTCACAAAACCATTCCACTTTGAAATCACAAACATGCTTGCATTGATGAGCTGATTAACTCATGTAATGTTATGTAATAAAATACACACACAACCTTTGTCCCTGTTTGATTATTAATTATAGCTCACTTATTTTATGTTGAAATTTCTGTTTGGGGTTCCTTTATTCAAGAATAGCAGCAGTACAGAAGTTTAAGTGTTCTTCACTTGAGGTAGGGATATTTTCATTTTTGATGGGAGATTAATATCTCTGCCTTTTTGTCTTATGTGGAAAGCAAAAATGCATTGATGATAAATAACTGGGTTATTTTATTGTATTTTAGACTTGAATACATGTGCATCTATACAAGTTCAGCATTCTATATATCTTAGGTTAGCGCTGGGTTAGGGTTGTATACTTGTATATTGTGATATATTCATAGGAGTTTGCCTTGTAATAAGATGGGAACTATAACATTCCCTATGATTATCTCAGAAGAATTTTAAAAAGTGAACACACTTTTGGAAGTAACCAAAATTATTCTTTTGACAGCATTGGCTTGATAATTATTTGAATAGGCTATTTCTGCTATTCATCTACTTTGGTTGGTTGGTTGGTTGGTTGGTTTTCACCAATTATGGACGGCATGGGGACAGGTTGGGTTCACATTTTTGCTTTCCAGTTTTACACAGTGGTCTAGGAATGCAAAATAGGAAGATGGAATATTTGGAAAAAATGAAACCTCTCATTTTTATCAGATTTCAGACTTTGGATTGGCCAAGTGCAATGGGCTTTCTCATTCTCATGATCTCAGCATGGATGGACTTTGTGGCACTATTGCATATCTGCCACCAGAACGAATTAAAGAGAAGAATAGATACTTTGATACAAAGCATGACATATATAGGTAAGTGTCTACAGCAGTGATGGTGAACCTTTTCAGCACTGAGTGCCCAAACCGGAACGCACGTGCATGTGCGCGCGCCGGAGCGCCGGAAACCTGAAGACCAGCTGGCCAGTGCACATGCATGCGCTGGCCAGCTGGTCTTCAGATTTCTGGCACACACATGTGCATCGGCCAGCTGGTCTTTGCATGCGCTGGAGCACCGGAAACCCGAAGACCAGCTGGCCGGCGCGCACATGCGTTTTTTTTTGCCATTTTCAGGCCGTTTTCTGGCACTCCGGCGCCCGCAAAGACCAGCTGGCCGGCGTGCATGCGTGCCAGAAACCAGAAGAACAGCTCGCGACGGCACGCATGCCCACAGAGAGGGCTCTGCATGCCACCTCTGGCACGCGTGCCATAGGTTCGCCATCATGGGTCTACAGTATTCTGGGTTTTTTTTCTTTCCTTGTTGTATCTATTTCTCATTGGTAGCTGCTAGCCACAGCCTAGGTATCTTAAATATAACTCTGCTGGATAGACTGTGGGATAATTCAACCTGTAGCAAGCCTGGTGCTATGAAATTGTCACCAGCTTTGAAGACAGTTGCTTCCAAAAACTGATTAAAAAACTGTGACTGGAATCACAGAATAACACCCATAGTTACTGCAACAGTGGATTTCCAGTGCCTCCATTGTATTAGACTCTGCACTTGCAGTCTGGGATTGTAGAGCCATTTCTGTTTCCAGAAGTGAACTGCACACCAGTGTGTCATCTTTGAACCGGAAGGACCACCATACAGATTATTGCAAGAGAATTCTTATGTTCTTGAAATCTTGACAAGTGTTGCCATTTTGGATCTGATAATCAGATGTAATTAGCTTTACAGGATGTAACTGTAAACACAGCATGCTATATGCATTAATGGTTTTATAAAGGTATTAATTATGTCTTTGCAGCTTTTCCATTGTTATCTGGGGAGTTCTGACACAGAAGAAGCCTTTTTCAGGTAAGCAAAATATCTCTTCTTGTGAATCATAAGGGTAAATGTCAGACAGAATTCTTCCTTGTACAAAATGTGTTTATTGTGATATGGTTATTCTTCAAAATATCCAGCCATAATAACATTGCATTCATCCATTCCAACTACTAAAATATTGTCCATGTCATATGAGAATAGTTTTCCTGCTCTTGTTTCTCTCTTAAAACCTATCCTGGGAGCCATCAGATGTGAGAAATTCCAGACAAGAGTATTGCATTTACCATTCATGCTAGTAATGGAGGTATATGAGATGAAGTCTCTAAAGAAAGAGCAGCTGAATTATATGGAGTTGCTTATAATGTAGGATAGCATGTAAAAAAGCCAAATAAGTGACTTCTGCCACCAGTATTAGCTCTAGACCTTATTGCTTTAAGGATTATGATTTACAGCTTTTGAAAAGAAATGCACTAGGTGCATTTTCCATCTCTGAGCCTCTGATTCTTTTAATACATCCATGTAGGCTGTTCATCTTTTTGTTTCATCCTGTTCAAATAGGGTAAGAAAACTATCCAGAACAGCCCATTTATAGATAGTGTAACATGTATAGCATGTTACTACATGTTGAAAGTTTAGACGTTTAAAAAAAAGAATCTCATGGATGGAAAAATGTCTGCCTAGCACTAGACCGGGAATCTTAAAAGAAAGCACCTACCAGATATGTATTTTCTGCTTTCTATCTGTAGAAGAAAATAACATTCTACACATTATGGTGAAAGTGGTTAATGGTCATCGCCCAGAACTGCCACCTGTCTCCAAATCCAGACCTCGTGCATGTAATAACTTGATCAAGCTGATGCAAAAGTGCTGGCAAGATGACCCTAGCAAGAGGCCAACATTTAAAGGTAAACTTTGCTTCTAATCAAATTCCTTGGTAAAATAATGAGTCATTTCCAGGGTAAAAGCCTGTATTAATCCCCAGTGGAGCCCCACCAAAATCTTGTTAAAAATGATGAATACAAAATATACACAATGCATTATTGTGCTGGCAATAGTCAGGGAACATCCTATTACAGGAAAAGGATTACAGGAGATCGTGTCTAAACATGAATAGTTGATTTAGGCATCAGATGTGTACCAATCTAGTTAACTCCCCAAATTGTTGCCTAGGGTGGAACTTTCTAATCTGAATTAGCTTTGCTACAATATATTCAACACAAAGCAAACATATTAGAAGCCTTATTTATGATTCTGGCTTCAGTGGTGCAAATTAGTTCTGGATGTTTAAAAAGCATTGAGATGCCATAGCAGGGCCAACCAAACCTGAGGTGAGATTCTTGCCCTCCAATCCATGTACTTAATTGGCATTTGAGTCTACCTTTTTTCCAATTAAAAGGAGAAGTAGGGAGCTGCTCAATTGCCTCCTCCATAAAGTGTAGCATCTGCTGCCCAGGGCAACAGTCTCATTCTGGATGACAGAAAGCTAGCATTGCAGTTATTCTGCAAATATATTTTGAAAGGGGAGCAGGAATAAGAGCCAGAAAAGTATTGGCAGCTCTTTCTAAAAATGCTTAAAGTTGAAATAAACTTTGATCCTTCTGCAATTACCGATCTTCCCTGTTCCCCAGTTTGTGGAACAGATTAAAATATGGGTGTACATTTCTTTTTAAAATGTGGAGCTGGCATTCAGTATTTTGCTTCAGTTGAATAAATCAGGATCACATTGTGTTATATTTATAGTGCAGCTGTTCTTCACAGTTGTGTGTTGAGAGGGATTTTTTTATTTTTAAAAAGGTGGGAAGGAGTGTATTGAGCTGGTGAAAATGTTCCTTTGTGTTTATTTTATGTTAATGGAGAAGTTAACTGAGCTACTAGGCAAGGCAAAACAACTAACCATTATCTGAATTATCTGTAAAATATCCCTTTAGTGAAAAGGGAGGCCTATAGCAAGTGTGAAGAAAATAAATTGTATCTTTTTTTTTTTTAGAAATTACTTCTGTAACAGAAGAGCTCTGTGAAAAACCAGAGTATGAGAATAAGGAAATGACAGTTGAGGAGGATGCAAAGGCTTCTCAGACCTATCCTAAGGTATTTATTCGAGCAATGTATGGAAAATTGGGTGAACTTTAATATGTTCTCTTATCTTTCACTCAACTTATATTTTAATTTGAAATGTTTCTTTTCCCCACCTCCTATTTTCCAGGAGATGTCCAGTATTTCCCAGCTAAAACAAGAACCTGATCCTGCATCAGTTAAAGATTACAGCCTGTCTGAATTGTTGTCCCAGCTGGACTCAGGAATTTCACAGACGGAACAGCCCGAGGAGCTCAGTCGCAGTGCATCTGAATCTAGGCTTGCCACCAGTGACAAGAGACTGTCAGGAGTGTCTTCTGTAGACTCCGCCTTTTCTTCACGAGGTTCCCTGTCACTGTCGTTTGAGAGAGAGAATTCTGGAAGTGGTAAGTTTTGTTGGGCAAGATGTAGTCAACTGTATATGAGCTCGGGGCAAAATAATTTAGAAAGAGATGGTAACTGATGTGATTGAGGCAGCACAAAGCACCCTCTGGTCTTTTTTTTTTTTTTGCATGACAGCTGGCTGTATGAATTGCTTGACATGTTGCATATGAATTCCTAAATGCATTTCCGGTCATGTTATGGACTATGATATTGGCAATTAATTAGCTAAATAGGCTGCCTGGATGTTATTCCATTTGCAATTACCAAGGGGTTATAGGAAAAGTGTTTCTATGCAACGAGAGGTTATATTGATTTAGGTCAAACGTCTTTATATTCGCTTTTAAGAAAACAGGGGTTTGCTACCTGAACTACTTAATTTAAATATATCAGATATGTGAATACCAGCTTGTAGTTCCTTCTTTAGTTTTTGAGAGCAGTGTTCATGATTGATGCAATATATGGGTTTTACAGCTAAGGCTGTAAAAAGACAGTTGAGGCACCAAATACTGAAGAACACCTAACTGTGATTAAATGTTTACTTATATTGAATATTTAGGGCCAGTTTTGTGTAGTTGTTAAGGCATCAGGCTAGAGACCGTGAGTTCTAATTCCACTTTAGGCACAAAGCCAGCTGGGTGGCTTTGGGTTATTCACTTTCTCTCAGCCCTAGGAAGGAAGCAAGGGCAAACCTCTTCTGAAAAACCTTGCCAAGAAAACTGCTGGGACTTGTCCCACTAGTTTCTGAGAATTGGATACAACTGAATGAAAAATATTGAATATTAGAATATTACTTATACTTAAATATTTAAGAATGTGTCAAAAAGCTAAACTAACTTTAGTTCTGTGGGTGAGCATGTGCCTTCTTCCATGTGCAAACTAATTTGAGCATATGTAGGTCAACAAGCCAAAAAGATAAATGAATAAATAATAAATACTAATAGCCAGATACCAAAGTATAAATAGTGAGATAAAAGCATGGAAAATTTGCCCAGAGTTCAAAAAAGTGTGTGGAGGAGTACAGAGTTTCCCAATTGAAAGTACCAGCAGAGAAACTGTCATATTTTATCTAATGGAACTCTTGGGCCTTTTGTGCTTCTGTGAAAACCGGACTGAAATAGAACATTTTGTTTTTTGCTTCTCCAGACATTGGTACCACAGATATCCAGAAAAGAAAGCTGGCTGAGGCAATCACATCTGGAGACACTAGTAAACTGATGAAAATTCTTCAGCCTCAAGATGTAGACCTCATTTTGGATGGGAATGGTGGCCTTCTGCATTTGGCCATTGAATCAGGCCAAGAAGAATGTGTTAAGTGGCTACTTCTGAACAATGCCAATCCCAATCTGACCAATAGGAAAAGCTCTACACCCCTCCATATTGCGGTAGAGAAGAAGAACAAAAGCATTATTGAGCTGCTTCTCACAAGGAAAATTAATGTGAATGCCAAAGATGAGGATCAGTGGACAGCTCTTCATTTTGCAGCCCAAAATGGGGATGAACTAATCACAAGAATGTTGCTTGAGAAGAATGCCTTGCTGAATGAAGTGGACTTTGAAGGAAGAGCACCAATCCATGTTGCTTGCCAACATGGTCAAGAGAATGTAGTGCGCATCTTTCTGAGAAAAGGGATTTATGTTGATGTCAGAGGAAAGGATAACTGGGTGCCTTTACATTACGCTGCATGGCAAGGCCACTTACCCATTGTGAAGCTTCTGGCCAAGCAACCTGGAGTCAATGTGAATGCACAGACTGTAGATGGAAGGACCCCTCTTCATTTGGCAGCCCAGAGAGGACATTACAGAGTTGCTCGAATACTAGTAGAACTGCAGTCAGATGTCAACATAAGAAATGCATTTCTTCACACTGCCCTTCATGTAGCTGCTGAAACTGGCCACACTAGCACTTCCAGGCTGCTTCTTAATCGTGGAGCAGATATAGAAGCAACAACAGCAGAAGGCTGTACTGCCCTTCACCTAGCAGCTCGTAATGGCCATTTATCCACAACCAAGCTGTTGATGGAAGAAGGTTCCAATATCCTGGCAAAGGGTCCTTTAAACAGGACAGCACTGCATCTTGCTGCTGAAAATGGACATGATGAGGTGGTAGAGATCCTTGTCAACCCAGAAAATATAAATGATTCAGACGAGGAGGGGTTGGTGGCTCTGCATCTTGCTGCAAAAGGTGGACACACACAAACAGCTGAAGTTCTGTTAAACCATGGTGCCTGCATCAATATGCAGAACTTTGCATTTCAGACCCCACTGCAGTTAGCTAAACAAAATGGGAGCAACACGATTATCACACTGCTCAGCCAGAGATAGGTGTTTGCTTTAAGTGTAGGACAGGCTAATGATGACCATAGCATGAGTATCTGCTTAAGCTTCACATATTAGTCTGACTTCCATGTTGACAGAAGCTACTTCTTGACGTGGCAATTCAGTCTAATAAACTGAGCAGGCAAGGGAGTAAGAGTCATAAGGTTCTGGGTTCGATCTCACACTTCCGTGTAAAGGAGCGCTGAGTAAGCCTGTGGTGAAGACATGATGTTCTTTCCTCATAATTCAACATGGGTGTTGGCTCACTGGAAAGATGATACGAAGAGATTTTAAAAAGAGAGAAGGTTATCCCTTGTTCTTTTCAGTGTAAAGTCAGTTTCTAATATTTCAATCATTCTTTACATTCAGTGGGTATCTTTAATTGTCACTCTGGAATGTTTTTTTCTTAATTGATTTTTCCTTGACTATTTACAAGATGCATGAATCAATACAAGTATCTGCATTCCTGAAAAAGTACTGCAGGGATTATTGTCCTAAAGCCACGTAGAAATTAAAATCCCAGTTTTATTATTGAAAAAAAAGTAAGTGCCTATTTCAAAACTACACATTTCTAGTTCTCTGATGGTCAGTTTTTCCATGATCGTTATTATCAGCTAATGCTTACGATAACAATTGTGAGCATCCTTGTGCTAATTAGAAAATCATTTCTAATATGCAGTACCAGCTTCTGTATATATACAGTGTATATGCATAATATTTCAACATTCAACATGTGATTAAATGGAAGAAAGCACAAGTACAATAACATTTGTACAAGTGTGCATAAGCACATGGAAATTTTATTTCATTTAATGTAGGAATAGATTGTGTTTCTTTTTAAGTGTTGTAAATTACTGAACCACAGGTATAGCAATGTCTCCAAAACAGATTTATTATGTATAATAGACTAATATAAAAATATACTGTGTATATAATTCAGGACATTGCATGCTCTTTTTTCTACAGAAGAAAATGGAGACTTTTTAGGTCTGGGTATGTTTTAATACACCTTTTGTAATGTTCATTATTTTCAGAAGTTCACGATTGATCTGTTTTACCAATAAAATAAGTTGTAAAATGGCTTTTGAGAAAATAGTTGTTGTGCTTTATTTTTAACAATTGTGTTTTATAGCTTTATTTTTGTTTCCTTACATCATAGACACATCCCTGCCAGAAATATTTTGCCAGGGAATATTCTCACCTTACAGAATGAGACTTGACTGCCCATTGCATGCTATAATGATCATTTTCCAAAACTGGTGCCCCACTAATCAAATACGTTTGATTACAATTCTTATTATGCCCTGCCAGTATAGCCAATGGTTCAATTGAGATGATTTATTTTATTTAAAAAATTTCTATAGCCACCCATCTTAAACCAAACTGGGCATTTATACCAAGACTAGAACAATATATACACAATAAAAGCATGATATTGGTCATAGTCAATATATCTGGAATATATCAGATTAGGAAGGCTGTTCCAAATCAAGTAGAAACAATATAACTACATGGATTCTCATGTTTGGTTTAAAAAGAATTCAGTTAGCTGATTGAATAGGGATTTTGAAATGTGAGAATGCTGTTTCTAACAAAACAGATTTTATTTTGCCACCAGTAAGAGTCAGCAGGCTAGTGATAGTTTGGATCTTTTCCTAGCTACTCAAGAATACTAGCTGTAGAAAGCAGCAGACTATTTGGAGACTGCTCATCATAAACTATGAATTTCAACATCATCTTAAATAAAATGGTAATTGAAAAAAAGATTATACTTTGTCTTTATTGTTGCTTAGTATAGGATTGGGGAGAGGGTGTTAACATTTAAATTGGGTTTAAGGAATGGTGCCATACTGTCAATTATAAAGGATTAAATTTCTCGTGAATAAAATTAGCAATAGCACTTTAGACTTATATACCGCTTTATAGTGCTTTACAGCCCTCTCTAAGTGGTTCACAGAGTCAGCATATTGCCCCCAACAATCTGGGTCCTCATTTTACCCACCTCGGAAGGATGGAAGGCTGAGTCAACCTTGAGCTGGTGAGATTTGAACCGCTGAACTGCAGCTAGCAGTCAGCTGAAGTAGCCTGCAGTACTGCACTCTAACCACTGTGCCACCTCGGCTCTTCAAAATTTTCTAGGTTATCTTTAATAATATCAGGCATGTGCTTCATATTTCAGTACAATAACTGCTTAATTTCAGCAAGCATCTTGTAATTTCCCAACAGTACACTGAACGTTGTGGTAGGATAAATACATCAATGTAGAAAGTTCCTATGTGAAGACCTATTCCCTAATTCTCATCACATACGTAATTTCCAAGACAAATGAAATTTCTGGGCACTCTGCCTTATTCATCTGGTCGATGGCGTCACCAGTTGCTTAAACAAGTTATGCAAGAGTGTTGTTGCTTCAATTGGTGCCAGACAGAGTTGTTATGATACATTGTTGATGCCAATAAACTCATGATTATGGGAGAGGAAGATCTCAGGTAGAGCAAACTGGACCCCAAATTGATCAATATAATCTTTTAGTTACAAGAGAAGTGGAACAGAATGTAAGTACTGGATTAAAGATAGCACTAACAAGAGATAATGCACGTAGTTTAGATATATGTCCATATATCCCATAATTTTATTGGTTGCTCATAAGTAGCTCAAAGGATCATTGTAATTCCTAAATATAAAGAAATATTTAGGAAAGAGAAAAATTTTGTCCTTAAAAATATAAAACCAGGTTAACATAAAAAGTGTGAAACATCCTTAGTGGGATGATAGAAAAGTTCCTTTACTTTATATACTTTGAGGAAAATGCTTGTCATTTTAGTGGTTTGTTCAAATGTCGACAAAGGGACTTGTGTTAACTTGAACGAGCTGTTGCAAAAGCAATGGGCCATGTTAAAGAAAGCATATTTCCCATTCATTCTTCCCTGGGTAAGTGAGAGCATAAAGAATGCTAATAATTGTTGCCCTTCCACTTGTCAACACTGGCTGCTATCTTGCTTTTTGAATGGGTGGCCTTTGCATATTATAGTCTCCACCAACATCTCCAACATGGTATCTTGGTTTTTAAAACAACCTTGCATGAGTCTGGTTTTTCTAGTAAACCTGTCTTGCTGAGTCCAGATTGTGCAACAGAAGGGTTATGAATGAAAGAGTTGAGATTTGCCTACAGGGTTGTTAATAATAAATCAACATTCTTTTTCATTGCCACAGAAAATCCTGAGCATGTTCAAACGGTAAGCTTATTCAGGCATTTTAGGACCTGTAGGAACAAAGGTAATAGCTCTCCATTAGCATAGCTTTTTAATAAAACTGTCAGTGGAAAAGAGTGTTGCAAAGGCTGATAGTATATCAAGGAACTGTTTGTAAATTAAAGAGGAATGCTTTAAAGCCAGATATGCAGTGTCATGGGAGTGTCTCTTTTTCTAGACCAGTGTTTCTCAACCTCAGCAACTTCAAGATGGGTTGATTTCAACTCCCAGAATTCCCCAGCCAGCATGATGGCTGAGGAATTCTGGGAGTTAAGGTTCACACATCTTAAAATTGCTGAAGCTGAGAAACATTGCTGTAGAGACATGGGCACCTGTTTTATTTCATATTTGTTAATATAGTTATCCCTTCAAGCTTTAAATATTGAGTCTTCACTGGCCCGCCTAAGTTCATTTTATGATTAAGAGAGGGGAAAAGTAAGACTGAACTCACAGACCATCATTTTTCCTTACCAGCAAATCCCTTAGGAGAACCACAATAGGGCAGAAATGTGAAAGGCTGCACAAGAATAGTTTTTCCCTTAAAGAAGATCTGCCTATATATTGATGAATTATTTATTCGTAGACTAAAACTGCCTCCCATCTATGGTATTTCATGGATTCCCTAAACCACCTCCTCAGCCCACATTTTGCCTTTCCCTTTTCCTTCCCTCTCTTGTTTCTCGTTCCACTAAAGAATCTGACTAATACAGTATTTCCCTCTGAGACATTCTTTTTAAAGGCATAAGCTTTCTGGGATCTACAGCTCACTTTACCAGATAGTCAAACTGGCTCAACTAATGTAGGATTGAAATTGAGATGGAGGATGAGGGAATTGAGATGGGGGAATTCATAGGATGAACTCACATGCATCAAAGATTTCAGGCTCATTCTCCACCAATGGTGCTGCTAAAGTCCCATTTTTTTTCCAAAATTGTCATTTTGATATCTGCAATAAATCATTTGAGAGATTGAGATGTTCTGTTATTACTTTGTCCTTATTTTGAGCCATGATCATATTTGTATCCATTCTTAATGAATTTGATGAAGTGAACTGTAGTTCACAAAAGCTTGTGTGCTTTAATAAAATGTGTTGGAAAAGAAGCTAGAAGAAATCTTTCAATTTTTTATTTATTTTTTGCTATTGTTGACACAGCTCTTCTCCTACAATCTTTACAGTAAGATTAAAAAAAACCAAAGCTGGATGTCCCATCATTTTTCACTTCCATGAATTTGGTGTGTGTGACTTCATAATTACAACAATGCTCAATTATTCTCTCTTTCTACTTTCCTGAACACCTCAGTTTTGAGCATGAGTTCAGGGGTGTATTTTTATGGAAAAATTCAGAATTTCAAAATATGAAATTGAATGCTAGTTCTTTGCATCACCTCTTTCAAAGTGTGAGTCGTTCATCTCCATTCTTTTACCTTGCATCTGTCTTCAGAGGAAAAGGCCTTAAAAAACAAGGTATCTAAAATAATAGCCAGCTTTCTAGGTGACATCTAAAATAACCATCTTGAGACTATTTGAGGGGAGTGGGTGTCCTTGTGTTTTGAGGATTTGAAAGTGAAATTGATACATTCAACTAACTGGAGTTTAATCATTTAAAAAAAAATACAAAAATTTATGCCACTACAAATTGTTAATAATTACTTCTCTACTAATGATGATTTTGGATCGTTCAGGAAAGTTGCATGCAGTCCACAATTGTTCACTTTGCTTTAATTAATCTGATAATTCTGACTTAATAAATTATCTTACTAAGGTTATATTATTACTTTTTTGTTTTAAAATAAAAAATACTGATGTTAAGTAAGAAGGTTTACTTCAGATTAATTCCATGACTTTCTTTTAAAAAAATGTGGACTTCTAGTTTTTATATTTATATACACAGAAAGAAGTAAGAAGCACCCACACTGTGTATAGCAGGCTGAAGAGGTTTTGAAGGGAAGGCCTGTCGCAGTTCTACAAGCTACAAAAAGAAAAAAAAATGCCGATTACATGAAGGAAATCTTACCTGAACACAGCCTAATACATTTGCCATATTAATTTGAAGGGGGGGGGGAGGGTGTTACCATGCTAAAAAAAAAAAGCTGAGTTAAGGTAGCATGAGTGAGAAAAATTTGATTGTTGACATTATTTGCTTGTCTGATGTTCTTGTTTTATGCCAATAAATTGGGTAGTGTCACTAGTTGTTGCAGGTGCTACTGGCATGGACCACCACATACAGGTAGTCCCCAACTTACAACAGTTCATTTAGTGACCGTTCCAAGCTACAACGTCACTGAAAAGAGTTACTTATGATCATTTTTTCACACTTATGATCATTGCAATATCCCCATGGTCATGTGATTTACATTCGGATGCTTGCCAACTGGTTCATATTTATGACGGTTGCAGTGTCCTGGGATCATGTGATCTTTTGTGACCTTCTGACAAGCAAAGTCAATGGGAAAGCCAGAGTCACTTAACAACGGTATTATGAATTTAACAACTGCAGTGATTCACTTAACAACTGTGGCAAGAAAAGTGGTAAAATGGGGCAAAACTCACTTAACAAATGATTCACTTAGCAGCATAAATTTGGGCTCAGTTGTAGTCATAAGTTAAGGACTACCTGTATTATGTATAAATTTTGTGTACTTTATAGCTTCTCAATATTTAAAAATTCTGCTAGAAAAGAAATCCAAGTTGTTTGCTGAAAAGGCCATTTATATATTCAAGAATGGCTCAAGGCGATTTTGAATGTATTCTATTTTTCCTTCCTCTGCAAAAAATATGTAAAGCACTTCCATATATTATTGGGAGCAGCAAAAGGCAGACTTCAACATCCCTCTTCAAAGTCAAGATCAAGGAATATAAAAGAAAAATTCTTGGAAAGCAGTTCAAGTTTAGGATTATAATAATTAGTTACCCTTATATTAGAATAAGATGACAGAGTGGTTTTTCAGTTGGACTTCTCATGTCTGCAATATTCATTATTTTAAAATCATATTCTTTCTCCAGGGAACCATGAATAGAGTTCGCTGTGTTCCATTCAGATCCATCCCATCAGATTTTTAGAAGGCCTCAACTAGAGATGAATTCCTTTTATATTTGCTGCAAGGCAAGTAAGTTAAAAGTCAATTCTTTAGAAGAAGAAGAGTAAACCCTAGCTGCTCAGTTTTTACAGGTTTTGTAAAAAGGGTCCATGGGAAAGACTGATAACTCAAAGTAAGACAATTCTCCCACCAAAGCATTACTTACCATTTGTCTAATTATAAAGAACATATTGTTAAATAGAAGACCAAATAAATAATGTTTTCCACATCCAAAGACATGGAAATAGTAAATGAACTATATTATCACCAATCTGTTCAGTTTGCTAGCCATGCTCTGAATGCCTTAAAGTTAGTCTAGAAATATTCTCATCCATCTATTTATAGCTCCAATTAAAGGTATTCCTCGACTTACAACCAAAACTTGCCCAAAATAAGCCCCAAATTTCTGTTGTTAAGTGATACATTTGTTAAGCGAGTTTGCCCCATGTCATGATCTTTCTTGCCATATGTTGTGGCTTGCCCCTGTCCCGTGCAGCTGCTCATGGATCCGGACGACCAGGAACAGTCCATAGGGTGGCAAGAGCGGTCTGTAGCGCCGGCACCGGAGTCCGAGACCGAAGAGGAAGCAGGGCCAGAGGACGATGCGCAATCAGGGCCTTCTGCACCTCCTCAGCAGGAGTTCAGTGACTCCAGTGAAGAGGAGGGGCCTCTGATTGATGCCAGAGCACGCAGGGCAGCTAGCCGGCAAGAGTGGCTGTGTAGAAGGAGGTCTCCTCGAAAGTAAGCTTGCCGGCAGAGGGGCCACACCCTAAGACTATATAAGGGTAGATCACACCACACACTTTTGCTGAAGACAATTTTGTTTGTATTCATCTTGGCTGCCTTCTGAACCTCGTCCCTATCAGTTGGATTGACTCCAGTCCGGGCTCTTGGCCAACTTCAGCAAGTACTGATTATTTGACAGACTAATTGACCTGCTTGTCTCTTTCACATTTGGAATCCCGGCCAAAGTGTTCTGTGCTTGAAAACAAACACTTTGGCAAAGAATTAGTATTCACTTTAATACTAAACAATTATTAGTATTAAAGCCTTTTTGTTTAAAGAACAGTGTGTGTGTGTCGCTTTCTGGGGGTTTGCCGTGCTGGGACAGAACACCATAGTTATTAAGTGAATCACTGAAGTTGTTAAGTTAATAACATGGTTGTTAAGTGAATCTGGCTTCCCCATTGACTTTGCTTATCGGAAGGTTGCAAAAGGGGATCACATGACCCCAGGGCATTGCAACCGTCATAAATATGGGTCAGTTGCCAAGCATTTTAATTTTGATCACGTGATCATGAAAAATGGTCATACGTCACTTTTTTCAGTCCCACTGTAACTTTGAATGGGTACTAAATGAACTGTTATAAGTCAAGGACTACTTGTATGACTTCAGCCCAGAATTTAGCTTGCCTGCAATGAATTGCTGCCAGACTGCAGGCACCATAAGTAGACAGGGCCCCTCCTGGAGCAGCTGCAGCACTTTTCCATGTGGTAGCATTCCTCAAGGCTACAAAATAAAACTAATTTCTTTTTAACATCCATTACAGCTTTAAATTGTATGGGAACTAAATCATCATATAGGTAGTTCTTGACTTACAACCACAATTGAGCCCAACATTTCTGTTGTTAAGCAGGATAGTTGCTAAACAGGTTTTGCCCCATTTTACGACTTTTCTTGCCACAGTTGTTAACTGAATCATTGCAGTTGTTAAGTTAGTATCACAGTTGTAAAGTGAATCTGGCTTCTCTGTTGACTTTGCTTGCCAGAAGGTCACAAAAGGGGATGACGTGACCCCAAGACGCTGTAACAGTCATAAATATGAACCAGTTGCCAAGCATCTGAATTTTGATCATGTGACCTTGGGGATGCCGCAATGGTTTTAAGTGTGAAAAATGGTCATAAGTCACTTTTTTTCAGTGCCATTGTAAGTTTGAATGGTCACTAAACAAATGGTTGTAAGTAGAGGACCACCTATAGAGGACTACCTACTTACTTGCACTTGAGGCAAGTCCCTATCACTTTAATTACTTTGGAAGTATTTTCTCCTATACTGTTATGTCCATAAATGGAAGAAATTATGAGAATAATTTAATTTAAAGGTTTATTCAAAAAATGATTCTGGGAAAATACACAAAGCCAATCACATTGAAAACAGGAGGCAGCTGGATGTAGTATTATCTCAGTTCACACAAAGACCATAAGTATCTGATTCTATTTTGTTTTCAGAGAGATAGGATGCAGGAGGAAAATAAATACCTTCTACTTCCACAGTAGAATGTATTTCGGAGTATTCAAACTGGACAATTTTAAAACTGTAAATATTTAAATTGAGCAATGTAAATTAAAAAGAGTTAGTCATCAGGTTTGCATCTGATTCTAAGGATTCTAAGCTAGGCAAAAACCTAGCTGTCTATTGCATCAAAATTTTACAATAGTCAGTACACACGTATGAGTGAAAGAGAACATTTGAATGCTGTCTTAAATGACCTTATTGTTTGATTAGCCTACTGTTAGATGGATGATATGGGAACAAAAAGGGAGAAGAACCACTTATATTACCTTGAGTACATAGCCCATTGTTTAGTTTTTAGATTAATGTGAAAGTGATCCAGAGAATAAAAGTAACCTGTGAAGCCTATTTCAATCTTTGAGATTGGAGCGACTTGTGCTATTGACATGCTTAAAGTAGAATAGAATAGAATTCTTTATTGGCCAAGTGTGATTGGACACACAAGGAATTTGTCTTTGGTGCATATGCTCTCAGTGTACATAAAAAGACAAGATACATTCGTCAAGAATCATAAGGTACAACACTTAATGATAGTCATAGGGTACAAGTAAGCAATCAGGAAACAATCAATATTAATATAAATCATAAGGATACAAGCAACAAGTTACAGTCATACAGTCATAAGTGGGAGGAGATGGGTGATAGGAACGATGAGAAGACTAATAGTAATAGTAATGCAGCCTTGGTGAATAGTTTGACAGTGGTGAGGGAATTATTTGTTTAGCAGAGTGATGGCGTTAGGGAAAAAACTGTTCTTGTGTCTAGTTGTTCTGGTGTGCAGTGCT
>QLTV01000402.1:1273412-1285393 GCA_003457575.1 Thermophis baileyi
GTAGGAGTTGAAACAATTTATGTCCAGGATGCGAGGGGTCAGTGAATATTTTCACGGCCCTTTTTTTGACTCGTGCAGTATACAGGTCCTCAATGGAAGGCAGGTTGGCAGTAATTGTTTTTTCTGCAGTAGCAGTCTATACATCCCAATCTTCATCAGATAAAATCAGTTGCAACAAGATCCCCTATATTACTGCACCACCAATGGGGATATAAATGCTCTCCATTAAAATATCAAGTGGTCTTAGACATTAATGTAACTGCACAGAACTGAGATTAGAAATCTTTAATAGTAAGGATAATAAGAACAATGACATAGACAACTATTTAAATAACTTATGGTAAATGCAACAGATCCCAACCTGCTGTTCCATGGCACCAATTCAAATATGTATGATAATCTGATTCAGTAGAGTGAGCTTGAAATAAGAGGTATGTTGTTGCTGGGCAGAATCAGAGAAGGCAGAGAAACTGTGCTGCCATTTTTTAACCACAGAAGAGACAGCCTGAAAACCTGCCCCTAGTGTGTGTGTGTGTGTGTGTGTGTGTGTGTGTGTGTGTGTGTGTAAAATAAGTAACAGTCTCTGTGTGATTAATTGCAAGTAAAAACTAGACTCAGATTAAGACAATTAAGATTTTTTAAAAATGTTTTTTCCTCATTATGAATAAAAACAGAATGAATAATGGAAAATTGTTAAATACACACGTTTCCATAATCTATTTTGGTGGCAGAATTTGCCTTCAGAGAGACTGAATTTTGGTTAAATTCTATATTAAATTCTATATTAAATTATGATGCATTCACTGAAGGAAAATCTGAGGTCCTTTAGAGTTTGTTCATTGCCATTAGTTCTAGTCAGCATGCCAGTGGTGAAAAGTTTTGTGAATGGTATGTTCAGTGATATCTAGTCTCTCTGACTTCAATAAAATAAAGATGTTTAAATTTACAAATAATTATTTAATCTTACTTTTTTTCTCTTTGCAGGAGAGAAGAATACAGAACTTGGATTAAGAATAATGGGCAGATTAATGTGAAAGAATGCCAGGACTTCAAAATTATGTTCAGGGACTCCATCCTGGAGCCCCTCTAGATCCCTAAAGTACTTAGAGATACTTAATAGAATAGGGCAAGTTGGGAGCGCTGCTAAGAACTAGAATTAATTTAATATGATGAAAGAAAAGAAGCTATGTTCACTTGTGTGGAACTTCCAATTCTTGATTTGTTGAGTGTTTGCTAGAAAGGTTAGTTGATAACTCTTGAATCTGAGATCTTTGTTGATGCAGTAATGGAAGATACTATTGCTTCCAAAATATTTGGCAATGCAGGTAGTTAACATTATATAAATGAGTAATTAAGGATGCTTTTAACATACAGTCATCATCCTATTAAATGAAATTACAGTATGAGAAGTCTGTATGAAGGTTTGCTGTTCCTTTTATTCCGAACTTCCACTTTTATCTTGGGTGATATTTCTTTCTGAATGTTTTGAGAAATAGATTTTTGAACTAAAAAGTGATTATCAGTTATTGACAAGCTACACCCCCCATTAGAAAGAAAGTGTGATAAGAAAACAGTCCATGTTCTTACTCGCAGAAATTTCCATTACTTTGGATGCTATTATCTCCATTGAAGAATTACCATTTTCCACATTTGTAACGCATTCAGAAGTGACTTGTTGCCATCTCAGAGCTTAAAAAATGAGATGCTTTTCCTCTAATCCTCATAACCATTTTGGATACATTAGGAAAGGAGAAGATCACAGAAACAGAAAAGTAATTGAAGAAGTAACAAGAAAATGATATGCAGCTGCATTATCAGTTTGCTTCTTCCCCCCCCTCTAATCTTATAATACTCAGTCTTGTTAATTTTTTACCCTCTAAAGTGCACAACTAAGTGCTATCTTCTAAGTTCCATGTTGTGACTGTCTACCTAGATTGCTCTAACCTAGAAGATTGCTGGTCTTCTACCCTGTCGTATCTTTCATGGATAGGATCTCTGATTGCAAACTGATGGTAGTGGTGCAATGGACTACATAAGTAGTCTCCAGACATAAACACCATTGCTCTTTCAGTTGTGTAGGCTTGGGACTTCAGTGCTAAAGGCTTGTCCTGATGGCACCTCTGACCTCTGTCTTGATGGTTTTGCAATATATCAGCAAGGCTTTTGGAACAATAGCAGTAACAAATGACTGGTTTTTTTTCTTAATCACCAGCTGACATTTAAACAAACATTTCATCCATTGCATCAAATATGTCATTTTTCTTTGAAATTCCAGGAGAACACTTCCTGATAGCATGATTATTTCCTTGCATTCTGGTCATCTTTCAAGAAGTTGCAAAGTGGCTTATTCTATTTTTGTTCCATTGCTTTTCATCTGCTTTGAGGTCAGTGAAACTGCAAAAATGATAGCTTACAGCTGCTCAACCAAGCCTCTGTGTGATGCTTTTAACTACACTTTTCATTGATAGAATGAGATTTGTTATCTCCAGACAAGTGAAATTTTTCACCTGAATATTTTTGCTAATCCAGATTTTGTGAAAGACATAGGAATAAACCATGTCATTTTCCACGATCAGCTGGCAACCTTATTCAAAAGTATGAGCTGAGATTGGCTTTTTAGGAGTCATATCAATTATTCTTGCCATTACAGAAGACTGGTTGATGTGCTATTCCAAAAAATTACACTGCTCTGCCTCACCTTCCGGCTCCCTTGTCACCAGAGGTGGGTTCCTCCTGGTTCGGACCAGTTCTATAGAACCAGTAGTAACTTGGCAGCCTGGGTCGCTAGAACCAGCAGCAACCCAGGCCTGCCACGCCCCCAAACCAGTTCTTTTGGCGGCGCCATAGGTGGCACCATTTTGTTTTTTGCTTCTGCGCATGTGCAGAAGCTTTTTTTAAGCACTGCGCATGCACGAAGCATGCACGAAGCGCGCGCGTGCCCGCACGGCACGACACTGAGCGAACCGGCAGCGAGGAAAACCAGAACCCAACCCTGCTTGTCACCCTTTCTTAATTTTATTTCTCCTTTTGGTCACACTTGCAAATGTTTTTCTACTTGTCTCCTCCCCTTTTTAAAGATTTATACTTTCATAAAGGTTGTTTTAAACTAGCCAGCCTGTGTTTACCATCTCCCCTATTTCCCAACATACTCCTTATGACCAGTTTCTGACCTGTGCTCCACTTGTATCCACCCCATGCAGTTTGTCATTTTTGTATTTCACAATGCCTTACATAACCACTGTCATGAATTAAGCCTTCCCCAATCTGGTGCTTTGTTGATAATAGGACCTCTTCTGCCTCTTATTTCCAAGCTTTGTAGTACCAGTACATCTGTAGCTTCAGTAGAAATAGTGCTGAGCGGTAAGCGCAGCCTTAGCATTGCCTAAAGAGCAAACTTGCAGTCTTCTTTCCTTTCTTCTTTTCTGTCTTCAATTTGCTGCTGCTGAAAGGAGGTTTTGCATTCTTGGGCTCCTTGGCACTAATTTTTAAATTAGGCAGAGAGGCAACCCAAGTTCTACAAATTGAGTCTGCATATTTGCAATGGGCTGTACTGCACTGTAATCATACCCTAAATTATAGCATGCGACAAGAGGCTTCTTCAACTACAGGGAGTTAATTTGATGTTCTATCCAGATGGTTCTAGTGAAGAAGACACACCTAATGCAAATACCCAAGCACTATTCTGAAGCACATTGACTTTTTTCCAGTTCTGAGTGAAGAGGCACTATTTTGTGTCTGGTAGAGCCATTGTCCAATTTCCTTATGCTCTTATTTTTCTAATGCAACTTACTCATTGATAAGAATTGTGGCTTACTATATTTTTTAAAGAAAAGGCAAACATTGTCTCATGTATGCTCCATTTCAACCTAACATCTTTCTTTCTTTCTTTTTTCCTGCTAGCTAGCTGGCTTGAAATGACAATTTAATGGCAGCAATCAGATGAGCAAGGTGCATCTTTCTTACAATTTCAGATTCTGGCAGTTCAACACAAACAACCCATGATGCTAAGTAGCCTAGTAGTCCTTTGACTATCTAAAGTACTGAGAAGTGAGACCAACTAAGTTCATAAGGATTGCAGGCATACCAGTGTTACCAGGACTGCATCTTTTGACGCAACATTAGGTAGCCAAGACAAAGCCTGATCCATATGATGTAATAATGCTAGTCCTTTGCCAGTGAATTCCTCTGATGATCAGACTTCTATTTCATGCCGTCATTAATTGGTAAATTTTTAAGGTGCTATAAGGCTCTTGATCATTTCTGCTGCAGTAACATAACAATTCCTCTGAAAATATGTATTTATTGTTCAGGGATCTTTGTTTCATTGTTATTAATATCGCATTTGCTTTATTTAGACTGCTATTTTCTGCTTTTTGTTAAAAATTCAAAATGATTTATAAATTGTTCACAGAAAATATACAACAAATGAACACTCCTACAAGTCGTGTGTCTTGCTTCCTTAATCTTCATAACATGTCACATCAGTATTTATTCTAGTTTCTAGTTCTAGCCACATTGCAAAGCAGAGAATAACACTCATTTGCAATGTAAATAGGACTGTATTATTTTGAATATTCATCATTCTGCTGGTATATATTTGCATCTAGCTCATACATATTTGAATGTAGCAAGGGAGACTATGTGCCTTGCTCGTTTGGAACATCTAATTTATAATTTATTGAAGGTCATTCACCTTCTTGTATGCTCTGGAGCAAAGTATGGGTGCTGCTAATCAAAATCATGTTGCTATCATATCAAAAGTTTCAAAACCCTGATTAAGCACCACCTTTATTAGTCTAACTCAAAAAATAGTGCGGAAGCCAATACTTTCTTAAGTGATGGTGGCACGATAAATATTCAATTGTTCAAGCTCTATCTGCTTTCCCTGGAAGATTATAGTTGTTTTTTTTTTTTAAATCTGTATGGTTTCATTTTTTAAAATATAAAATCCATTTGTTAAATTTAAATCTGTTTCCTCCTTCTAAGTATCAGTGCATAATGTAGGCTTTGAAAGGTTTATTAATATAAACAAGGGTTTATGTTCATTCTATTTCTATGTTCTTCTTCCCTCTCTTGTTAAGGTACTTTTAACAGCTCAGTTAAAAATGAGAGTTCAGACATTATTTATTGTTTGTTTTCCAGCACCAGAATTGCCCTGGTATAACCTGACACTCTCTTAACTTCTGTTGGGCTCCATGTGCATCTTTCTAGATTAGTTCCAAATTCCATTTAAGCCTATAGCAAAAAGTAGACTTAGCTGGAGCATTTACCATTTGCCTTCCCTACATTGTTAGTTTATGCAGGTTTTGACTTATCATTAACTAATAAAGACTTCTTAGCCATTTGAAAGTTTGCACAATGCTTTGTGACCTATCAGACTGGTCTAATAAAGGTACTGGCATGATATTGGGAGGGAATAAGGAATGATTTTGAAGGGCAGGAGGAAGAGCCACTATCAAGGCAATGGTCCAATAAGACAGACTTGATTCCAGGCCCTGAAATTAGTTTCAGTAAACATCTCAGACAGCCCCCTACCAACTTCACACAGATATAAAGTGAGGGAGGGGGAAGCATATTCAGATTTGCAAGATTCTTTTTACTATAGCTATTACAATAAAAGTAATCCTGACCTATATTGCATTCATTTTTTAGTCTGGTCTACCTTATTGGGCTGTTAGATATGCATTCAAGAGTTTTCCACTTACCATCATGAATGTTGCCAACATATAAACTTTTTATTTTTAAATTAACCTTGTTCAAGAAGTCTCCTTTAGACAGTTCTTTGATATACAGTTGCTGTAACTGAATTGATGAAGGTGGCCTTTGCTAGTCTGCATGTGAACTTCTCAGAGCTAACTGTTGGGTCTTCTGTGGGGCCTTTTTGTAACATGCTAACTTATTATTAATCATGGTTTATAAATGTAATTAGCTAGATTCACAATATACTGAACTATAAATCCATAGCGCAACACATCCCATTTTAACGGTATATTGTATGAATCCAGCTAGGAGAAATGGAAGAACTATGAAAGAAAGCAGAAAGAACAGCAGGGCAAAATGGTCATGTAAGGCTGGAGTTCTTGATTTTAAGACAGGTAAAACTAAATGTAATTTTCATTAAAATGATAAGGAATTTACAGCATTGATAAGCAAGGTGGAGGGTGGCATTATTGAAATACCTAAAAAAGATACTATATACAGTAGAAGGTCAAGATCTGTTCTTTATCATCCCACTGGGGAGGAAAAATGGATTTAAGTTATAAAAAGCCAGATACCAATAGAATATTAGGAAAGAAAACCTACCTCTTCCTAAGAGTAAAAAAGTATCTTGGGAGATGGACTTCCTCTTAGGGAGTTCAAAGAGAGATTAGGTAGCTATCTGTAGAGTTTGTTGAATCTGGATTCCTGCATTGAGTTGGGGTTTAGAATTAATGGACTATGATACTGGGCATCTAGGAAAATAAGAAAGAAAATAGCAAGAACAGGATTAGATGGACATCTGTTATGACTCACCTAGCCAAGCCTATACACGTATAAGCCTAATTCCCAATCTGTTGTTCTTCCAATATATGGAATTCAGCTACCATAATTCTCAGCCATCCTTACTAGCCTGGATGGTTGAGTAGTAAGAGAACTGAAATTCAGGACACCTGGTTGTTGTTGGTATGAGAAGGGTTCTTCTAAATCAGGGGTGTCAAACTCACATTGTCACGGCATCGTCACATGACGTATCAGGACTTTTTTTCCCTTCGCTAAACCGGGCGTGGGCATGGCTAGCACGTGACGCATCGGGCCCACGGGCCGGGAGTTTGACAGCCCTGTTCTAAATGTACCAAATTATCCTTCAATCCCAGAATGAAAGTGTATTTCTTAAAAATACATGCATACATATACACATACGGTCACACATTACATATTTTAAGTTAGTTTCATGGGAGAATAGGGCTATTGTTGATTTTGATACAATATATCTTCAAAGGGGCCTTGCAGGTAAGGTTCTATAATCGAGGAGCCTTATGGAGTTTATGTTCACTGTCAAGTCATTCTTCCATAAAAGAAATAACCTCAGTCAGTGTCTCTTCTCGTATAAGCTCTTTGTCCTTGATTGGGTGGTAATCTGATGCTGTTGTTTCATGCGGCCTGTACTGACTTGATTCTGACTGCCAAACCACAATCCTCCTTTTTCCAAAATGCAGAGTTAGCAGTTTAGGTTTTCTTCCATTTTTGCTGTATTTCAAATTATTCTCAGAGCAACAGGGAACTTGTGGCCCTCCAAATATTGCCAGGAAACCATTTCCAGCGTGTCCACTTGGAGCATCACAGATGATTTTCTTCTCATGTTTCATTGCACCATCACCTTTTTCTTATCAGAAAATCTTAGGGCTAAGTGTATTTTATGAGCTGTCTTTTGGCATATGACACTTTAGCAAGATAATTTTTCAGGAAAGAGAAACTGGTGTAAAGCACATCTCACCTATTACAATAAGAGTAAAAAAAAAAAATCAGCAGGGCCACAATTGTCACACAAAACCACAAAAGTCGGTCAGTATGAATATATACAAACCTCTACAACATGCAAACCAGGTACCTACTGTACATGTTCAGAATTCAGTGTGCTTTGAGTGCTGTCGTCCATAATACAATAAGTTAGGTATGTGCAGGGCAGGGCAGGACACCACAATGGCAAGCCAGGGTGTGAGCCATGCTTTGGTAACCCTAAGCATTGCCATTATGCAACGCAGCTGCTTTCATACAAGCCTGTATTGTGAAATCTTTTAGCTGCAATTCTACGTCTTGCAAGAGGTCTAGATAACATTTGTTACTGTTCTATGTTTTTGTGCTTCTTCCACCTTTTGTCTTCCAGAGAAATCCAATTTGGCAGGAAAATGAATACAGTGAACAATGAATTTCAGTTATTAGTCCATCAGAAGCACAATCAGAATGAGATGTTTCTCCTACGAGTAGCACAAGCCTATCCCTCTTGACTTGGAAAATAAATCCCTCTGTTTTTAGACTTGTATGTGTCTTTCTCCATTCCCTGCTTTTTATATTATGAAGCCCGGTTGACAATCCTCAAAGACACTTCAGTGGCTACTTTTATTTCTTAGATTAAGTAGTATATTTAATGTTACCCCTTATGAGCTTACAGACATTATTTAAATTTCTGATACTTGAAAAAAGATGTATTATGCTGCCAGTAAATCTTGGTCATTCACTGAAACACGGTTGATATTTCCAGCCCCACAAGCAATAATTTCCATCATTTAGACATAGGATTAATTGGCTTGTTGTCTATGAAAGCTCCTGCCACAGTAAATCAGTAGTGGGTTTCACTTACCTTTACTACTGGTTCGGGAACAGGAGCGCGCGGGCGTGTGCGCGCAACACTTCTGCGCATGCGCAGAGCATTTTCGATGACGTCCGGGTGGGTGGGCGGAGCCTCCCGCCGCCGCCGCCGCTACCGGTTCGCCCGAACCGGTGCAAACTGGTAGCAACCCATCACTGCAGTAAACCTGCTACTTTCCCAAATTCTAGAAAATGTTTTGTTTTCTTGCTAATGTAGGAACTTTTGTTAGATCCCCAGTATTCAACAATTAAGGAAAACAGAGAGAAAGATTGTCATTCTGTTTTGAAGAAGAGGCATGAACACAATAAGGTGACCTCCTTATTTTTGTGACACATTCAAAGAGTAGCCTACAGTCTTTAGTTGCCTAAAAGATGAGGTGGATTGGATTTGTAAACTGGATTTGGAATAAAAACACAGTACAGCTTTTCAGTGCTTGAAGGCTTGATGGCTCCTCAGAAGAAAAGACTTCTTCTGGACTCAACTTCCAATCTCATAATGGAACTATTTGCTTTCTCCCATATTGTACAAAATGTAGCTTTCTGGAAATTTTTAGTATTCATGTGAATTTCTGACAACATGATATTGATATTATTTTCTTTTTTGTTATGCTATTACTATATTACATAGTTTTTAAAATTATAAATCAAAAATTTAAATAACCCTCAAGGCAGAGCTGATCAATACATATAACACACCAACAAATAACATAAATACATAAAATCTAGACTTATCTACATACCCAAAAGTTATTTACAAAGAACATCTATCTTATACTGATCACTAGGGATTTGCAATCTATCATAGACATAGGAAAGCTACCAAAGAAGAATATGCTGTGGATAAGCAAGGGCAGAACAGGTTCTTAGTTACACATACATAATGGTTTAGCTCTGAGATAGCAGGGATTAGGATAATCCAACATTGCACAGGATTCTGATGTCAGTTTCTCTTTATATGGCTCTTTGGGTTTTTAGTCTTATAAAGCTATTACAGCTATTTGCAGTGATTGTCTCTTTACTCTCAATATGATTTGGTGCAGACAAACATAAGCTTTAAGACAGATCTTCTTTACTGTCTAGAAATCCCTTTGTCTGATATATAAAAATAATACTTGCTCTGCAGAACTTCCCGGTTCTCCTCTTCCATTCTCTGAAAAGAACCCAATTCTTCCTTTAATAATTATGTTCAGAATTGATCAACAATACATGAATTTACATCATTATGCTTTTAGAATGATTTTAATATGTTTACTGTATATTACTTAATCAAATTACCTAATTTAAATACCTATGCCCATATAGATTTCTTTGAATTCTATTATCCTAATTTAACTACTGTAGGAATCTTTGGCCTAGTGAGACTGCATACTTAAATTTGTTTGGAAATAAGCTTTACTGACTGGATAGGAATAAACTCTTGAGTGAATAAGCATAGATTTAGAATACTGATTATTTCTCCTAATTTCATTTTTTATAAAATATTTTTATATTTTATTAATGTTATTAAAATATTTTATTAATGGTTCAGGAGACCTGGAGCTATATCTTCTTATTGTCTAATATCTGAAAACATTAATAGCTATTTTTATTGTTTTTAAATATCAGAATGGTATTATTTTTGTAAAGAAATGTGATTATCACATGAAAAGAAAACAGGGCCTATTTAAATAGCCACATTTTTATAATAGCTTTATTAAAGTTCACAGAGATTTAAAAAAAACTAATGAAAACTGAGAAAACTCTTTTAAAAAGTCAGAGAAAAAATAAAAAATAAACAAAATGAGCTAAATTTTAATAATATTTTAATGTTGGTTTGTTTTAATCTTTTAATTATTTTTTATCTGTTTCAATAATTGGTAAGCCATCCAGAATCATTTTGTAGAGGAAATGAGCAGCATAGAAATTTAATCAATCAATCAATCAATCAATCTTTACAGATACGTTAAAATTATTATATAGAAATAGGTACTGAGATTTTACACTCCTTTAAATTCTGATTTTGTAAAACAAACAACAAAAAACTCCAAATGCACAGGTATAAAATTTATTTCTTTATTATTTCTTTATCCAACCTGGCTCAATACAGTAACTGTGAGAGGGAATCCAGGAGTTCAAGTGGAAAACCACTTAAATATGAGCCAGCACTGTGCTGCAGCTGCCGAAAAAGCCAACACAGTCCTAGACTGCATTAACAGAGGAATAAAATCAAGATCACATTAAAGTTTAGTAGTGCTTTATAATGCCTTGGTAAGACCATAGTGTGAGAAGAAAAATCTGGTCTGGTTCCAAGCCGGGAGAAAGATGCTGGAAATAAAATGCAGGTTCCATGGAAAGAAGGTCTCTGTTTATTTGGTTTCCAGAAACTTCAGTGACAGCAGCATGTTTCTGGGGTGGCTGACAAAATGGCTGAGATGGACCTTTATAGGGTTCTGGGATTTTGTGATTGAGATGCTCCAGGGGGTTGTGCAATGTAGTGAGCCTTGTGTCTTTTACTATTTCAGTGGTGGTGGGTTAATCCTTTTATGTCCTCAAGGTCATGTCCTGTCCTTAGAATTTGGGTGGGGGAATGTAAATTCTTAATCCAATCAACTCCAGCCTGGGGGAGCTGTGGCTGAAGGCCTTTTGTTTATGAATACATTGGGCCAGTCTTCTTGAATGGATACAAAATCTGCATTCTTAAGGGCCAGGCTCTTCAGGTTTCTTAGTTTGAAGCTGTTTTCCTATGGCAGGAAGACTGAGGCTGCTTTCTGCCTTTGTTAAGATTTTTTCTCCATTTCTCCTTTGGGGAAATGCCTCTTTGCCTCTTTTTAATATCAAGAATAAAGAATATTTTAATCTGGGGATGGGGGCCTTTCTACAATACTTACATCCAGTTTTGGTTGCCATGATATGAAAAAGATGTTGAAACTCTAGAAAAAGTGCAGAAAAGAGCAGCAAAGATGATAAGTGGACTGGAGGCTAAAACTTATGAAGAACGGTTGCAGGAATTGGGTCTGTCTAGTTTAATGAAAACAAGGACTAGGGTGACATGATAGCAGGTTTCTAATATTTGAGGGGCTGCCACAGAGGTGATATTCAGCCAGTTCTGACG
Organism: Thermophis baileyi; assembly: GCA_003457575.1. Taxonomy (NCBI): domain Eukaryota; kingdom Metazoa; phylum Chordata; class Lepidosauria; order Squamata; family Dipsadidae; genus Thermophis; species Thermophis baileyi. The sequence continues at coordinate 1,284,850 of QLTV01000402.1, forward strand.
AACCTATAGCGGAAATTTTGAGTAGTTCGGATTCGCTGCCTCCTGAGTCCCAGCTGATCGGCTGGGTCTTCTTTTATTGCCCTGCACAGGAGAACCGAGCTGGAAAGCAGGTTAGTGGGGTGGGGAGGGAATGGGGATTTTGCAGTATCCTTCCCCTGGAGTGGGATTGGAATGGGGATTTTGCAGTATCCTTCCCCTGGAGTGGGGTGGGAATGGACATTTTGCAGTATCCTTCCCCTGGAGTGGGGAGGGAATGGGGATTTTGCAGTAACCTTCCCCAGGAGGGGGGAGGGAATCAGTGGTGGGTTTCAAATTTTTTTACTACCGGTTTTGTGGGCATGGCTTGGTGGGCATGGCGTGGCTTGGTGGATGTGGCAGGGGAAGGATACTGTAAAATCTCCATTCCCACCCCACTCCAGGGGAAGGTTACTGCAAAATCCCCATTCCCTCCTGATCAGCTGGGACTCGGGAGGCAGAGAATAGATGGGGGCCGGGCCAGTCAGAGGTGGTGTTTACTGGTTCTCCGATATATTCTTTTTTTTTT
>QLTV01000402.1:1300791-1312448 GCA_003457575.1 Thermophis baileyi
CCACCCTACTGGCCTGCCGGAAAGCCGTGCAGCCCTGGCTGTTCTGGCAGGCTTGGGGCCGTTGATCTCGCGTCTGCAATTTGGCGAGATCCGGCCATGAAAAGTTGTGTATGGGTTTTAATTGTTTTAAATGCTTTTTATTAAATGATTTTTTTAATAATGCTTTTTTATATTTTAATAAGTTTTGTATTTGTTGTAAGCCGCCCAGAGTCCCTTGGGAGTTGGGCGGCATAGAAATACAAATAATAAATAAATAAATAAATAAATAAATAAATAAATAAATAAATAAATAAATAAATGATTATGTGTGTTTAACAGGAGCGGGTTCTAACTTACTTCGCCGCCGGTTCGCTTCCTCCTGCGCCTCGTGGCCACACCTCATGGCCGCGTGCGCGCTTTGCGCACGCATGTGCAGTGCCAAAAATTCCAAAAAAATTCCCCCCTCCCAAAAAAACCCAAAAACAAGATGGCGCCGCATGCACAGTGCCGGCAACTTGGCTTCTGCGCATTCGCAGAAGAAAAAAAAATTCCAAAGTAAAAAATAAATTCCAGAAAAAAAAAATTCCAAAAAAAAAGATGACGGCGTCCACGGATCGGCACCGACCAAACTGGCCCTGTGACATCACCAGCAGGTTGCTACCGGTTCAGGCGAACCGGTCCGAACCGGTAGGAACCCACCTCTGGTGTTTAAGTCTCTGAACAATGAATGTATCGCTGCAGCACATACAAGCACTGTCTGGTCCAAACATGTTTTTAAAATAAACAGTGGCAAGGCAAGGCATGCCATTTTCTCTGTGGCTTGCCTATCTCTGTGGTCTTGTATCTCAGAACCTGTTTCTGCTTCCTCTGCTAATTAGGCAACTAATATAGAGTTCTGCCAATAAGCCACAACATTGACACATCGAAGCTTGTCCAGAAAAAAACCACGTTTTGCCAGTGTGTCCTGCCCAACCTGGCATTCCTCCAGGAGCACTCAAGCTCTCCAGCTAATTATGTCAGAAATAATTTTTATTGAAGTTTAAGAATAAAAAAATAAAAAAAACACTAATATAAACTAAAATAATTTCAAAAAAAGAAAAAAAGTGCAGAGAGAAGAAAAGTGGAATGGGAAAAGAAGAAAATATGTAAAAGGAAAAAAGGAACACATATACACACAATGAAGACTTTACAGCAGTGGTCCCCAACTTTTGAAGCTTGGCAGCCCGGCAAAGGGGGGAGAGGGGAACCAGGCTGCGCAAGTGGCGGGCCAGCACGCACACGCATGCATGCAGCTCAACTTCCATAAGTGGCGGGCTGGCGTGCACGCACATGTGAGCACAGCTCAACTTGCGCAAGTTGAGCTGCGCACACATGTGCATGCGCACCAGCTCACTGTTCGTGCAAGTCAAGCTACACACACACATGAGTTTGCCCCAGCTTGCCACTCGTGCAGCCTGGTTGCGAATAGGAGATTGGGGATCCAATCTGATTCCATCCCTGTTTTACAGGAATGTTAACACTTCCCTATTGTAACTTATGGAGAATTTTTTTTAGGTCAAAACTCAAATCTCAGCCATCTCAGAATGAATCTGTGTGAACTAGAATCTCAAATTGCAGGCTCAAATCAAATCATGCACTTCAATCTACAACTCCATTTGGAAATCTTTACAGTTCAAGAAACTAGGAAGTATCCCTTCTGAGATATTGGCTGTGCCACCATTCCTTCTGCAGGCTAAGCTATCTCTTATCTGTTTCCTACTCTGCTGCTGCTGCTTCTCGTCCTGTTTCTCCAGGACATTCTCCCAGACCATTATAGAATCATTTCTTATGCTGACTGAAAAACCTTTGAAATCAATATTATCAATACTATTTCAAATAATGTTTTAATTATTTTATTAAATTAAATTAAATTAAATTATACTTAAATGTAGTTTCATTTTTGTCCTCAATTTGCTCATGCTTTGGAGAGCAGCATACCACTCTTAGACCAGGTACAGCTCCTCATTCTAAACAAGCTACATATCACAAATTTATTGGGCCATTTCATAAGAATTAAGGTCCGGTTTGTGTCTTAATTAATATCAAACTTGCAAACTAACAGGAAATCTTAGTTACAAAGCTAAACTGGTTTAATAATAATTTCTTCTTCCTAGGAAATTCTGGCAGTGAATTCTCCTGTATTTTAGAAAAGAAAACAGTTCATCATTTTAATAAACTAAATTCATGGAGATTTATAGCTAAACACTACAGTAATTAAAGTAGCAGGTAGCTAATACATGTTTTTATTGCCTTACTGGAATTTTGTTCTACTTATGCTTTCCTTGCCTTTTTATTTTATTATTGTGATAGTGTCAACTCTTTGTTAATTTGATATTTGAAAATTTCTTGCGATACATGAACAGATGTGAGTGGATCAAAGAGAATTTGTTTATAGTACAATTTCATCTTGTAATGTGCTTAATTGAACAATCCACATTAGCTGTAATATAAAGTGAATGAGAGGCATTATGTATGTATGACCCAAATACATTATATTCATGTGTTTGTAAATCAGAACAAAAAATACTTTTGTTCAAATTAGCTAAAGGTGGCTGCTGTTTAGCTATTAGAACCAGCTATAAAGAGCTTAAAATCTTACTAAAAAAATGAAATTGCACTGCATTCAGATGGTTTAGTCAAATTAAGTTTGTTCTATAGAGTAGGAATGTTGAACAACTGACCTTACAAAATGGTTCAAGTAGAATAACTAATATCCCTCTATACATTTGGAAAAATGCTACCATGGATAGAGAAGACAGGACTGGGTGCAAATGGCGGTAATAAAAAACTTTCAATGTGCATCAGATCGGACTCTGCTTTTTTAAAGGTTTCAAAAATATCCAGTAAGCATTACTTGTCTTGTAGCTCTAGTGAACTATGTTTCAGCCAAAGATGAATTATAGTTAATTAGATCACAATCTTTGCAGGTTTTCAATCCCAGTGACTCATCTAACACTTTTATTATATTGCTCCACCTCAATATAGACACTGAGATGGCAGTCGGTTTTATCTTTGCTCCCGTGCAGACCTTTGAACAAGTAAGCTCATGTGTTTGATATAATGAATTGTGAATGAGCAAGCAGTGATGTAATTGCGGTTTTGTAATGCTCTATATTATATTAATATTCACCATGCCATGATGCATTCCTAAGAAAGCTATGCTAGGTTGGGTGGAGTCTTGAGACACTGAGCCTCTTATACATACACCTTTTTAATAACTGCATTTCCAGTAATAGGCAGCTTTTTCAAAGGGCAACATTTCCCAACAGGACCTGGAACAAATATGCAAATGTTACTGGAGATCTTTTTGTTATTCCAAAGGAAAGCACATCACTTGCACCTGGTTGTGTAGCAGATTGGATAGCCTCAAATAACTCACCAACAACAATGGATGTTTCAAGGGAAAATTGTTGAGCCTTTTGGTATCTGTCAGTTGGTGAAACTTTAAAAGAGAGGTCTTTATTCTAAATGAGTGCAGAACTCCAATTTTCTTCTTTTCTTCTACCTTTCTTTTTCAAGGACAACAATATACCATATATGATGAACACTAGAGAGACAACCTTTACAGGAGACCAAGATCAACAATGTTCAACAGCTTTGAGCAGCTTCTAGAATGCAAATACCTGTTCAGGGTCCAGGCATCAATGTGAGCATTTTGGTTCTTCTGTTCACCTTTCCAGTAACAAATTTAGCTGCATATTATTTTCCCACAATCCTCCAAGGAATACTAGATTGGGAGTATTGTAGGAAATGGAAGGTAACTGGCAAGTATTCACTGCAAATTGTACCCTATGGTTGCTCTTCACCACTATCACCAATACAGTAACAGTTGAAGTTCAGAGTGGTAGAGCAGAGGAAACTATCGGATAACTGGGACAACTCACCATGGCCAGTTCACTGCGGCCAGCTCACCACCACCAGCAGGCCACTACAACTTGCTGCCACCAAGTTGCCATAGGACAACTCCACATGGTCAACTTGCCGCTGCTGTCCAGAGGAAGAGACGGCAGGCGGGTGGGCAGAGCGCATGGGGATGGGTGGTGGGGAGGAGGTGGTGGCAGGGGACTTCCCATTTTCATGAGCTGGCCATGGCAAGTTGTCCTAGACCCATCAGATAACCCCTGAAACTTTTCTATGTCTAGTTCTTTACATTAAGTATATTCATATTCTCCTGTCTTATTGTTGGGTTTCTTTTTTGAAGTGGTTCATCATATTTTGCCTACAGTATATCAATTTTTGGCTTCTGATCTGCATCAGGTTAAGAATCAGCAGAACTTAGTCAAAAGTTTCTGAAGTCTTTCTGCAGCAGTCTACAGCTGTTAATGTTACCTGCATAACTGGATGACCGCATTATAACAAATGATATTTGGTAGCGGCGCTACTGAAAAGTTATCTACACATCCAAAGACAGGTCAGCTTATACTTTGGCAAAAGATAATATCACCAAGATACTGTTTCTGAAGAAATAGCAAGTAAGAAAGATAATATGAAAGTTATAGTACATGAAAACTATGCAAGATAATGTTAATTACCCAATAATTTCCATTGTTCTAGTTAAAAATTATACAGTATTTATTGAGCCTCATTGTAATAATTTGTAATGTATCATTTTTACTGCTATTCTATTTATTGCAGGAAAACATTACATTCCCTCATCATATTGTAATTTTGACTTATTCTCCCCATCTTTACAATCAGAGGTGGTATTCAGCCGGTTCGGACCGGTTCGGGCGAACTGGTAGTGAAAATTTTGAGTAGTTCAAAGAACCGGCAAATACCACCTCTGGCTGGCCGAGCCTCCGGCCGCCCTGGCTGCCAGCTCGCCTGCTCGCTACTCGCCCCGCCCACTCGCCCCACCCACTCGCAACTCGCCCTGCCCACTCACCGCTCGCCCCGCCCTCTCGCCCTGCCCGCTCGCCACTCACCCTGCCCACTCACCGCTCGCCCTGCCCGCTTGCCGCTCACCCTGCCCGCTCACCGCTCACCCAGCCCACCCGCTCGCCCCATCCAGTCACTCCTCATCTCGCCTCCCCGGCATATCATACTGTGTGGCTCCTCGCTTGCATTGACCACATAGTCTCTGCGGCTTGCCTGCCTTCCCACGTGGTGCCTGCGGCCCAACTGAGAGGCCCTGATCTGCCTGCCTAGGTAAGTAAGCCTGCGAGTCACGACCTAGCTAGCTGCCCCCCCACCATCCCCGCCTGCCTTCCCTACTTCCTTCCATGTGGCACCACCATGCTTCCCTGCCTTCCCTGCGGTCTTCCTGGCAGTCCCCGTGGCCAGGCCTAGTTGCCTGCCTTCCCTACTCCCTTCCACATGGCCCACTGCACCGACATGCTTGCCTGCCTTCTTTGCGGGGAAGTGAAGTGGCTGGGCTGCCGCTACCTTTCATTGGGGCACATGGAGCGAGACAGAGCTCCTCCTGCCATCTCTTCTCTTCCCCCTTCTCTTCTTCTCTTTGTGGGCAGAAGAGTTTTCCCCACCCATCACCGCCCAGATGCCCTAGCTTTCCCCAAATTCCCCAAGCATTTCTTTGCCTACCTGATTTCCAGCTCCATCGCATTTCTCGCCATCGTGTGCAGGGAAACGAAAGTTTGTGTGGGGCTAAAAAAAAGTTCAATCAATCAATTCCAACTTCTCACAAAAGAAAAAGATCTCGCGAAGTTGGAATTGATTGAGTGAATTTTTTTTAGCCCCACGGAAACTTTCATTTCCCTGCACACGATGGCGAGAAACAGGATGGAGCTGGACATCAGGTAGGCAAAGAAATGCTTGGGAGAAGTGAGGGCATCTGGGCGGTGGTGGGTGGGGAAAGCTCTGTGGCACAGCCCGGGGCTGCAATGGCGAAATGGTCAATGGAGCAGCCGGCGCAAGGTAAGGAGGAACAAAACAGCCCCATTGCACCGCGCCCCCTCCTGCCACCAAGCGTGCCCAGCTATGCATGGACTTTCCTTCACCCGTGCCATTTCCCACCATTCCCGCGCTGTCCGGGAAGCAGGCCGCTCATCCACGCCACTTTCCAGAGGTTCCCGCACTTCCCGCTGCTTCCCGCGCTGTCCGGGAGGCAGGCCGCTCGTCCGCGCCGCTTCCCGGAGCTTCCCACTTGCCTCTAAATGCCGGCTGAATGCTCTTCATCTTGCCAATGGCTTCCCGGCACTTCTTCTTCTTGTAGCACTGAGCTGTTTGTTCTTTTGAAATCCAGTGCCGCTTTTCCGGCTGCCGAGCCGGAGCACTCTTGAAATCCAAGAGTGCTGGATTTCAAAAGCCAAGGAACTCAGTGCTACAAGGAGAAGCAGCACCAGGAAGCCATCGGCAAGTATCACAGGGCATTGCTGGAGCTGAAGGGGCTGGCCTTCCCCTCTGCCACCAGCCGCGGGAGGAAGGTAAGGGCAAGGTAAAGCCAAACCGCTGCCCAGGCAAGAGCTGCCGGCGGGGATGGGCGAGGCTGCAGGGCGAACCTGGCTGGAAGCTCCCATCCCTTTGTTTGTAAATCTCCCCAAAAGAGGGAGGGGAGGAAGTTCCGCTGCCGTCCCACCGGCGTTTCCGGGCAACGCGGGGCTGGGAGCAATTGTCCCTTCACACGCTGTCCCCAGGAGATTGTCCAGGAGCACCTGGCAGGCTCGGGCTTGGCTGTCTCACGAGGCAGCGGTGGCTGCCGGTGCTAGGATCGTTGCTCGGAGATGCAGCCAGGCTCCAAAGTTAAATGCTTCCTTTTCTTGCATGTGCATACAAACATCATTAAAGGGAGAAATGGTGAGTTCTGTAACCAGAAAAACTAAGAATGAAAACAATGTATTCTAGTTAAATTAGAAGTGGTTCTTTGTGAAGGATCTGTGAAAATTTTGGAATATTGCAATAAGGCCCAAGAAAAAAAATATAAAGCAGAAAGATTTAATTAAAGGAGAAGAGAAAGAATGGTAAGACATCCACTAACTGACTGCTTTGAAAATGCCTGTCAAATGTGTTTTCAATTGTAGGATTGGAAATATTTGCTTGACTGTATGCTTTAATGTTCAAAAAGAATAATCTTTATCAATATAAGCAGAGATGCATTCTTCAAGCTTTAATGCATTTTGCAAAAATCATTGTAGTAAACTGAATACCACTGTAGAACATAATTTCTCACCAAAAATGCAATTTAATGGAGAGTAAAGTAAGATTTTACACAGGCAAGAAAAATGTATAGAATAGGTGGTGCCTGGCTCCTTCAGCAGGGGTTGGACTAGAAAACCTCCAAGGTCCCTTCCAACTCTGTTATTCTTTATAAATCTCTCCACTCAGTCTTACCAAGAGAATATTAGGAAATGTACATCAGGTCTTCTGATAGCAAAATCTCATCTTATTGGCTAGTATCAAGAGGAAGATGACTTTGAAAAAGCTTCCTCTCTCAACATAACATGCAAGACGAGGCAAGGAGTGGCTGGGAGGGGGAGGGGCAAGGAGAGGCCAGGTGAGGCGCCCCTCGATGTGAGTGACATCGAGTTGGCCATGCCCACCCAATCACATGCCCACCCAGCCACGCCCACCCAGTCACATGATCACCCAGCCACGCCCACCAAGCCACGCTCACAGAACTGGTAGTAAAAAAAATTGAATCCCACCACTGTTTACAATCCTTGGATGTATACAAGCGAAGAATATAGAAGTGCCCAAGGTACCGTATTTTTCGGAGTATAAGATGCAACTTCCCCCCCCCTAAAAGTGGGTGTATCTCATAGACCAAATACAGGCGGTTTTGGCCTCCCGAACCCTCCGCGCATCGTATTTTTGCCCTCCCTGGCCCCCAGGAGCACTCTGCAGTGCTCTGCATGGCCTGTTTTCACCAAAAATGCGCCCGTTTTTGGCCTGCAGAGTGTTTCTGGGGGCTGGGGAGGGCAAAAACGCAACACATGGAGGGCTTGGGAGCCCAAAAATGGGCCCGTTTTTAGCAAAAACGGGCCGTGTGGAGCACTGCAGAGTGCTTCTGGGGGCTGGGGAGGGCGAAAACGCGATGCACAGAGGGTTCGGGAACCCAAAAACGCGCCCGTTTTTTGGCGAAAACAGGCTGTGCGGAGCACTGCAGAGGGCTTCTGGGGGCCAGGGAGGGCGAAAATGCGACACACGGAGGCCAAAACCTATTTTTTTATTGTTTTCCTCCTGTAAATTGAGGTGCGTCTTATAATCCTGTGCGTCTTATAGTCCGAAAAATACGGTAATTCAGATGAGTTTCATAAAAGCCTGGAGTTTTGACATCTTCTGTGGTCCTATTTTCCATAGTTCTCCGTGCTGCATCTTTTTTTCTAGAAGCTGAACTCAGCATTGCACCATGTATAATGATGGAGTGGAACCAATTGCTCCACCTGGAGCCCCTTCATTTTGGAGATGGAGAACTGTGACTGAGAAACGAAGATTTGCCTGGAGGTAACCAAAGAAGGCACAGCTTAGCAGCCATTTCCACACACCTCTCTGAGCCTTAGGTTGTAATCTGGCCATTTGTGCACTGTAGCTCATCAACCTGAAGTAGTTCAGGGAATGTATTTGGAAATATATTCCATTAGAAGCAATTATAGTGGTGCTCGGTAAGGAAGATTAGTATATGATATTATCGTTACTCAGCAAGGCTGCCAGCCTGTCTCATATTTACAGTCCCAAACAATAATAAGACTCTAGGTTTGATAAAACAATGTTATTGTGTCATATCTTGAAAAGCTGTAGTCAGGTTTTATGCAAGAAAGAGCCTCCATTAAAGTTAATGGAAATTATGTCTGAATAAAAATTGAGCAATGATTTTTAAAAAATTGGACTTGTCTGTATTACACATTATGTTTATTTTTAAGGGAGTTGTCTAGGTATTGAATTTGCATTGGCCCCTGTCACAAATTAACAAAATAAGAAACAAGCATATTCTTTTCCATTTTGGCAGTCTATGGCATGTTCTTTTTATTATTAGAACATTATTGTTGTTGCCATATCAGCTTGCTCAAAAGTCTGAACATAAGACACTTTGTGATTTTCTTTTCAAACTAGAGATTGGGTTGTTTAAAATAATACAAGTATAACTCATCAGCTCAGGTGATACAAGCAACAGTGGAGGCAAAAGGAAATTCAGAAGGAAATACTGTTATACACAGCACATGGTCATTGTTTGTTTGCTCCTTACAGTTGGGATAATGGTGGTCAGTTTGGATGGTTTTAAATGGGGAGTAACCAAGTTCATGAAAACCAGACTATCAATGGCGACTAATTTTGATAGCTCTTTCCTACCTCCTGAACCCTAAGCAGTGTGCCTTAATTATTGGTTTTTGGAAAATGGCAGTGGAAGAGATTTACAGTCCTCCAGTTCAGGTTCTGACTATAATATGACACAGAATGCTGGAATAAATGGGCATTCTGGTTATATTATGCTCATGGCCTTATCCAATGGAACACCTCCAAAGATTTTTGATTTCTTCCTTAAAGCTATAGGAAAAAGAAGAAGAAAAGGAAGAATATTTTCAAAACCGAACATAGTGAAAATCCCAGTTTTCCATGCTTTTAAGAATTCATATGGGGAAACGGATACTGTGGCAAAAGAATAATTCTCTTCTCTAAAAACTGTTTCTTAAAACATTGTATATACCAATTATCTATTGATTGATTGTGCAAATTGCATTCCATGCTGGGTAGTCAACAAGAGATCAAACATAGGCCAAGTTTAGAGATGATAATCAACATATTGAATTGCACCCAGAAATCTATCAGGAGTCAGTGCAGCTCAAAAAGCAGCATGGCTTATAAGTTGGCATACTGAGGTGTGCCAAGAACTGCTCACATGGCTACATTCTGGACCATCTGCAGTTCCAGAATGTTCTTCAAGAACAGCCTCATGCAAAGGGGTTTGCAATAATTCAAGTGGGAAGTGACTAGGATATAAGAGAAGTCCAGTGAAAGGGGAAAGTTTGGCATATACAATTTCACAGGAAATATTATTACACACATAGTATAGGCGAGGTGGCATATTTAATTAGTTTAAATGTTTATATACTAAGCCTCTGGGGAAGAATACAACATAAATATATGTAAAAAACAAAATGATCACAGCAAAGAACAGTACCATCATGAGATTCCAAATGAAGAGGAAAATAAAAGTATTTTCATTATAAGCTTAAATTTTACCAAACACTTTGTTTCTTTTCTACAAAGGTTATAAATGTTGTGGTCCGCCAGTGGCCTGCGGAGCTGGCAGCAGAGTCGGACAGTGAGGAGGCTGGGGAGGAACATGGGCCAGGCCTGGAGTCTGGGGAAGGCTCGGTGCCAGAGGCAGGGATCCAGCCCAGGCTATCTGGGAGGTCTGTGCTGACTCCAGAGTCTCCAGAGGCTGACATGAGCAAGGCAGAGGAACAGGGGGAGCCTGTTCCCAATGCGCGCATGCGCAGAGCTGCCAGAAGGCAAGAACAGTTACAGAGGAGAAGGACTACTTGGGAGTAAGGCTTGGAGATAATTGGCTCCTCCCATAGGCTATAAAAGTGGAGCACGGATGTGCTCATTGCAGGAAGCAACTTTGTTCAATTCTCAGCATTTCGGTTCTGACTCCGTGTTTCTGTTTGGCCTTGCAAAGTTCCTTGCCAGTTAGGTCTTTGGCAGCGTGTCAAGAAAGATAAAGGTTCGTGCTTATCTGCCTTCTTCCGAAAGACTTCTGTCGAACTAGTTTTCATTGTTTGGAACTTATTACAACTGGGAATGAACTTAATTCACAGCCGTTAAACATAAAAAGAGGTTTTTGGGACTCCGTTTGTGCTGTATTATTTTATCAGGAAGCCTAGGTCAGAACAATAAATCATAAAATCATAGGGCTGGAGGTCCTCTAGTCCAGGGGTCCCCAACCCTCAGGCCTCGGTGAAGCTTCATTTGCGCATGAGTGGGAGCTAGGTTGCATGCACAAAGCCATCCCCTCCACCTCCCACCGCTGCCACTTCTGCTGCTGGTCCATGGAGCAAGAAAGGTTGGGAACAACTGCTCTAGTCCAACCCCCTGTCCAAGACAGGAGTCATTATACCATCCTGGAGAAGTGAATGTCTAATCTTTTCTTGAAAACCTTCTCCGCAGCTTTGAGGGGCAAGTTGTTCCATTGATTAATCATTCTCATTGTCATAAAATTCCTCCTTATTTCCAGGTAGGCTCTCTCTTTAATGAGTTTCCACCCATTACTTCTTGTCCTGCCCTCAGGTGTTTTGGAGAATAAGTCAATCCCCTCATCTCTGTAACTGCCATTCAAGTACAAGAAGACAGCTATTGTGTCATCCCTAATCTTTCTTTTCGTTAGGCTACCTTGTTCTCTTAACCATTCATTGTAGGGTTTCTTATCATCTTTTATCATCTTTGTTGCTCTTCTTTACACTCATTCTAGGATCTCAGCATTATTATTATTATTATTATTATTATTATTATTATTATTATTATTATTATTATTATTATGCCATTCAAGTACAAGAAGACAGCTATTGTGTCATCCCTAATCTTTCTTTTCGTTAGGCTACCTTGTTCTCTTAACCATTCATTGTAGGGTTTCTTATCATCTTTTATCATCTTTGTTGCTCTTCTTTACACTCATTCTAGGATCTCAGCATTATTATTATTATTATTATTATTATTATTATTATTATTATTATTATTATTATTAT
>QLTV01000402.1:1323014-1348312 GCA_003457575.1 Thermophis baileyi
ACTGTATGACTGTAACTTTGTTGCTTGTATCCTTACAATTCATATTGATTGGTTCCTACTATGATCTGATTGCTTATTTGTACCCGGACTATCGTTAAGTGTTGTACCTTATGATTCTTGACGAACTTATCTTTTCTTTTATGTACACTGAGAGCATATGCACCAAGACAAATTCCTTGTGTGTCCAATCACACTTGGCCAATAAAAAATTCTATTCTATTCTATTCTATTCTATTCTATTCTATTCTATTCTATTCTATTCTATTCTATTCTATTCTATTCTATTCTATTCTATTCTATTCTATTCTATTCTATTCTATTCTATTCTTCCTTGTCTCATTTACCACCATAGCAACCCTGAGAGAAAGGCCACCCAGCTGACTTTCATGTCTAAGGAAGGACTAGAACTCACAGACTCCTAGTTTCTAGGCCAGCACTTTCAACACTACATCAAATTGGCTCTTCCCCCTCCTCCCATGAGTTCAGAAGAAATTAAGCTTAACTTGAGTGAGGCTTTATTTTTTATATTGTTATACAAAGTAGACAAATATTTTTTTAAAAAATTGTGGCAAGATGTATCATTGTAGCTACAGATATTAAGAAATATTAATTAATCTCTGATCAATCTCAGTCTCATCTTTCCAACGTATGATCACAATTGAGCCCAAAATTTCTGTTGCAAAGTGAGACAGTTGTTAAGTGAGTTTTGCCTCGTTTAATGATCTTTCTTGCCAGAGTTATTAAATGAATCACTGCAGTTGTTAAGTTAGTAACAATTAACTTAAGTGAAGTGAGAGGGGAATCTGTCTTCCCCATTGACTTTCCTTGTCAGAAGGTCCCAAAAGCTGATCACATGACCCCAGGACACTGCAACCGTCATAAATATGTGTCATGATCACGTGACCATGTGGACGCGACAACGGTTGTAAGTGTGAAAACCTCTTTTTACAGTGGTGTAACTTTAAATGGTCACTAAATGAACTGTTGTAAGTCGAGGACTACGTCTACATTATTTGCTTTTAGGAAAATTATTTAGAACTTGTGCCATGACCAGATGCTAACTGTTAACCAGATTAACTCTAATTCAATAAGTTTGTTCCCAAATAGCACCACACATTTTATAATATGTGAAATCTTTTACAGTCGGAATTCTATGGTAGAATTAAATCAATTAACAAAGGACACCTAGTGGTATGTTATTTCATTGGAGGAAAATTCCAGGATGATTATTTAAAATATGTATTAATAGGAACGAACAAAAAAAAAATCCGTCAATGTCTCATCCTCTTGGTTGCTGCAGGTCCAGGAGAAACATCTCTCTGGTTCCATGCAAAACAAGAAATAAATTGTTATTGCTTCTCTTGATATGATAGAAAGCTATGTTTTGTTTAAAAAAGGAAACGAAAGGAAAAGAAATGCATTGCCACCATCACCAAGCAGTTAAAGATATTATATTGGTAGTTCTGTAGCTAGCACCTGGAAGTCAGGAGAGGTGGTCCCTAACAATGCAAATAACATGGTTTGGACTGCATGGATTGAGAGTTTGAAGATCCTTGCAATCCTTTCTTTGCATATGGTACAGTAAGCCAGCTCAGGTGATGCTAAAATTGACAATGGCTCTATCTGTTCCTGTTTTCCCTTCTGTAGGAGATCAACCGCTGTACAAAGCTCTAAAATGCTTGGGTTGTACCTTGAAACAAATGATTCACTTCACTCACTCAAGAACACAGAAAGAAACAAACTCCATAAGATATCCAAGTTTGCTCTTGTTTCAAAGAAATTAGTGCAGAACCAAGAAATGCAAACACAATTCTCAAAGCAAGCGAGCATAATCAGACCAATCGAAAGCCAGTTTTGAATTGTTATAATGTTCTTGTGCTCCATATATTTGATCCTTTAAGTAAAATTGTTTTAGAAGATATATTGTATAATCTAAATCTATAACAAATGGATTGTGAATGTAGCAGTCTACATGCCAGCTTGCAGATTCAGATTTGCAATGTACACTCCTATGAGTAAGAGATTATGCCAAAGACTGGGTAGAGAATAATGTTTTCATCACTCACAGCAGGTTCTGATTAATATTGAGAATGTTCAAAGCTAGAAAAGCCCAGAAAACTGAAGTAGAGGAAGCCTTTCTATTTCTATAGGAATAAGTACATATGTGTAGTCAGAAATTTGAGCTACTTTATATTTTCCATTCTCTGTAACATGCCAAGTCTCATGTTATTAATATCTCTCTACATGTTATATAAAAGGGACGCGGTGGCTCAGTGGCTAAGACGCTGAGCTTGTCGATCAGAAGGTCGGCAGTTCAATGGTTCGAATCCCTAGTGCCACGTAACGGAGTGAGCTCCCATTACTTGTCCCAGCTTCTGCCAACCTAGCAGTTTGAAAGCACGTAAAAAATGCAAGTAGAAAAATAGGGACCACTTTGGTGGGAAGGTAACAGAGCTCCGTGCGCCTTCGGCGTTTAGTCATGCCGGCCACATGACCACGGAGACGTCTTCAGAGAGCGCTGGCTCTTCGGCTTAGAAACGGAGATGAGCACCGCCTCTAGAGCTGGAAAACGACTAGCACACATGTGCGGGGGAACCTTTACCTTTACCTGTTATAAAATAAATATTTAATTTTGGCTTTCATTCATATCTCAGAATATGTCATCTCTCTGTGGGTTTGTGAATCTCTCTCTCTCTCTCTCTCTCTCTCTCTCTCTCTCTCTCTCTCTCTCTCTCTCTCTCTCTGAGAGGGAGAGGGGGAGAGGTTTGATCTTCTTTATTTGTAGAAGACTTTCACCATCTTCTGGTTGTTTTGAATACTGCACTTTCTTTTGGATTTTTAAAAAAATAATTTGCATGCTGCTGTGTTACTATGATATAGGCAAATTATAATTCTCTCCTTCTGCATTGAATGTTTGCAATTTACTACTAGGAGTCAAAAAGAGTATTTTATATTTTAATTAAAAAAAATTTAAATTAATGCTTGGTTTTGTTTTATCTCCTATTAGATTGATCTACTGTACCTCCAAAGAAAGAAAGGAACAATTGAATCTTCTAGTCAACATGTCTATAGATGATATAGCCAGGAGTAGTACTATCAAAAGTATTTCAACTTTTGCATTTTGATTGTTTAATTGTGAGAATGCTAGTATGGTTTGAGACACGCTCTAGAATATTGGTGATAGCAAAAAGAACTACTAAGCCACTACTCAATGCAGGAGATGTGAATAGGAAATGAAGACCAAGAGGTCTTCTGTGAGATGAGGTTTGGGACCTACAAACATTTAACTTGCCACTTGTAACACTGCTAAAATGTGTTAGTTTAAAATATAATTATGAATTCAGAATCAGTCTTTGGTTCTAAACTAAACAGTTGTTGGCTACAATTTTAACAGGGCAAGAGGTCAAAATGCTTACCTTCTGTACTCTAAAAACTGTACTTTGTTTCCCTTCCACTTCTCCATAATGGAGACTTGAAAATGTAGGCAACAGAGATTTTCTGAAAAAAAATCCTTTCCATAACTAAGCTTTTTGCTAGATATTAAATATTCACAAAATATAAAGAGATTTAATTTATGTTATAGCTAAGAATAAGCATCCTCAGATATACAATACAACTACAGCTGAAAAGGCAGGGTGTGTTTCAAGAATCCCATCTCTTACTTTAAAAAATGATCTGAATCAGTTTTGTTCCTATCCTAATTTTAATGGAGTGAGCTGCATAGTAAAGACACAGCACCAAGTGTATATATGTATGCATTTTTATGCTATTCCCATTTGTTACTCTCAGACTTCTAGAGTCACCCAACCATAACTGTGTTGATACAACAGTAATGGGTGTCAAGCTTCGTATTAACAGGAAATATCATAAGCCAATGTGAGGGAAATGTTTGTGAATGGTAAAGTACAGCTGAATAAAGAAATCTGACACATCATGATATATTGCAAAGATAGATAATAGATGCAAAAAAAATAATTAGTGCTAAGTATCATCTGCTAAGCAACACCTTCTCTAACCTGGTTGCACCTGGTTATATTGGGCAATGGTTCCCATAATCACCTAAACACAAGACTGTGAGAGTTGAACTTCATAATACTATGCTATGCCTAGACAACAAAGGTTTCAGTATCCACAGCAGAGGGTTAGTGATTGTTTCATGCACTTTTTCTATTGTGCAGAATCAGTGTTGTCACACAGAAGAGGTAGTTAACGTATTATTCCTTTTGTGACTCTCAGATATTCCTTGGATGATTGCCAAAAAGTGACATCAAAGGTTCATGCCATTTTGAATTGAGAAATAGGTGGAAAACCATAGACAAAATTACAGAAACTCTGTTTTTTGCCCCAGATTCAGCATCATCACATCTGTAAAATGGTCCCAACTCAGCCAGAACAATCTTATTTCTTCTACTCTGAATCAGCTGCCTATCTTTGCTTTCTTTAAAGCTCACTAGCAACTGCCATACCAGGGGGGTGGGGGCATTTGGAAAGGGAAGAGTGCTGGAGATGTGAAAGAATGTTGTGGGAAATTTGAGGAGTATGGACACTAACAGGAACCAGAGGTGCCAAACCGAGCCATCTTCCTGCCTTCAAGGACACCCGGCCCTGGGAAAGGAATTTACAGTGGCACCTGAGGCACCTGATTCCCAAAACATCAGAACAGAACCTGACTGGGCTACTCTCTCCGGGGGAGGGTTTTGGACATTGGGGATTGCTTTCATTATATGATTTTTGCACGGTTTTCCTTCAGAGCTTGCCTCACTCACACTGCACTCAGCATCTATAGAAAAGTACCTTTTCTCTAACACCTATGGAATCAAGGGTCGTTCTTTCCTAGGGAACAGACTGTGGCCAGTCTGACTGTAACAGTAGAAAATATTTAAAAATATATAGAAATGCTAGAAGAAAATCTTGGTTCATTCTAAGCCAGGACAAGAAAAAGAATGCAGAACGTAGGCAATTGCTTGAAGAAAAAGTGGTTTCCAAGAGCAGAATACAGGGTAGCAATGTATTAGCCACAAGTCCATTTCTCGGATAGTTTCTTTTACAGGAAAGTCCCTCTATTGAGGGTGCTTAAAGCATATAACAGAGTTACCTTCTAGGAATTCTTGCAGAGCACAATTATCTGGCTGGCCAAAAAGGGGCCCTCAGTGGTTAGTCCCTGCTGAGCTTGTGGTCTTTATATCTTTATATTACAAATCAGCATGAAGACCTCAGGGGAACAAAGAATCTTTTGTCCATTAATGAGAAAATCTATGGGAAGGGGAAGTCTCTGGAATCCTAGAGAGATTTTCTTTATTTGAGAAGGCTGATATCTTTTGCTAAGTTGTCTTACTGATTTCGTTAAATCTGTTCAAATGTAATCTCTAACCTTTTGCCTGGAATTTGTCTGAAAGGTCAGAGAAAGAGAGATGGGGGAAAGGTTGAATGGTGGAGGGTTCAATTTCCTTCCTGCGGGGGGGGGGGGAAGACTCATCTCACAGGAAGAAAGTTGCATTGCTTTGAGCTATTAGAATTCTGGTGGGGGAAGACGTTTACCAAAAAAGAAAAGATGAAAACATGTTTGTGCATGCTCCCAACAAATGGAATATTCTGAGGAGGAAGAAACTTACGTCTAAATCATTTCACCAAAGCAGCTGAAGCATCAAGGATAATCTACACCTTCAGTATCTTGTGGGTATTTCTGGCTAAATAGAGTATCCTATTGTCTTCATCTATCTGTATTCACTTTGATTATGTTTATGATTATACCTATACCTGCTATCTTGTACATGTTTGACAAATAAATAAATAAATAAATAAATAAATAAATAAATAAATAAATAAATAAATAAGTATCGCTTTTAGTAGATCCATGGGGGTTTCAGGCTTACAGATGATTCTTAATTAGTAGCCTGCTGGCTGGTAAGGACTTTTAAATTATCCACTATTTTCTTATAACAAGAGGCAGAGAATATAATTCTGTAAATAAATGTTTCTCAAAAAGTATGCCAAAATTACCTTAAAATGTTTATTCAAGTTGACAACTGCCAACTTTTTCAAAATAAATAAATAAATAAATAAATAAATAAATAAGTATCGCTTTTAGTAGATCCATGGGGGTTTCAGGCTTACAGATGATTCTTAATTAGTAGCCTGCTGGCTGGTAAGGACTTTTAAATTATCCACTATTTTCTTATAACAAGAGGCAGAGAATATAATTCTGTAAATAAATGTTTCTCAAAAAGTATGCCAAAATTACCTTAAAATGTTTATTCAAGTTGACAACTGCCAACTTTTTCATCTGCTAATCTCAACCTCAAGAAACTTTGGCAAAGTGGAAAAAGCTTATTCAAAAACTTACAAGGTAGAGGGGAGTACTTGTTATGCCCCCTCTCCAGTTTCCAGGATAGAGGAAACCCTCCATTCAAGAACAAATGATAGCAGCTCAAAATTCAGATGACTGAGGGAGGGAGGGATTGAAATGAGATCCCTGGGAGGGTTCAGGCAGGCTGGTGTTGATAACAAACATAATCTCCACTTCTTAATGTTTACATACCTATCAAAGAAAAAGAAGAGGAAAGGGTGAGAAAACACCAGCTGTTTCCTAAAGGTTGAGGGCAATGTCTGGCTGATCCATGATATTTTCATAATGTACATTGAATATTAAAGGATCCATTTTACCTGTATTGCCCCAAATTGAGTTAACATTATATTTCTTATCTTCAGGTGCCCTCTAGTGTTTATACCAAATGTTGTAGACACAGTAGGCATTAGAAATAGCAGAGATGATTAATTCCTGAATCAAGATGTGGCTATCACTGAATAAAGAAGCAACAATAACTTACAACTTAACATTTGGCTACAATGAATAGAATAGAATAACAGAGTTGGAAGGTACCTTGGAGGTCTTCTAGTCCAACCCCCTGTTTAGGCAGGAAACCCTATACCATTTCAGACAAATGGTTATCCAATCTCTTCTTAAAAACTTCCAGTGTTGGAGCATTTACAACTTCTGGAGGCAAGTTGTTTCACTGATTAATTGTTCTAACTGTCAGGAAATTAGATGGTTCTACAAGATCATATTAACACATTTGGCACTGAAATGTATTGGAATGATTTGAACCAATCTCTAAGACCTTTATTAAAGATATATTAATTAATGTGCTTCCAATTGGGCATAGGAATGCACTGAAATATTTTGAGTTCTTCTAAATGTCCTCGTTCTGTGCTTTTTAATAAATATCTTTGGGTTGTTTCTCCATTAGCTTTGTCCCGTCAGAGCTTGTTATCTGGACAGCCTTCTGTCTCGCTGACATTTCCATCCTCATCTGTCAGGCAACATCCCAATAAAGGGAATATCTGAAATAAGGTAAGATAGAAATTCCCCTGAGTTAACCCCAAGAACATGTTATGCAAGGTTCTGGGCAACAGGACATCTCCTTCTATGTGGACAAAATCCTTGTGATGGATTTTCAACTATTTAGTTTAATCTTAACCCTTGGGGTTCTCTGTAGTCTCCTGTATATGTTCTTGCCATGTTTGAACATGCTTAGTTTTTTTTTTTCAGAATCACCCAAAATTGTGCTTAATGCCCATGCTGCTTGGTGAAGGAATTGGCAGACCCTATTGCAGTAATTAGTAAAGACTACCTGCAAATAGTTTAGATGACCCCAGAGAAGAATACACAATGTCCATCCTCACACAACAGTTTGTTCTTTGCCAAAGAATTCTTGGGCTAGGCATTACAGAATATTACACAGAATAGAGTGCATATGCTCCCCAGTTCAGATTTTAATAATTCCTTCAAGATGCTAAATATCATGTGAAATACAAAGTTATATTTTGTCCTTTGTCAATACTCAAGAACATGAAATAATTCAGAGCTGCATTTTAGAAGCTTTAACTGTGAAACTACCTAAAAATAGCATTAGAATTAGAAGTCTGCTATCTTGGAATAGAGCAGCAGTGTTTTCTATGATTTAGTATGTCAATTAAGCCCCATATTTGGGAATAATGTATAATTGCTATGATGTCCATGTCTATTCATAAATAATAGCACTTAGCAATAGCACTTAGACTTATATACCGCTTTATAGTGCTTTACAGCCCTCTCTAAGCGGTTCACAGAGTCAGCATATTGCCCCCAACAATCTGGGTCCTCATTTTACCTACCTCGGAAGGATGGAAGGCTGAGTCAACCTTGAGCCTGGTGAGATTCTATCTGCCAAACTGCTGGCAGCTGGTGATCAGCAGAAGTAGCCTGCAGTACTGCACTCTAACCACTGCGCCACCTCGGCTCTGAAATAAGCTTCATTGATGTCAAAGAAACCTATAAGGAGGAATATGTGCCCTAAATGTCCAGAACTGGATAGATTTTAGGAACTAATAAGGTTGGTCCCAAAGCTATGCTTACCTGTCAGCAAAATTTACATTAAAAATGAAAAGTTAAAATTTAGTTGTTTAAGTCTATTCTTTTATAGAAAAGTGACTCCCGGGTCACACTTCAGCTTCCAGAAATCTCTACTAACATGATCAAATATTTAATCCATCTACAAATCTGAAAAATTAAGCTTGATAGCAGTGGTGAAATCCAATTTTTTTTTACTACCGGTTCTGTGGGCGTGGCTTGGTGGGCGTGGTGTGGCTTGGTGGGCGTGGTGTGGCTTGGTGGGCGTGGCTTGATGGGCGTGGCAGGGGAAGGATACTGCAAAATCTCCATTCTCACCCCACTCCAGGGGAAGGATACTGCAAAATCCCCATTCCCTCCCCACTCCTGGGGGAAGGATATTGCAAAATCTCCATTCCCACCCCACTCTGGGGCCAGCCAGAGGTGGTATTTGCCGGTTCTCCGAACTACTCAAAATTTCCGCTACCGGTTCTCCAGAACCTGTCAGAACCTGCTGGATTTCACCCCTGCTTGATAGGCTGGTTAATAATATACTGTATCTGTCAGCCCTTTAGCATAGGACAGGTAAAAAAAAAACAGATCTGCAGATATTCCAGGGATGTGACATGTTTGTTACAAGATTTATTCAAAAAGCTTTGAAAGCCTACCCAAACTTTCACTGCCCCTCTTTTTAAGGATAACAAGTTTTTTTTGGGGGGGGGGCCTGTTCAGAGTATTTTTCTCACACTATTTTCCCTGGACTGAACAATTGCTTTACTTCCATTTTCTTCTCAAGGCCAGAGCTAAATTCCTCTTCAATAGCCCAGCCATATCTCAAAGTAGACTTATATGAAACACAAGCAAATTTCTAATCTGTTTCAGATTCCATGAAACTAATATAACATTAAAAATATTGGTCTGTTTTGTATATTTTAGGTCTATAGCCCAAACCTGTGGTCACATGTTGAAATTTGCAAAAATTGTCATGGGTACCACAGAAGTGAGTCACTTGTCCAAGAAGTTATGTACAAGTCAGAGATTAAATCTGAGCTTCAAAGTTTCAATGCAGTCATCACAAAGCATAAATCAGTATTAATTTCTAGGACAGAATAGCAGATTTAAAGGTAAATATATGCTTCAGTTTGCTCCTTAAACCAAACAAGCATTTTCCTGGGATTGTGTGGCAGTATGGATGTTATAATATAAAAAAAGCTTAAGGAGGTAGCAACAAACAGCATCTAAAACAGCAAAGAGGATTCACTGGTCATTAATTGTGCCAGACAAAAAAAAAAAAGAGATCTTTTCTGAAAAGTCTGTAAATTCTAATCACTGTTAAGAGATAAATTTTAATTACTTGTGAGTTAACTTTTCAATCACTTGCAGGTGAAATGAACAAATTAAGGCATTAATGGCTGGCCCACAAGACTGTACAGGTAGTCCTCGATTTATGACACAATTGAGCCTAAAAATTTGGTTGTTAAGCGAGATATGTGTTAAGTGAGTTTTGCCCCATTTTACAACCTTTCTTGCCACAGTTGTTAAGTGAATCACTGCAGTTGTTAAGTTAGTAACACGGTTAAGTGAATCTGACTTTCCCATTAACTTTGACATGAGAAGATTGCAAAGGTGATCACATAACTCTGGGATACTGCAACCATATAACTATGAACCAGTTGTTAAGCATCCAAATTTTGACAATGGGGATGTTGCAATTGTTTAAGTGTTTCAGTGCCATTGTAACTTCAAATTGACACTAAATGAATGGTTGTAAGTCAACGATTACCTATAAATGCAATTCTGTGTTTTGGTAATGCTCATGTATTTTCTGATATATATACATTTAAATTGTTAGTAATTAAATTATTAAATTAATTTAAATGTATTTATGGCAGAAGATACATGAGCATTACCAAGACACAGAATAATAATTAAAGTATTAACTTCTTCTTTTACTGCTTGGAGATTTGTAATTTTAGAAGAGATACAATTTAAGGTCAATTCTTTGTGTTCCTGATCTATCTCCAATTACCTTTTGCTCTTGACATTTCCTTAGACGCCAGTATGAAACTGTACCGTTGAAAATTCTGCTTAAATTGATTTTCATTGAGGAATCCCTCTTCCCTCTGATTCTTCTAGGCAATATTTCATTGTCCTGGAATAAAGGCATAGAATTGGATCAGATATTGTGGCTTCTTGCTCAATTTTTGATCCTACTTGGGATTAAGAAAGCCACCTGGTAGCTAAAGCAACATGTTCTTGATTCTGACCTTCAGACAGATTGGAGTAAAAGCCCCAATTATTAAAATAGCAGTTTGCTTGATATTTTATCCCAACCAATTACCTAACTAACATTATGTCTGCGTCATCCCAAGAATATTTTCTTCAGATAAATTCAAGGTTTTATTATCCATCATAGAGGAAAAATATATATATTCAAGATTGCTTATACCCATGTCCAGGTGGAGAAATTGAGTCAGACACATATTTTATTATGTTGACCATTTTATCTGACTTAGCATACTGATTTAATAATTACTTTGCTGTCTAACAAATTTGGAAGGTCAAGCAAGGAAAATGTGCTCTTTCGATTAGCTGACTCATCCCTGAAAATCTCCAGAATGGTGACTGACTTCTTTCTATTGCTATTGCTTTCAGCCTTAAGCATAGTTTAGCATGCTACTTTTACATATTCACACAGCTCTGCTTCACAGAAAGGATGAATTAATCTGATTGTTGGGAATAGTCCTCCTATATTCACAAATCTGCCAGTCAAAATGCCAGACAGCATATACATTTCAATATATGACTTATCATCGGCATGAGCTTTAGCATCTATACCAGAGGTCCTCAAACTTTTTAAACAGGGGGCCAATTCACGGTCTCTCAGACTGTTGGGAGGCCGGACCAGCTGGGTGGGCATGGCTAGGTGGTCATGTGACTGGGTGGGTGTGGCTAGGTCATGTGACTAGGTGGGTGTGGCCAATTTAACAGTCCATTAAACAATGCACACAAATTAAACTTTAATTTGCTCCTGGGGGTGTTTTATTTGCTTTTGTTTGCATTTTGCTCTTTTGGTTGACTTCTTTTTACTAGATCATTTTTTCAGTTGTGTAGGAGTCTAGTGGTCCACTTCAGGAAGCTCTTCTCAGCGCTTGAGAAATCTCTCTGTCTCTCTTCTCTCTCTCTCTCTTTCTATCTCTCCCTCTTTCTCTCTCTCTTTCTGTCTCTCTCTCTCTCTCCCTCTGTCTGTCTGTCTGTCTATCTCTCTCTCTCTCTCTGTCTATCTATCTCTCTTTATCTATCTTCTGGAGGCGGGGGAGGTAAAAAACAGGCAGTTTTTGCCCATTTTTTGGCCTCCTGAGGCATCTGTGCACCCCCTTTTTCACCTCCCCTGCCTCCAGCAGCATTCTGCAGGCCAAAAACAGGCAAAAACGGCCCGTTTTGTGGCAAAAAACGGCCCATTTTTGCCCATTTTTTGTCTCCTGGGGCATCTGTGTGCCCCCTTTTTCACCTCCCCCACCCCCAGCAGCATTCTGCAGGCCAAAAGCAGGCAAAAACAGCCTGGTTTTTGGCAAAAAAGGGCCATTTTCGGCCGTTTTTTGGCCTCCTGGGGAATCTGTGCGCCCCATTTTTCACCTCCCCTGCCTCCAGAATGTCTCTGCAGGCCAAAATTGTTGGCCTTACCTTTCAGTTCCAGGCCGCGGGGCTCGCGAAGGTAAGTCCTGCGCTCGGCCGAAAGGTGGGCGGGGTGATGTGGGCGGGGCGATGTGGGCGGGGCAGTCTCGTGGTTGGTCCTTGACTTACAACTAGTCATTTAGTGACTGTTCAAAGTTACAATGGCAGTGAAAAAAGTGACTTATGACCATTCTTCACACTTAACGACCGACGGTCGTTAAGTGTGAAAAATGGTCATAAGTCACTTTTTCACCACATTTTACAAGTTGGCCACTCCCACCCGGTCACACAACCGCCAAGCCACTCCCACCCAGTCACATGGCCGTCAAGCCACTCCCACCCAGCCACGTGGCCATCAAGCCACTCCCACCCAGTCACATGGCCATCAAGCCACTCCCACAAAATTAAGCCACGCCCACAGAGTGGTAGTAAAAAGAATTGGAACCCACCCCTGGTGTGGTCTTACTAAGGCTTTATAGAGTGGTATTAGTACCTCACTTGATCTTAACTGAATCCCTCTATTAATGCAATTTAGGATTGCATTGGCTTTTTTGGCTGCCGCTGCACACTACTGGCTCATATTTAACTGGTTGTCCAAGATCCCTCTCACAGTTACTGCTATTAAGCCTGGTTTCACCCAGTCTATATGTATACTTTTGGTTTTTCTTGCCTAAGTGTAAGACTTTACTTTACTCTGCATTGAACTTCATTTTATTAGATAGGGCTGAGTTTTCAAGTCTGTTAAGATCCATCTGGATATTGAGCCTATCATCTAGGGTGTTGGCTATTCCTGCCAGCTTAGTATCATCTGCAAATTTGGTAAGTTCCCCTTCTATTCCCTCATTTAACTCATTTTTGAAGATATTGAAGAGTACTTGGCCTAAGATGGAATCTTGTGGTACCCCACTGCTTACTTCCCTCCATATAAATGTAGTACCATTAAGGACTACTCATTGAGTATGGTTTGTCTATCTCACTTTTTTCTAGCTTACCAAGAAGTAGGTTAGGGTCTAGTTTGTCGAATGCCTTGCTGAAGTCTAAGTATACTATGTTCACAGCATTTCGCTGGTCTACTAATTTAATCACTATATCAAAGAATGAAATAAGATTGGTTTGGCATGATCTGTTTTTAACAAACCCATGCTGACTTCTAGTTTTACTTTACTCGTTTCTAGATGTTTGCAGATCTATTTTTTTATTATCTTTTCCAGTATCTTCCCGGATATTGAGGTTAGGCTGATTGGTCTGTAGTTTCCTGGGTCTGGTTTTTTCCCTTTTTTGAAGATGGGAACTACATCAGCTCTTTTCCAGTCCTCTGGTAATTCCCTGGTGCTCCAGGAGTTTTGAAAGATATGATACAGTGGTTCTGATATGACATCTGTCAGCTCCTTTAGAACTCTGGGATGTAATCCGTCAAGTCCCAGTGATTTATATTCACCAAGATCAGACAGGTGTTCTCTTACCATTTTTTTCGTTGCTTATTTTAACTTTTATTTCTAGTCTGTCTTTTACAATTATGTTTTTCATAGGTTGGGCTATAGTTTCTTTTTGTGTGAAGACCGATCCAAAGAATGAGTTAAGCAGCTCTGCTACCTGTTACTTCCTTGCTGTCTTCTCTCTTTAGTGGACCAACTGTTTCCTTGATTTTGTCTTGTTATTTATATGTTGGAAGAATCATTTTATTCAGAAGCTGCATTAAGTTTCAAATGTTTTTATCATTTGGTTAATATAAACGTAGATAAATTATGTTTTACTGTATCTTGTGCCTATTAATCTGCACAAACAGGGCAGTGGTGGGATTCAAATTTTTTTACTACTGTGGGCGTGGCTTGGTGGGCGTGGTGTGGCTTGGTGGGCATGGCTTGGTGGGCGTGGCAGGGGAAGGATACTGTAAAATCTACATTCCCACCAGTGGTGGGTTGCTCCCAGTTCGGCCTGGTTCTGTGAACCGGTAGCAATGGCATTTAGAACCCACTATTGATTCCCACCCCACTCCAGGGGAAGGATACTGTAAAATCTTCATTCCCTCCCCACTCCAGGGGAAGGTTACTGAAAAATCCCCATTTCCTCCCGATCAGCTGGGACTCGGGAGGCAAATAATAGATGGGGGCGGGGCCAGTCAGAAGTGGTATTTACCGGTTCTCCAAACTACTCAAAATTTCCGCTACCGGTTCTCCAGAACTGGTCAGAACCTGCTGAATCCCACCTCTGAAGCAGGGGATGGGCACCCAGATTTTTGGAGGCAATATGCTGACTCTGTAAGCTGCTTAGAGACTGCTGTAATGCACTATGAAGTGATACATAAATCTAAGTGCTATTTAATATAATTTTCAAATGCTTCATAGACTCTTTATTTTATTTTTATGAACTTTTTGCAAGCTGACATTTAATTTGGACTCAGAGCTCCTGTCTAGCTCATTCATAGAATAGAATACTGCATATATCATTGTATATCAGGTTTTATATATGTTATTTTGGGGGAATTCTTTTTAAATAAAGTTTGATTTTGTTTATCTTCTGTAAGATTTGATTTCTTTCCCCCCAAAAAAGACATGGCTGCACAATTCCTTGTTGTAGAACCAGAAAGTGGCATTAAATTAATTATTTCATTTTTTTTATTCTTATCTTTTTATTGCCAGTGGGTAAAAGCTCAATCTCTTTCACATACTGGAGTTATTGGAAGGACACTGAGTAAGCTGCCCTCAGAAAGACATAATGGCAGCAGTAACTAACTAGCAATTACACAGACAAGCAAGGTCTGAGAATCTAAATTTAGAGAATGGTCTTGAATCCTTCATTGTAGGGGCCTACCCAGGTTGCTGCAGTAGGATATTGTCTTAGTTGTTTCATGCTATCTTTTGCTTTTGATTGTGTATGATGTGTAACTAACAAATGATATTTGATTATAAATAAAGTTTACTTACTATTAAAACAGAAACAGAACATTCACACATTTTCTATTTCATCACAGTTTGATGCTATTCATTTTTATTTAGAAATCCAATGTACAATTGAACTTAGTCACAAACACATGTGAATAGAATGGCCATCATATTATATTCATTTTATAATACAATACAGGCCATTTTTCATCTTCCTTTAATTAGATTACAATCCTTGCCATAAAAATGTGACCTGTCACTTATCACTGGGAAGTACTTGCTAAACCAGTAGTCACTGAAAAATATTAATGGTTAAAACATGCAACAGGCTCATAATCACCTGACAAAGCGGAAGTATTGCTCAAGGTTTTTATCTATTAACCTTTCAAGGTCAGTCAACAAGTTCAACTTTTCATTTTCCTATCAGAATGAACAAAATAATCTTTTTAATGTTTAAAACTATTTTCCTCTTGCGGCACTCCTGAAGGAACCAGTAAAGTAATGCTTCCTTGTTTATAGGTAGCTAAGAAATAAAATAACTTTAAATCACCTTGCAGAGTGAAAATAATTCTGGCTTCTATAAACTTGGGCAGCAAAGATGTAATGCTTTGTTTTGTAATAACAGTGCATTTCAAAAGGTGGAACAGTGCATATTATTTTCACCTTTTGTTCTCAAGTTCACCTTTTTTCCAAATAACTTGGGGATAAAAGGCTTTAGAGGGAAGAAAAAGAGTAGAAGGAAGTAGATGGTGCTTAATCCTTCCTTCTCCTTGGTATGTGTGCCTTCTGACTACAAATCGTTCTCAAGTTACGACTATTTGTTCAGCAACCATTCAAAATTATGACGGTACCAAATGAAATGACTTAAGACCTTTACCTAAAGGTACAGCTGCTGCAGTGCCCCTGCACCCATGTGATCACAAGTCAAGGCTTGTCAATTCACCTGTCTTACAACCAACCACAAAGGTGCTGCACTGCCCTCCCTGCCTATCTTTTCCCCATCCTGCCTCACTGCAGCTACTTCCCACCCAGCTGAGTCTCCAAGGCCTTGGGCCTGCTTCCCACTCTGTTGAGTCTCATACCCTTAGGCATCCTCCCTGCCCAAGCCTGGCTCCACTTTTGCGCTCTCTCAGAAGGGGTGCAATTCTCCAAATCACACAATTTGGAAAATCACCCTCTTCTGAGAGATCTTACAAATGGTGCCCACCAGAGGTGGGTTCCTACTGGTTCTAACCGGTTCTTTAGAACCGTTAGTAGTTTGGTGATGGCATCACAGAGCCGCTTCTGTCGGTGTCTCCATGGGCACCACCATCTTGGATTTTGCTTCTGCGCATGCTCAGAAGCTATTTTTTTTTACTGCTGCAGGCGCAACCCTGAGCAAACCGGCAGCAAAAGGATCCAGAACCCACCCCTGGTGCCCACCTCCAGAATGGTATGAGGTGGCCTCTGCAGGAAGGCCTGGCTTCATTTGGGCGCTCTTTTGAAAAGGCAACCTTCAGAAGGGATAAGTGGAGCAAGGCGTGACGGGGCAGGAAAAAGTGAGGCCCCAGGTGATCTGGAGAAGTGCTGCAATGTGGGCCTGGGCCTATATCAGGCCTCCCAGCATCTCCCCCACTCAGGACCCCATGCTCTGCTTAATGAGCCATGCAGTTTCTTAAAACTGCAATGGGGAAAACCAGGATTGTAACTATTAAGCAAGATAATCACGTGGGTGCTTTTCCTAAGAATTGCAACAATTTATGACCATAATTCCAGGCTGAATGACTACTTGCATTCTTAACTCACTCAGATATACTCCCAACATCAACCCTGTGAGGTGGGTTGGGCTTAGAGAGAGTGACTGGCCCAAAGTCATCCAGCTGTTTTTCATGGCTAAGGGGCAGGACTTGAACTCACAGTCTCCTGATTTCTAGCCTGGTGCCTTAACCACTAGACCAAAGTGGCTAACTTTACTACATGTTTTATTGGTTTTGACTGTAGATGATTGCTGATTGCTATTTTTATGAAAAGTTATATCTAGCAATATAGAGCCACTGAAATTGGAAGTTTAGAAATATTATGTAAACAAACATATGTCTTTGTATTGTAATGTTGGAGAACATTGTTAAGAATACTTTGACTGCAAGAACAACTGTGATTAAGTAAAGCCAGATTGTTGTCGGGAAAGACTTTCAATGAAGCTAGATATGTTGGACACAAAATGGAAATGCATGAGTGTTTGGAAAAGTAGGGCAACAGAAGATAGAAAGCTAGATAATATCACCGATGACACAAGCAAGAGTTACAAGAATTCAAAGAAGCAGTTATTGACAGAAATACTGGCAAAAAGATGTTCATTGGGTCATAGAAGGCCAGATGTGACTGATTAGCAATAACCGTAAATAAATGAATAAAAGATGAAGAAATATATGTTGAGCTTGTGTATGTTGAGATTTGGGAGCAGCAATACCAAAATAGTTCATGGTTATTTTCTGTCAGGATGTTGGTTTTCAATTCACATTTATACCTTGCTGCAATCATACACAGACTCTCTGCAACTCCTAACAATAAACAATAACTGTTATGTATTGAATATATATAGTTGTGTTAAGCCCTGGTAAAGTGAACTAACCTTTAGATGACCCTAACTGTTAACTCCAACTTTTGGAGGGAAACTTGATACATTCATATTTGGGCGGGCTTTTTCAAGTACTATGATTGGTTAAGGCCCTGTGGGCCTAGAGTATAAATTACAGGCATTTGCCTGCTGTTTCTCAGTTCCAGTTTTGAGTCAATAAATGCTGTTGTAACTATGCTGGTCTGGTTCTTGCCTACTGAAGCCCACTACACAATAGTGGTGATGAAGGTGGGATGCTGCAGGGGAGAGAGCTGCTGCTAACCAAGAGACTGAAGTCACTGGGTGATAGGCTGGGTAAAGAAGCCCCGGCAGGACTAGTCCTCACCCCCGCCTGCCAGTAAGCCACACTGGAGGCACGCTGAAATCACTGGGTGTCAGACCAGGTAAAGAGCCCTGGTGGGACCACACTCCCCACCCTGCCTGCCAGTAAGACACACTGGAGGCACAGACGCACCTGAGGGATCCGTCCCCAGGACTCCTAAGTGCAGCCCAGCTCCACCCACAGTAGGACAGGCATTAACCAGCACCACAGGGGCCTTCTCAAAATGGCTAAACTGGGAAGACTCAACGAGTTTGATATTACTCACCCGGAACAGTGGAGCTCATACGTCTCCCGAGTAGACAACTATCTCCGGGCTAACCAGGTCACGGACAATGGCCTGAAGGCAGCAACCCTGCTATGTGTCTGTGGACAAGCCATGTTTGATATTGCTGAAAACTTCGTAAGCATAGAGACAGTGGCCTACGCAGACCTCAAGAAAAAATTAAAGGAACATTTTGAGCCTAGACTCTCGGTCATCGCCCGGCGCCATGCATTCGAGCAACAAGAACAGATCCGGGGAATCTGCAGCAGAGTTTGGCAGCCCTTCACCAAGCTTCGCGCCAAAGTGAGTTCCCTGATCTGGAAGACCGTCTCAGAGACAGGCTCGTTTGCGGCCTGCGTAATAGTGAATTACAGCAGCGCCTATTCGCCATGGAGACACTGACTTTTCAAGATGCATTGAAGGAAGTCATGGCGGATGAGGATGCTGGAGGGGCCATGAAGACTCTCCAGCCACCAAAAACACAGGTCAGTGAGAGCAAAGAAATCGATCGCTTGTGGAGAGAGCCATCCAGACGGCCATGCTCCACAGAGAAAGCAACTCCCCCACAGAGCTGCGGAAGCTGCAGGGGACTGTATGAAAGAGCTGAGTGCAGATTCCGCACAGCAGTTTGCCGTGCCTGTGGAAAGCAAAGACACATCACCAGAGTTTGCAGAGGTTGTCGGGGAAAGGCCCCCAGGTCAGAACAGAGTTGAATACTGCTCAGAAATGTGTAGCATCCAATGCACAGGGGCCCAACGTCTCAGCAAAGAAAAGATAAGACTCCAACTAAAACTTCAAGGGGTCCCATGCTCCATGGAGTTAGATACTGGATCGGCCCTGTCCATTATCTCCTCCACGACTTTCGACCACATTTGCAAACATAGCCGATGGTGGGTCCCACTCAAATCATCGAGCTTAGCACTAACGGACTTCCAGAGTCGCCGTGTTCCCGTAAAGGGCAAAGCTACCATCAAGGTACAATTTAGAGAGTTTGAGGGTCCCCTCAGCGTAGTGGTTGTAGAGGGGCCGCACACCAGCCACATAGGACTGAACTGGTTCGAGGCCCTGGGCATCAGGGTAACGGGCATTCATCAAACTCAAATAGCTGATCTAGAAGCAGTATGCCAAACATCGCTCCATTCCACCCCGTGACCAACAGTCAGGCCGAACAAATGGTCAGGACCACAAAGGCGCTCAAGCGGATGACGACTGGGGACTGGCATCACCGCCTAGCAAACTTCCCCGTGTACAACAACTGGTTGCAGCCCAGCGGAGCTGAGGTGGGGCCGGCTCACCATGAAGTTTGACTGACTTCACCCAGACAGAGTAGCGGCGGAGACGGCTTAGCCAACCCCCCCCCCCCGGAACTTACAGCCAGGTGAATTGGCCTGGGCCAGGATTGGCAGCTAGGGTAACTAAGGTAACGGGCCCCTTGTCATATGAGGTTATTCTGGAGAATGATCATACAGTCAGACGCCACATTGATCAGTTATGGCATCAGCAGGCCGGGCCAGTCCCAGGTGAGGATCCCGAGGCATTATCAGACCCACTAGGGAACTGTTTTCCTCCGAGTTTGCTTACACCACCCATGACCGCCTCCGGAGAAACAGAGGTACCAAGGGCAGTAGAGCCACCACTCACAGGCAACCAAAATGGCCATCAAGACTCTGTCCAATTGGAGACGGACAATACCCCACTTAAACAGGACTCTCCAGTAACATTGCGGCAGTCCACCAGGATCCATGGGCCCCCAACCTATCTCAAAGACTATGAATGTTGAACAGACTGAGGATAAGAACTATCCTAGGGGGGAGGGATGTTATGTATTGAATATATACAGTTGTGTTAAGCCCTGCTAAAGTGAACTAACCTTTAGATGATCCTAACTGTTAACACCAACTGGAGGGAAACTTGATACATTCATATTTGGGTGAGCTTTTTCAAGTACTATGATTGGTATAAATTACAGGCATTTGCCTGCTGTTCCTCAGTTCCAGTTTTGAGTCAATAAATGCTGTAGCTATGCTGGTCTGGTTCTTGCCTACTGAAGCCCACTACACAACAATAACATATTTAAAATAAAAACCAACAGCCCAAAATAGGCAGCCCCAAAAGGCACTTAGCCCCAAACACTCTCTAGAAAAGCTCCATTTTAAGAAGCTTCTGAAAGACAACCAGAATTGGATCCAAGTGCACTTTTCACAAGAGGCTATTTTAGAGGGCAAGACTGCAAAAAAAAAAAAAAAAAATAAACTGTGAAAAAAGGAAAACCTGAAAAAAAAAAAAAAAAAAAGCAAGCAATGCCTCCAGGTCTTCCCCCCTCTCCATCTCCCCAAAATGGGAATCAGGTCTGTCAGGCCGAAGCCATATTTTATTAGAGACTTTGGCCTGCCAGCAGCTGCTTCTCCCAGCATGATCAAAGTGTTCAGGCTAATTCCAATGGAGAAAGTTTGGGGCTTGTATCACCTCCTAGAATCCCATCAGCAACCTGCTGACATTGTTAGGAACTTATGCCTGTGTGCACGAGAGAGACAGAGTGAGAGAACAATTCATTCTTTCTTCATTATAAAGAGGAAGAAGGATGTGTGTTTAGACAGGGAACTGAGATTATAAAATGTAATGCCAATCGGCAAAGAGCACCGGTTACCTGATAGTTCTCTGGGCTCAACTTTTAGCCAGGCGGGTGAGTACTATTTTGCTTGTGGCATTCTTGGAGCTCTTGTGCCACAAATATGTAACGAAGCTCATTCATTACACTGAGATTTACAAATAGAACTTAATATAATTGAAACAGACTAGATAATCTCAAATGTAGACTGAATTTAGAAAACTTGGAAGGCAGAGACGCTTGTCATGTGAAAATTCTGTGTCTTTAAAACATTTCACCTATGGAAATAATGGAAGTCTTTCAGTTTTCTAAAACAAATTTATTTATTTATTTAATCAATCAATCTACAGGACTTATATGGCCACCTATCTCATATAATGGTTCTGAGCGGCTCACAACAATTCATAAAATTAAGCTTAAAAATAGAAGTACAAAACAAGAACAAAAAAGAGTACAAAAATGCAGACTAAAACTGAACACAGAGTTTAATAGCATGAGCTGATGCCTGATTTAATGTATTTGAGACATACCTTTATCTGTCATTCTTATATAGTAATTAGTATTATTTTTGTATGCAGCTTTCATGTTTGTTCAAATTCTGCTGTTTTCATGTTCATTCCATTTTAGTTTTTTTAACTGTGATCTATAATGGGAAGCACAAGTAATGTGCCAGTTAAATTAATAATAGAGCTAAATCAGGAAATTCGGTGACCACTGCTCCTTATTCATTGTTACAATGCAATTAATACAGAGTAATGCAGTCATTTCAGTTTGGAATCATGATAGAGACAATAACACTCACAGATAGTGCTAGGTTAGAAATGCTGAAACAAGTAGCTCTACCAACTTGGCTGGTGCCAAATAGCCTTCCAATTGTGTATCTCTCACTGGATGTTAAACACATACCAGTATCTGACTCAATACAAATTCTCTAGGTCTATTTCAACGTCCTGTCTGAGTCCAGTGATGAAACGACCACCATTTCTGCAGTTGGTCTCTTTCTCTGATTTGCTAGTTGGGGCAGATACTTGGTGTACTATGTTAAAGGAATAGCATGATTGGATAAGAGAGTGGGATTGATTCAGCTCTGAATCAATAAGGAATTGCAAGAGACAGTGCCATCTTTGTATTACATTGTGGCAACCTGAATCAAGGCACTAAAACTTGTGAAAGGTCAAGAGTCCCTATCTCTTACACAAACAAACAAGAGTGTGTACAAACACACACACACACACACACACACACACACCCTTGTGAAAAGACTGAGAGGAAAAATAAAGCCATTAGCCAAGATTAATTTTTCCAGTGAAAAAATGCTGACAACAAACTATTCCTTATAAAAATGGTAATCCTAAATTCTTTTATAGGAGATTTTTAACAATCTATTTAAAAAGACTGTACACAGCACAAAAAGAAAACATAGCCCAGGATCTAATTTCTTTTTCATTTCAAATCATGAATCATGTAATAAATTATTAGTGTTTTGCCAATGCCCTTACTTATTAAGAACATCAGACTGCCCTTTATTAGGTGAATATAAAGGCCAGCTTAATTTACCTTAGAATGTCCTAATTAATTCTCAAATGCTTAAAACAGCTCAAGTAGCAAAAGAAAAAAAAAAGGTATGCTAAAACTATGTTACAAATTATGGAGGATTTTGTTTTGAAGTGTTTATGCTAATACTTATTCTCTTCTTAGCCACTAGCTCCTTAACATTTTGATCAGGCAGACAGAAGTGTTTGCACTACAGTTCCCTGCTAGCGTAAGAACTTTAGGAACAGCAGTTCTAATACATTCAGAGTACAGCAAATTGGGGAGATCAACTTCAGCCCCTTCTTAAGTTTTGCATTTTGAAAGATATGGTAGGTGAATTATAGACGCCATTCCTTCTTTTCCTGGGCAAAGGATGGAACACCACATTTTGTATGGAAAATAATTATTATGAGGAAGGAGGAACACCAGATCACTTCAGGAGAGGCTTTCATCAAGTCCTTCCTTGTTGTACAGTTGTGCTGAAACTATGTACATCAGGAATGAGAGAGGCAATAAATTAAAGGAGGGCATGGTTTGTGTTGTGTACCGACTTAACGAGCAGGTATTTGCATACCCGCCACTGATTGGGTTAAATCAGCGGCGGGGAGTTTGAAGCTTTGTCACTGGCCAAGCTGGCTGCGGGGAACTCCATAAAGGCGGCTTCCCTGCCGCCAGCCGCCAGTCTGCTGTAGTTAGTGCTAGCCGTTAATAAAGTGCTGAACGGGTCTTCGTCTTGGCTGTTATTCCCGCGCCTATCTAACAGTTTGGTAATGGCTCCTATAGTTTGTGCTGGCTTGTCTTAGCTTGTGGAGATCCATTGCAAACCTATGATTCAGGTTCTCTGTATGAAGAAACTAGGGTATGAAACCCTTTTCCATCTTTCATTTCCTCGGTTGCACCTCCTCAAATCTACTGTTAAATTGCTATTTAGTGTATGTGCCCGCTTTCATTTGATTTGATTTATATCAGCCTAGGGGAATGCTAACATTTCAGCTCTGCTTATGCTATAAAAAAAAAGAGACAGGTAGGAACATGCAATGGGAAAAATATGTGCTTAAAAAGTTAAAATTTACATTGTGCTATGATCTCAAAGGAAAAAAAAATTATAAAATGATGTATAATTGATGTATACATAATGCCAGAGAAATTATCCAGAAAAATAATTGAATTTTGATCACATGGTCATGGGGATGCTGCAAAGGTTGTAACTGTGAAAAACAGTGATAAGTTACATTTTTTGGTGCTGTTGTAACATTGAATGGTCACTAAACGAACTGTTGTGAGTTGAGGACTGTCTATATTTCAATATATAGCAGGGAGATTATTATTATATGCACAGAGGAAAGATTCAGCACTATCCACCATGGTTGATAAAGTTGACAAATTTGGCTGAAATGGATAAATTGACATCTTTGATTAGAGAAAAGACATTATCTACATTTATTAGTGACTATTAGTCCTCTTATGGACTTTTTTTTCATAAAAATGAAAAATGAATTGTGATTTACAATTTTGATGATTAGCAGGATAGATTATAGAAAGAATAAGAATAAGATGTGACTTTAGAGAGATAGGTTAAAATATGTTTGTACTTATAACTGCTATGAAAAATATCAAAGCCGTTTTTTGCACTTCTTGCTTTTTTTTTTTTGCTCTCTTTCTTTTCTTCTTTTATATTAGCTTGTTACCTTTTATATACAAAAAGTAACATGCTACTTTTGATAACATCCACATTGCCCATTTCCCCAAATAGTAAAAAGCTAGCAATACTGGCTTTGGTTTTCTTAGGCAACAGAGATTAGAGAACACATAGACCAACTTAATATAAAAATTAAAATTGTGTTTCATTGAATGTTACTTGGGTTGCTAATAATATTAAAATTAATGAGTTGCCTCACATATTATAGTAAACGTAAATAGGGAAGATATAGTAATTTTCCCACTTTGTAATGTTTTGTTGTCCTTCAGAAAAAGGAATGAATGCCAACACAATCAGGACTCCACTAAAGTGAGAGCAGAATTTACCAACACCCCAAATAATGCAGTGCCTTGAGAAATTATTAATATGAAGCAGGGGGTGAGACAGCCACAGAAGCTACAAAAGGGAAATTGAAATGTTAATTAGAATGGACAATGAAGATATTAAAGTGAAAGCTTCTGCCTTCTAGGATCAGTAAAGAAACAAGCCCTCAGGTAATATGCTACAGACTAGCACTTGATTCAGCAGCCATAAAAACCTTAGAAAAGACATTTAAATGCCCTGACATATCTATATCTACAAAGATCACCATCATGCAAACCATGATAGTCCCTGTTATACTCTATGAAAGTTGGAATTTAAAGAAGTAGGACATGAAAAATACTGACACTTTCGACTTTTGATACTGAGAATATCATGGACAGCCAAGAAAACAAACTAATGGATCATTGAACAAAACAATCCAAAGTTCTCACTCCGGGCACAAATGACCAGACTCAAATTTGGATACATTATGCGAAGACCCAGCATTCTGGAAAAGTCTCTAAGGCTGGAATAGATGGAAGGAAAAAGAGGATGAGGATAACCAGCAGCAAGATGAATGGGACTCAGTTGGAGTGGCAATGAATGCACCATTAGGAATACATTGTCATGAAGAAAATCTATCTATGTGGTCACCAAGAATCAAAAACAATTCGATGGCACATAAACAATCAATAAATTGAAATGTAAATATATGTTAGGAAAAGAAGTTGTACCTTGCACTGCTACGTATAATGTTAGAATAGAATAGAATAGAATAGAATAGAATAGAATAGAATAGAATAGAATAGAATAGAATAGAATAGCATTAGGAATACATTGTCATGAAGAAAATCTATCTATGTGGTCACCAAGAATCAAAAACAATTCGATGGCACATAAACAATCAATAAATTGAAATGTAAATATATGTTAGGAAAAGAAGTTGTACCTTGCACTGCTACGTATAATGTTAGAATAGAATAGAATAGAATAGAATAGAATAGAATAGAATAGAATAGAATAGAATAG
>QLTV01000402.1:1349997-1383049 GCA_003457575.1 Thermophis baileyi
TTTTTAAGAGTTTTCCACATATTAGCTGGTTCATTTGTTGAGAACTGATTCCTTAGCTTTTCAGAGTAGCTTCTTTTTGCTGCTCTGATCTCCCTTGTTAATACATTTCTGGCCTGATTGTACAGCATTCTATCACCTTTTCTGTAGGCTTCCTCTTTGGAACGATGTAGCTGCTTAAGTTTAGCTGTGAACCAAGGTTTATTGTTACTGTATATTCGCAAGTTCCTGGTCGGTACACATAGGTCTTCACAGAAGCTGACATATGATGTTACAGTATCCGTGAGTTCATCCAGGTCTGCAGAGGTATCTTCAAAAATATTCCAGTCCGTGCAGTCAAAGCAAGCCTGTAGCTTTAACTTTGCCTCCTCAATCCAAGTCCTCACTGATTTAATTGTTGGTTTAGTGGCTTTAAATCTTTGTCTGTAAGCAGGTACAAGGTGAATCATGCAATGATTATATTGATTTTTATGCAAGATTTTGACAGAAGGTACCAAATAGGAGATCTCTCAGTGTTATGTTGATGTAGCTTAGCATTAACAATGCAGATTGGCACAGGAAAAAAATAAAGCACAATGTAAATGAGAAATGCCATTTAAAAATTAATCTTTTGGCAATAATTTTAAAATATCAGCGGTCATAGCAAGCCTAGATAGACTTTCTGTCCATGCCACACCACTATGGTGAAGTTGTCAGAAACTCTCATCTTTCTGTCTCTTTTATGCCTGCACCCTACTACCTACACAGCAGAAAACTTAATTGCAGAAACAAATTTGTTCGTATGTTAACAGCCCCACTGTATGATTCAGATGGTTTTCATTGCTAGAAGGTCCTTTTTCTTAGCTGTTGTTTAAGTTAATTTCCATAATAATGGGAACAAGATTGGCAGAGCAAGTTAACTGACATATACATACCTCAGGGATTGATTGCCATGATTAAAAAGAAATTCAAGAAAATATATATGGAAGAAGCACAATTGAAATTAAAGAGATCAGAAGGAGCTGCAGAAAGGCATAAGTATGAAAGTATTAATAAAGATCAACAGTATTTTGGAATGTTCTTTGAAAATGTAATTGATACTCTCTGTAATTTCTGCCTTTGCTTTTTTTGCTCTGGCCTCACTATTTGCAATCTTACTCCAAGTCATTTGATTGATATATCAAATAATCTAATAATGCTGACTGTTGCTTGTGAAGCTTTGGTCATAACACATTTAGTAATTGATGAAAATGCTCTTGCTTGATATTTTGTTAGTTTTATGTTAAAGATGCATTCCCTACCACATGTCCATTTTGTTCTCTAATCTCTGCTGGATATAAACTGCTCCATAATTATTATGAATTGCTGAGGATCCCAAACCCTCATTGGCACAATCTTCTCGGCAGAGTATGCTACTGAGCTATAATGATCTTCATTAAAATGTAAGAGGAGAATAGAATAGTTTCTACCTTGGTAGAATAGAATAGTTTATTCATTGATTAGTCTTGCAATCTTATCAATAAGGTAAAAATAAAAAAAATAAAATAAATAAAATAAATAAAACAATACGATACGATACAATAAAATACATAGTCTGGTTCCAGAATAAAATAAAGGGAAGGTAAAATACAGTGATAAAATACATAAGTGATTATACAAAGCGTCAACAATCAAATAAGTGAATCTCCCTTGTAGGGCAGCCCAATTTGTTTGATGTATCGGGTTCTTAGCTCAACTGCTTTAATTCAGAATTTGGCAGTTCTGCTTACAATATGTACATTAGAGCCCAGGAGTAAATAAACTAATCTGTAATTCAGTTCCCAGTGGGCTATTTTTTTCCAGTCAGGACGTTAAGTGTCTAAGCCTATAGCTGACAGTTGAAGAAAACATGAGCAGTATCTTCAATGGCTGGGGCAACTGCATATACACGTCCTCTCATGATATGGCAAATGGTGGAAGTGCCCATATTTGGCAATGGAATCCAACAACTCAAATATTGCACTAGAATAGGCCCTTCTTGAGAATTATGTCAAACTTGTTGACAGGTATTTTTCAAATTGGAAAATGTAAGAAAGAATTTGATCTTGGCACTAATGCAAATGAAAAGCAAATTAAGCAATATTTTCAGGTTTATGCCTTTATGCCTTTGAATTGACCCTGAAAGTTGTAGAATTGTTGGGATCAGATATATAAAAAATGTTTACCTATTTTTGTTCTGTCTTAGAGGAAAGGAGTGTTAGCATACTGGCTATTGCACTCCTATTATTTAAAAAAAAAAGTTCCAAAAAACACATTTGCTAAACATACGTAGTTTGTGCTGGCTGCTTTTTTTCTTTTCAATCATGTCCAATTCTAGGACACTGTCTGGACAAGTTCTTGAGTTTTCTTGGCAAGGTTTTTCAAAACAGGTTTGTCATTGCCTCCTTCCTAGAGCTGAGCAAGTAACTGGTACAAAGTCACCCAGCTAGCTTCGTGTCTAGGGCGGGACTAGAACTCACGATCTCCCAGTTTCTAGCATGATGCCTTAACCACTACCCCAAACTGGCTTTCACTGGCTGTTTACATAAAGTTAAATCCAAAAACTATTATAGCAATATATTTACCAGGCCAACATTATGTTTACAAAACCATGTACAGGCTTTTGAATTTGCAAAAGACCTTCACTGAGCAAAAACATGCACATAGACCAGTGGTGGGTTTCTACCAGTGCACCCCAGTTGAGGCGTACCGGTAGCAGCAGCGGTGGGAGGCTCCGCCCACCCGCCCGGACATCATCACGGACGCTCGGTGCATGCGCAGAAGCGGCGCGCGCGCAAGTGAAGCGCACACATCTCCGAACCGGTAGCAAAAGTAAGTGAAACCCATTACTGACATAGACATATGTAATTTTTAGTGTGTTCAGTGAAGTATGGTTCCTAATAAATGTGTTTAGATTTGCAACCCTAGAGAACAATCTCATCCAAGTTATTGAGAAATAAATCCTGTAAAATACATAGATATTTTACAGTAATTATTAAATGTCTGGTTCCCAAGAATGTGAGAACAGGATTGCAGTTTTTCTTGTAAATATCATGGAGTCCCATGGGGCTTATTTCCTATACAATGTGATGTGTTTTGTACCTGGTGTGACTCATTTCCATGCTAGTTGTCACTCTGCTAAAGAAAAATGTAGAAAAATGGGAGGTGTATCACATTCTTAAATAATAAAGCTTTAAGTTAGTGATCATTTACTGCTAACCATCAGCCTAATTATTCAGGAGCATTCACACAAGGTATACAAAGCATTTCTATGGACATCTACTGGAATATAATGCTTATTAAATATGTTTTTTCTTTCACTCATTTATATATTGCCACTTATCACCATGTCAGTGGGCAGCATATAATAATTTTTATTGAACTAATAAAAATAAGCATTAGCTGGACAAAAATAGATAGCAGGCTAAGGCATCAGATGTGAAAGCTTTCCTTAGACAATTTTTTTTAAAAAAAGAGATTTGTTGCAGTTTAGTGCTTTGGCCAAACAGAAATATTAGTTAAGGTTGTAGAAATCACCCCAGTGGATAAACAGTGTTGAAGAATTGCAATTTAGAAAGGTCTTGTTTTTGGTGATCTGTGAGATAACATTCTCATGTAGAAGGGATATGGAGAGAATTAACTTTATTTAACCTGATCAGAAAATCAGATGAACAACGCATATGGCGTAAAAATATTTCCTTTTTGCTCTGTGTAGGCTCAAGCATGAGCTTCTACGTGAGACAGGTCTTCCTCCAGCAATGCTCTAGGCATCTCCCCTGCTGCTTCATCTTCCTGAGCTTCTCAATAGACCATTCGGATTTGATCAATAATGAATCTGCAAGAAGGGAGAAGCCACTCTAGTGCAATTCAGTCAAGAGCTCTAGTTTCTCCTTTATTCCAATAGGTGACTAGAGTGTCAAACTGAAAAGAGCTTCCTCTGAAAACCCATTGTATCTCTTAAGTACTTGGAGCAGACTGATCTAATAAATTCTGACCAAATGGAAGGGAAGAGTCACATTGCAAAATCCCATAACGATCAGAGATTGATCACAAATGAAGATATATATATATTTTTAAATACTTTTTTCTTTAACATAGGTGCTTAGTGAACAATGTATTATCTGGGTCAATTTACTTTATACATGATAATAATACTAATAATACTTTTTACGTGTACATAATACACGTTCATCTTCTAATACTTACATATACATAGTAATAATAATATATTGTATTATATAGCAGTATACCTAATAATATTTTCCCAATTTCTAACTTCTACCTCTATCCTCTGTCCTCTGTCCACTAATAGAACAAGTCACATATCAAAAGGTATTCTGTATCTAACCATCATCTCTTGCCCTTTTTAATATTTCAACTCTTGTTGATTTTTTGACAAATCTTGCATGCTCCTCCCTTGGGATCTTCTATCTCCTTACATCACTCATACTTAATCTAAGTATTTCATCTGCCTCTACTTCTACCTCTTGCTTTCCAGTCTCTAAAGTACCCACCAATAACTCTTTCATCATTTCTGGGAGATTTCCCTCTTTATCCTTTTCTATATTTTGACCTCTTAAATAGTAAATTGCCTTCTCCATTTCAAGAGTTATTACTATCTCTCCCAGATCAGATCACAAATGAAGATTGATCAGTCCATGAAAAGGGTCAAACAAATTCATCTCACTTTCAGACCATATCATGTCTACTCCAAGAGAAAAAATTGTCTGTGTGACCTCTCAATAGTCAGATACATGGTGTCATAGCAATCACAAACTCCTAAGCCACTCCAGACCCATCACACATGGAAGACAGGTTGAAGTTCACCAACATCAGTTTGGGAACTTCACAGCCATCCCAGCAATTAGGTTGAGTAGACCTTGGAGTTGCTGCTGTGCATTCTGGGAAATGATACACAGCCATAACCCTTGCTGCTCCCTTGGGTTTAACCATACAAACAAGGCCTCACATCTGCTAATCTGCAGAGAAGCATTTCTTGATGCCGTAGAATCTTATTCAGGACAACCCAACCTCCAGGATTGCAGCTAATGCCAACTCTGAAATTGATTGGCAGATTATTAAAATAGTAACTACCTATTTTTTTCCACTGTTTTGGTACCATTGTTTTGGTAACAGAAGGTCTGCCCTCTCATCCATAATTATATCATGGACAAAGATGGCTGGCAAGCTTGGTATTTGATAGCAGCAGCCAAAACCTCAAGGCTCAAAGGATCAGGTACCCTGGCTCCTGGGATAAAGATTATGGGAAGATCACTCAAAGACATTGAACCCTCCTTCCCTAGTGCAGTCTATACTTATTAATAATAATTTAATCCCACCTTTCCTATAGGAGGTCGAAGTATAATATCCACATAACAACCTTAAAAAGTAAAATAGCTTGAGAAAGAGACACCAAATTACCAAAGACGCTTATGGTTGAATGGAGATTTCAAAGTGAATTTTTCTAAGTGCTCATCCAACACTCAATTACTTACTTTACTATATTAGCTCCAAGCAATCAAAAACCTAGTTTGTGTGAAATTACAAGTCCCAAGAGCATCTCCACTGCTGAAGGTAATGTTGGAAAGGATGAATCTTTTCCCATAGTACAGCCTTGTGTCAGCCTTTGAAGTATGCCAGATTGGGAACAAGACCAGGGGTGGGCTTCAAAATTTTTAGCAAGGGGTTCTCTGCCTGGTTGCTGGGTGGGCGTGGCCATGGTGGGCATGGCCTAGTTGGCCTCCTGCACCACAGCGGGGGGGGGGCATTTTTGCCCTCCCCAGGCTCTGGAGGCTTTCCTCGAGCCTCTGGGAGGGCGAAAACGGCCTCCCCAGGCTCTGGAGGCCCTCCGGAGGCTGGAAATGGGCCCGTTTCCAGCCTTCCCGAACTTCCAGTAGGCCCATTTTTCACCATTCCCGAGCCTCCGCACGTGCCCTGCACTTACCTCCATCCAAAACGGGCCGTGTGGGGACTCCTGGGAGGGGAGGGGAGGGGTGGGCGGAGCCAGCCAGGAATGGGATTTGGGGGTTCTCCGAACTGCACAGAATCTTAGCTAGATGTTCTCCCGAACCCCTGAGAACCCCCAGCAGCCCACCCCTGCCTGAGCCACCCCTGCGAACCCCCAGCAGCCCACCCCTGAACAAGACCCCACAAAGACTGTTGGAATTCTATCTTATTGTTGTAGGTTACAGCATCATCTGGAAAGCTTGCAGTTTTCTACTGTTCTTCCATATATCATGCAAAATCTCTTTCTTTTGCTTACTTATTTTCTTGAGGTAAAATTTTGTTACCATCTGTTTTATCAGTTAGTGGTTTTTATCTCTGCCTCCCTTACATTCTGTAAGTGGTTTTTTTTTTTTAACTGTAAAACTGTGTGGGTTTAGATCATAAAAGTCTCTACCTCAAATATAGTTTGTCCCTTTGTGAGTAAATTGGCAGTGATTATTGAATTAGGGAGAGTGAGACATATAAGAAATTAGCTCACCCTTTTTTCCATGAAAGAAAATACAGTCCTTAAACCAGTCAAGCATTTGATCTCTTCTCATGAATTCTAAGATTAGAACCAAAAATGGAAAACAATAAAGTGAGCAATTTTTTTTTAACTTTCTCAGGTTCTCTTCTTTACCACTCCCAAAATGTTGTGACTGAGCCAGTTGGATTTGATGGCAGACCTCCCAACCATTGAATCTAGTATTTCCTTCCCTTATCCCTTTCCCCCTTCCCAATAAAGCATTTTAGAAGAAAGGAAGCACCAG
Source organism: Thermophis baileyi (assembly GCA_003457575.1). Lineage (NCBI taxonomy): Eukaryota > Metazoa > Chordata > Lepidosauria > Squamata > Dipsadidae > Thermophis > Thermophis baileyi. Next base: position 1,356,747 of record QLTV01000402.1, read on the forward strand.
CAATTAATATTTTATGAGATATAAACCTTCATGGCAAATCCTTTTTCCCCAATTACTGATTGCTGCTCTGTGCTGCCATTTTGTCCTGGGGCATTGGGCTGACAGCCTCTTTTCCAAAGGGCTTTCCCATGTAAACCTTGACTATGCTCTGGGCAAGCAATTTGTTTGTTTGTTTGTTTATCAAATTTATTTGCTGCCCATCTCATGGTTCAGACAACTCTGAACAGTTCAGGCAATAATGGTTCCTAACAGAGGATTAATTGCTGGACTTTTCCATATACAGACTGACGGAACCACAAAATGGTGGAATGGATAAAAAGCATTACCCCTTTCCCAAGTCCTGAAATACTGGGATAAAATTGACAAGAATTCTATCAGTCTCCTTTTCTTGCCCAGATTACAGCAGGAATGGGCAAAACTGTCCATAGCTTTCTGCAAGGTTGTTAAATCTTTATTTAAAACAGGTGGGGATGTTTGGAAAACATTGTTAAATATGAAATATATGACCTCAACATGCTCCCTAGAAGGAACATAATTGCTGCTTCCTTTACTAGCATGAATAGTAACTAATGAGATAAATAGTAACTAGTAAACAGTAACTATTTACTATTCATGAATAGTAACTATGAACTTAATAGTAAGTAGTAACTATTTACTATTCATGCTAGTAAAGGAAGAAGCAGTTATGTTCCTTCTGGGGGGCATGTTTTGAGATCATATATTTCATATTTAAAAATGTTTTCCATACATCCCCAACTGTTTTAAATAGATTTATCAATCTTGCAGAAAGCTATGGACATTTTTATCCATTCCTGCTGATAAGAAGGGCAAGAAGGAGAAACTGATAGCATTCTTGTCAATTGGGCCCTTGTAATACTGTCTGGACAGAATATTTAGTTGGCATAATTACCAATGGTATAGAAATTTTTATTGGCTTTATTTTCCTGTTGGATTCAGCCTGAGAAACAAGTAGATTAAGGCTGCTGAATGGACGAACCTTTCACTTATATACTTTCCCTCACAAGCTCCAACAGCCTATTAAATATTAATTAGAAACAAACATATGACAAACATATGACATCTTTGATGAAGCCTGTTACTAGTTCCAATAATGTCAATTAGCATAAAATGCGATCACTCTTGAAAGGAAATCAATGGGTCATAGTAAATATGTCTTAAAAGAACTTCCAAGAACACTTATTCTCTGAGTAATAGGACTGAAATATTTTATTTGATCAAAAGTCAATTTACTTTGCCTATATTGTTTTAAATGACCTATGAAACTGGATTTTCCACTATCATTTCCCATTGTGATTCAAACCTAGTAAACTATATCAGTGGCATCAGTGCCGAATCTTTATTAAATTTCCTATACAGTAGAGTTAAATGATCATTTGAGTCTTATAGACTGCTTTTGTACAACTCTAGTTTTTATTATACTGGCAGCAAAATGCATATTATGCCAACAAAATGCATACAATGAATTCATTTTAACAAAAGCAGTAATCTGAACTATAGTTGGTTTCAACTGAAAATAATTTTACATGTAAGTTTTAGAAAAGAACAGATAATTCAGAAAGGTATTCTTAAATCCCACAATGACTTCAAAAATCACAATCATGCTTTTTTGTAAGAAAGTTTAATAATTTTATTTATTTTCTAAAGTGTGTATACTTTATTCTTATGTGTTTATTGTACCACAGAACACATCTTTAAGAGTAAATGTTTGCTTTTCCTTGTAAACTATTGCATTCAATTACAATTACAATCCACTTCATAAACATCTTCACAATTCACATATTGCACAAAAATGATGGTTTGCAAATGCATGATGTTTACTGTTACCCTGAATCACAAATAAACAAAATGCATCATAGCTAAGCATGCTACATAAACATAAGCATTATGACTTAGTGTATAGATAGAAAACTGAGTTCTTTGCCTCTAAATCACAACTTATAGGTCTCAGGACCTACTTTGATTACAAGCATTAAATGTTTCTTGATGCAAAAACATACAAACATTATAGGGTAAGGCTTAGAAAAGACTAAGCATAGTTTAATTCTCATCCACAAGTCAAACTTTCCTTCCCAAAGATCCAGAATCCATCAAATCCTATCTTAACTGAAGTGTGTCACAAATTATTCATTTTGTGTCATTATCCCACACATAGCAGCCTCCACTATTAAGTGTTAGGAGCTGACTAAGAAACCATTGTTTACTCTTGGAAAAGCACAATGTATGAATCCATGGATAAGAGAATTAAACATGGCATGCCATGTTCAGCCTCACTCAGTAGGAAATCAATTGCACAGGAAGGCTAAGACTACTTTTATTTAAATTAATTATAATAACAGAATCTTGCAAGTCTCCTCTTCTTCCCTTTTATAATCCAGTGAATTACAGGAGTGTCTGCCTGATCCACTTCTATATATTATCTCACTCTTCTAGACCTAAAAATATTTTGTCCTTTTGCCTAGATAACAGCTCCTACAAATTTCCATGAAGGCCATCTGGTTTATCTTCCACACCATGAATTATGAACGACGAATCAAAGACATTCATAGTTTCCTGGCTGCCATTTCTGGATGACGTTTCCTAATTTGTTTCTCTGCTGGTTTTGTTAGAAAAGAAACAACCATGGCCCAACTTTGTATGGGAGGGATAAGACCAAATCTTTCTCACTTGTTTTTGTCTCTGTTTTGCCAGCTACAAAAAAAATAAAATAAATGGAAGTGAAAATAGAGCTGCAAGCAGTCGAGATGCCATGGCTGGAAACAATCCATTTTATTATGCTTCTGCCCCAACAACTATATCTGAAGGGTGGACCTGGAAGCCACACAGCCTGTTCCCAGGTTTGGAAAATACATAGTGCCTTAATTAAGTTAAATCTTAGGTTGAGTTCATAGTTACACTGTGCTACCTTAAACATAATTAATCTATAGCCGTATGAACCAGGTCAGGAAATTATTTATAATTGTAGCTATAATTCTAGAACAATAGTTGGTAAATAAAAATGCTTTACAATGGAGAAAAGTGGCATATAAATACTCTTTGTAAATAAAATTTACATCTATGAATGTAATACATCCCTATCATTACATTTTCATTGACCTAATACTTGAATAAATATTTTGGGCAAGTCCAAACAGAGAGAACATGTGTCCTTAAAGATGTGGAAAAAAAATAACCAGAGGGAGAAATTAGTCATACATTATATAAATTAGCATATCTAATTACTCTTCTCTAGGATTATTGCAATATCTTTTAAACATTCTATATATATGAATGAACAAGAAAACAATGATCTCTATCTTTTTGAATAAAAAGTTTAATTCTGCAATTCTGAATAGGTAGAATATTTCCTTGAATTTACAATATAATCATATATTGGTTACACTAACCTGGGTGTAATATGGTTTGTTTTGCCTTAGTTTAATATGAAAACAGGCTAATATGGCTTGCTTGGTAAACTATAGTTTGAAAAGCAAGGGTTAATTACAGTATACATGTTCACTGGAATGTAATTTTTAATAAGTGTAATTAGAACTTTATTGTTGTCCCTCTGTCTTGTAATTTGACCAAGGAATTACTCATTTTAGGGGCATCTCCCCTTTTAGTCTATTTTCTTTAATAAGCTGTAATACCAGAATTTGGAGTTATTCAATAAAACTGATTGATAAGAGTTTTGGGACAGATAAAATTCATTACACAAAAGATGATGTAGGAAATCTGCCACTGTAACTAGGAAATTTAACATTAATCAAACACAATGAATATAAAATAAACACAGCAATAATAAAATGAAAACTCATGAATTAAACCCCAGTGTTTATGTAATGAGATTATACAAAGACACATTTTGATATTATTGGAAGAAAAATTTGGTCCAGTTCCAAGCCAAGAGAAAGGTGCTGGAAATAAAATGGAGGCTGATTGGCTGCAAGGAAAGAAGGTTTATTTATGAGCAGAACCAACAACACCATGTAGTTCTGGGACAGCTGACAAATTGGTTTGATGAGTACATGGATTTTTATAGGATTCTGAGATGCTACTAGGGGATTGTGCAATGTAGTGAGCCTTGTGTCTTTTGCTATTCTAATGGTGGTGGGTTAATCCTAAAAGTCCTGTCCTGTCCTTCTTAATCCCATCAGCTGGAACTGAAGGTGTTTTGTTTGTGAATAATTGGCCTGGTTTTCTCAATGGGAACAAAATATCCATCTCTAAAGACTTCAGGCATCTGCTGGAGGCTGTTGAGACTGCTTTCTGACTTTGTTAAGATTTTTCTCCTTTTGGGGAAATATAATAGTCTGCCTCTTTTAATATCCCCCCAAATATTTCATTCTCGGGGGGGGGGGGGCTTCCTACAATATAGTGGTTAAGGCATCAGGCTAGAAACCGAGAGACCATGACATCTACTCCCACCCTTGGCACAAAGCTAGCTGGTGACCTTGGGCTAGTCCAGGGGTCGGCAACCTTCCTCTTTTGTTTCCCCTCTCAATATTTCTTTCTCTGGGGGGGGGGGCTTCCTACAATATAGTGGTTAAGGCATCAGTCTAGAAACTGAGAGACCATGACATCTACTCCCACCCTTGGCACAAAGCTAGCTGGTGACCTTGGGCTAGTCCAGGGGTCGGCAACCTTAAAAACTCAAAGAGCCATTTGGACCCGTTTCCCAGAGAAAACAAAACAGCCAGAGCCACAAAACCTGGGTGGCCATGGCCAACTCAACGTCACTCCCACCGAGTCACATGACCTCCCAGCTACGCCTACCCAGGTTTTGTGGATCTGTTTTCTATGAGAAAAAGATATCTGTCTCTCTCTTTTCCCTCTCTTTCTCTCTCTCTCTCTCCATCTCTTTTTCTCCCTCTCATCTTTCTTTCTCTCTTTCCCTCTCCCCATCTCTCGCTATCTCTCCCTCTCCCTCCCTCCTCTCTCTCTTTCTCCCTCTCCCCTTCTCTCTGTGTTTGGCCGCGGCTTCTCTCCTGCCCTAAGGATCTGGCCATTGCCTTGCCATGTCCCCCCCACCCCCCGCAGCTCTTCAGCCGAGTGGGGAGGGCATGAGCTCCAGCCCGAAGTGACAGGAAGCAAAGGCTGCCTTAAGTGCAAATGTGGCGTGAAGGCAGCTACAGGGCCGCTTCTCTCCTGTCCTAAGGATCTGGCCATCGCCTTGCCATACCCCCCCACCCCGCATGAGAGGAAAAGGAGGGGGAGGAGGGTCGCCGGAGCGAAGGCAGCCTTCGCTTTCTGCTGCTTCGCTCGCTTGAGGGTCTCCCCACACATGCGCATACTCCTGCCCCCGCCACAGTCAGCCAGGGAGTCGCGAGAGGGGGAGAAGGGAGGAGGGAGGAGGGAAACCTCGGCCGGGGGTGGCTATGTTCCTCAACCAGCGCCGGAGAATCAGCCACGCCCGCTTCTCCATTCACGCCGTTGCCCTTACCTTCTCAGGCCATGTGAGGGAGGGGAGGGAGAGGCCAGCCAGTGATGGGACAGGGAGCCACAGCAGGGGGTCCAAAGAGCCACATGCGGCTCCGAAGCCGCGGGTTGCCGAACCCTGGGCTAGTCACTCTCTCTCTCTCTCTCACAGCCCAAGGAAGGAGACAATGGTAACTCACTTCTGAAATCTTGTCAAGAAAACTTCAGACATTGTCCAAGAATTAACAATGAGTCAAACACACAAAACACAAAAACTGCCCAGAACCTTCAAAGACCTATTGAAGAATTTTAATCACCTTCCAGAATGATTTCAGGGTAAATGCCAGACAAATCTCTGAAAAGTGGGAGGCCTCCATGTAAAAATAGCCATTTGAGGCATTTTAAGCATATAGTTCAGGGAATGAATATAAATGTTAATATGAAAGGCCAGAATAAATCATTTTGGGACATGGATCAGGAATGAAATACCGTAATTCTGTAACTGATCATGTTGGGGTCACATCAAATAACCAGCCAGAAGACTGAACTATTTTTTGGTTTAATATCCCTTCTCCATAAAGGAAATTATTGATAAGACTCACCCTGGAATAGAGATGTAAAATTTCCGGAAATTTTGAAGCTCGGAAAAAAACCTGTTTTTTTCCGGGTTTTTTTGGGGAAAAATGGAAATTTTTGGAAAAATTGAAAAAAAATGCTACATTAGCACTTTTTTGTCTTTTTAAGATTGAAAGTCATTGTTACTTTAGGAACATAAAATATGAGTATGGACAATTTGACTTGGCATAAAATTATCACAACTAGCATATTAAAAATATAGTGTAGCCAAACAATTATCACAAACAGAATTTACTTTTTTATAATATTTATTTGTAACAAAGGGAGAAACAATCTCCTGAAGTGCTTACTAGTTTATGTGGAACAGCCAAAAAGCCTCCACAAAACAATTTTCAAAACCAAAAGTAACAATTTTTCAAAACCAAACACAACCACTAACATGCAAAAGCAAAACTGGAACCTTTTTCTTGTTACAATAGCAGTACCTCCTAAAGGAAGAAATGCATGCTGTTCTTGCAGTGGAGGGTTCAGTTTGTTACCTAGGACTTGCTTGTCCTCACTCCGTGCACAGAAATTAGAATAATCTGATATCATACATTTTTTTTAGAAATGATTTGGAAAATATTTGAACACCCTGTCTTAAAATATTTTATTCATCATGTTAAAATAAAATATTCCACAATGTTTTTTTTTCTTTTTTCAATTTTTCCAATTTTTTGGAAAAAAACAAAAAAGCCTTCAGGAAAAAACCGGAAAAAACCCGTTTTTTTTCCCGAATTTTTCCGGTTTTTTTCCGGGCCTTCACATCTCTCCCTGGAAGACATATAGATCCAGGAGTGCTCTTGTCTATGGGCATTTTTGAAGAATGTGGAAATCATTATAAAAGGAAATAATGGTGGTTTGGCAGGATATAGAATCTATTTGTCTTTTGTGACACCAAGATTCTGTTCCTTATTTAAAAATTGCAAAGCAGATAGCAGGATGACTAAATTGAAGTTGGTAGAAAAAAAATCTAGAAGACTAGCTTTATTACTTATTGCAACATTCCAGAGAGTTGTGTGATATTTTAAACTTTAACTTATGTGATATCAACTTTCATTGTTCTTTCATGACACTGAGCATATCACATCAGTCTATGTGTCTTGGGGGGGGGGAACTTCACCTGCTAGAATTCACGTTACAGAACATTTTTTTTCCATTTAATTTCAAAGAGAATAAAGGCTGTAGTCTTATGCTTCAATGATCAAAATGAGTTTAACAAATGAAGCAGAAAATCTCTCTGGCAGCAAAAATAGAGCACCACCAAATTAAGTAACTAGTAGCTGTTCATCAGCACATCTATTTCAGGTCCTGGAAGACGGTGCATTCTATTTAATAGTATAGATTGCCCCCGTTTCTGAATTAAGATATATAGGATTAGATGGAAGTTGTATTATGATACAATCACATTACTTCATGATTTGCAGATTTCCTTGCCAGTGATCCTTTCAACTGGCAATGAGGTTATCCTTATCCCATTTCAATCTGGCATTCTAGGCCATTTAACTCAAACATATTCAAATTTCTTATAAAAAGATATGCAGAGTTAGTTAAGTGCTTGTTTATCATTTTGAAGTTACATTGTCATGAGAGTATTCTGAATGACACCAATGTATGACATTTTTGCTTGAATATTTTTAAGGTGACCTCATCACTTCATCTAGTTCCTGTTTAGAAACAAGAGTATGAAGCTATTAACATCATCTTCCACTCCCAGACACGTGAGGACATTATGTATATGTTCCAGTTTGGGTAAACTAGTTTAAACAATGTCACTTTAAAATACTTAATATGAATCATAATTACCAATCCTGTTAATTATTAATTGCTGAACAAAGTGGAAAAAAAAAAGTCCTGAGTAAAATAAAAAAGGATTTAGCTGGGGTTTTTAAATGTTTAATTAAATATCAATAATCCCTTTTACCAATTATGCTTGTTATTGTATTGTACAACCCAACCCCATTACAGTTAGTCCTCGACTTACAGCAGTCCATGTAGTGACCGTTCAAAGTTACAACGGCACTGAAAAAAGTGACTTATGACCATTTTTCACAGATACAACCTTTGTAGCATCCCCATGATCAGGTGATCAAAATTCAATTGCTTGGCAACTGGTTCATACTTATGACCATTGCTGTGTCCCAGGGTCATGTGATCACCTTTTGCAACCTTTTGACAAGCAAAGTCAATGGGGAAGCCAGATTCATTTAACAACCGAGTTACTAACTTATCAGCTGCAGTGATTCACTCAACAACTGTGGCAAGAAAGGTCAGAAAATGGGGCAAAACTCAATAAATGTCTCACGTAACAGCATAAATTTTGGGCTCAATTGTGGTTGTGGGTTGAGGTCTACCTGCACATGGTTCTTTAGAATTAAATTCCACAGATTTGCTAAGTGTATCATGGTTTCCTCTGAGGTTCCCCAGATCTGCAGAACACATCGCACTACTTGGAGATAGCTAAGATCTCACCCACCATGTTGCTAACCTATAATTCTCAGCTTCCCCACCATTGCTAAGTGGGCTGAGTTTACTCATAACTGTGGCTCAGCAATATCTGAAAGTTCATACATTTACTAGTTCTGACATAAATAAATATCCATACAAGGATAAAGTGTGTGACCAGTAATATCTCCACACTGACTTCAGCTAGGACATTTTTATGTAAGCAATAGCATGTTTTTTTAATTCAATTGATTGCTGTTTAAAAACATTTATTTATTTGAATGTTTTACATAAAATGGTAGGCATTATCTGGGGCATCAAAATGTAACATTTAGGGATTACAGTATAACTAGCATATACAATCGTAAATTTGTAATGTATATTTGTGTGGGATCTCCCAAGGCACTTCCAATGTCATATAAACATTCCCAAAACATCTGGGCTAGATTGAGTCTGGGGTCATTGTAAAACAAAGAGGAAAGTAATTTTGGTATCATATAGAAATAATTGCTGTTCATACACTTAATGGCAACACAGAATTTTTGGCTAAGTGCCTTTCCTAGATACAAGTAGGGTACTCATGCATATATTGTAGTTCTTTTTTCTAACATAAATAGGTAACCAAATTAGGTATTGTTAGCTGCGTGTTACATCCAAACTCACAACTTTAGTTTGCTGTGCCTAATAAGCCCAGATGTCAAGCCAAGTACCAAGACACCTGTTGCTTTGTAAATATTAATTTATTTGGAAGCAATGAACCAAGTTTCTAGTTTGAAACATAACATGCAGTTATAGTTTCCTACTTCATTAACCTAGTCATGAAAGAACAGGAATAAATGGGCTTCATGAATAAAAAAGCAGCTTATTTACATTAAGTCAGAATGAGGAAAGTATCCTTGCTTAAAAAAACACGTGACTGTGAATATTGCCTGCTTATTCAAAGATACTTCCTCAAAATTAGTTTTTTCATATTTCATTACACTCAAAGTGCTCTTTGAACAAAGTCCTGGTGATTATATGAACACATTTACATAGGTTTTTTTTTTTATCTTCAGCTTTCTACTTCAGGGATTTCCTAGTAGATTGTCATCTAAATATTAAGCAGATATAACTTTTCTTAGCTTTTCAAGACAATTCAGGGTTGGGTGTTAGCAGATGGGATGTTGCCATCTACTATTACTATGTTTAAGAAAGAGCTGAAAGTGCTTTAAAAATCAACAGAATAAAATGCTTTCCCCCCCCCCCCCAGAAATGCTTTTCGTTCATTCTTTATCTTCCGTCTTTCATTCAAGGGCTCAAGAGGTCCCTTCTGTCTTCCAGTTCCCCTCTCTGCCCAACAATAACCTGTTTTTCAGTTGAGAGATAGTGACTCACCCAAAAACACCAAGTGAGATTACATGGCTGATTTTGATCTCCCATCTCCCAGTCCTAGTCCAACATCTTGCCTGTTACATGCATCCTTGGCTACAACTGTATTCTGCTTTGCAGAAACTGCATCAAGCAAGGAATTGTTGATCTTGAAACATCACAATTTTTACAAATTAATATGCTTTAGCATTGATTAGAATTAAAGAGCAATAATGTCTCAGAGATTGAATTTGCCTAGAAATCAACATCATATCCTTCGATCTCAAAGATATGATTGCAGGTTATAAGAACCTGATCGCCTGAAGGAAAATTCCCTTTCTGACATGCATCTTTTTTCATTCATATCACACATAACATACTAACTCTGATTAATGAAACCATTAATCAGTTAATTCAATTTCCTGGATTTGCATGAATTATAAAGCAATAATGGGATCTGAGTTCATGCACCGTGTTTAATTAATACATGATCACTTTACAATTTAGGGTAGGGGTGTCAAACTCGACTTCATTGAGGGCCGGATCAGCATTGTGGTTGTCCTCTGGGGGCCGGGGGGAGGAGCATGGCCGGGATGGTCGAGGCCGACTGGGTGTGGCCAGCTTGACATTACTCATGTGGGTGGTGCCTGTAGGGGCCAGGAGGGTTGGGGAGGGAATCCAGGGGTCTCCAGTGGGTGGGGCGGGGGGTGGGAGGCTCGTCCCGTGGGATGAGGTGAGGCAAGGCAGGGGGCAAGGCAGCTACAGCATACAAAAGCTGCACTTTTTGTTTGCAGCGCAGCGCCCGGGATTTACTTTGACAGCGGCTGGGCTTGGGGGATGGTCAATTCCCATTTGTGGTGCAGTGGAGAAGGCGGAGGACAATTCCCCCCACCAGACCAGACCAGCCTGGTGGGGGTGGGGTGGGAAACCGAGCAGCGCCAAAAGCGGCTCTCTCTCACACACACAGAGAGGTTTGAACAGATCATTCTCTCGCTCTCTCTCCTCACCTCATGACGGCAGTACCAGCCATGCTCTCCACGGCGGCCTGCATTGCTTCATCCTCCACCCTCCACCACCTCGCTTCATTCATCTTCATTCTTCACCACTTCTTCTCCTTGCTCGCCGCTGTAACGGAGCAGGAGGATGAGCGATGCACCGGTGCGGCGGCCACAAAGTGAGGTGTGGGGGTGGTGGAAGACGAAGCAAGGCAGAAGGTGTGGAGCTGCCCCATGCACTGGCTTACCTGAGAGCCCCGCAGCCAGGCCATCAACGTCCTGACAACTACCTGGCCTCACGGCGGCGGCTCCAACAACCCCATCGAGGACCCTGCATAGCCACCAGCCTGCTTCTCCTTGCTTGCTGCAATGGAGCAAGAGGCTGAGCGATACACTGGATGGGGCTGCTTGAGCTGCCGCTGCGAGGCCAGGCAGTTGTCAGGATGTTGATGGCCTGGTTGCAGGGCGCTCAGGTAAGTCGGTGCGGGACTTGGGGAGCAGCTTCTCACTCCCGCCTTGCTTCGTCCTCCACCCCCACCCCCTCGCTTTGTGGCCGCCACACCAGTGTGTTGCTCAGCCTCCTGCTCCGTTATGGCGGTGAGCAAGGAGAAGTGGCTAAGAACGAAGTGAGGTGGTGGTGGGGTGAGGACGAAGCAAGGCAGGGGGTATGGAGCTGCCCCACCCGCCCCGCACCAGTTTACCAGAGGGTCCTTCAGCCAGGCCACCCATTCCAAACCCTCACACACACCCCAGGGCAGCCACATCCCTTCACTACCTTGCTTTCCAGCTCCATTCGCCGCCACCATGTGCAGGGCAACAAAAGTAGTCTGTGGGATTACAGTAAAAAAATTAGTTCAGACCTTCCAACTTTTCACACCAAAAAAAAAAAAAAAAAAAAATCTTGCCTCTAGCCATGCAAAGTTGGAAGATCTGAACTATTTTTTTAAACCATAATCCCATAGACTACTTTTGTTGCCCTGCACGCAGCGGCGGCGAACTGGGCTTATGTGTGCGTGCGCCCACCTCCTCCTGTGCGCACGCCCGCACACTGGTATGGCAAAGCGACATGGGCCGGCCATTTACAGTTTCCAGGATGGCCGTGCAGGCCGGATCTGACCTCATCCCGGCCCAGATCTGGCCCGTGGGCCTTGACACCCCTGATTTAGGGTATTGTGGGGAAAACAGCTTTTTTATAAAGATCCCATGTATGTGTTGGACCTTACTGTTGGGCAAACACAATTAGGATTTCTGTCTAAGGGAAGAAAATCTTGATTTTGATCAACTGTGTAACAGGCAGAGAGTTAACAAGTGAAGGTTCCCCAGCATTTTGACTTTTTCAGCTTGTGAATGTCTGCCACTCACGAAGTTAGAAAAACTCAATGTCAGTTAGAGCTTGTGGACTCGCACAAAGCACCTTAAAAATTAGCTTTGTGGTTTACTGTTCCTTTCATCGGTGGCCTCATGAAAGCTATATTCCCAGGACATGCTGGGCACTGATTAGCTTAACATGGTGTACAAACACAGCCCTTCCCCTGTTGATTTATGGTTCAGTGTAAATTTGGGCAGATAACTCTGTTGTTGATATGTTACATAGATTCCCAAGAAGAATTATAAATTGAAGAGGGGTCAGAGAGAAACAAATTATAAAGATATTGTGACAACTACTTTATTAAAGGAGATCATTCCCAGAATTTGCTGATGATAACCAACTACAGATAGACCTTGAGTTATGACAATTGAGCCCAAAATTTATGTTGCTAAGTGAAACATTTGTTATATGAGTTTGCCCCATTTTACAACTGCCACCATTGTTAAGTGAATCATTGCATTTGTTAAGTGAATCTGGATTCCCCATTGACTTTGCTTGTCAGAAGGTCGCAAAAGGTGTTCACATGACCCCGGGACACTGCAACCGTCATAAATATGAACCAGTTGCCAAGCATCTGAATTTTGATCATGTGACCATGGGGATGCTGCAATGGTCTTGCCAAGTGTGAAAAACGGTCATAAGTCACTTTTTTCAGTGCCGTTGTAACTTTGAACGGTCACTAAATGAACTGTTGTAAGTCGAGGACCACCTTAATCAGCTTACACTAGTCAGCTGATTAACAAAGGCAATATAATGATTTAATAAGCTGTTGTTCCTGCTTAGATTCCCTGTCCTTGCTTGTATGCAGAAACTACGCTTACTGGAAAGCAAGTCGCCGGGTAGCTAGTTCCGGCATGATGTTTGGTATGTTTACTCAGAAGTAAGCCCTACCTGCCTGCCTACCTGCCTTTAACGGAGTTTACTTCCAGGTAAGGCGTGCGTTGGATTGCAGTTTGAAGCTCCGCCCCCGAGTCCTCTGAATCTGCCCAGCGAGCGCTGCTTTCGCGGCACTTCTCTCCTTTTCTAAAGGTGAATAATAGCAGGTTGGGCCCTCCTGGCAGTATTAAGCGTTAAAGGGGAGGGCCTTTTGCACAGTGGCAACACAAGCGCTCCCGAAGCCCTAGCGGAACAACCTGGCGCTATCTGGTTCCACTCGGCAGCGACTTGCGCGGCGTTTCCTCGCACCTCCGGAAAGGGCGCTACTCGGTGAGGGTGGCGCCCGGGTAGGGCATTCGCTCCCCCTGGAAGGAGGGCGTGCGCATCTGTCGGCGCCCGGCTGAAAGTGAGCGACAGGGAGGCTGGGACGAGCAGCGAAGGCTTCTGGAGAACCCCTCGGCGCCGCGCATCCCTTGCTCTTAGGTAAGCCCTGGGCTCGGTTTGGGAAAGAGGGCCTGCTTGACTGGAGAGACGCGATGGCGGGCTTGGGGCTGCGCGCTTTTCTCTTCCTTCCCGCGTGGCTTTCATCCCTTTTTCAGCTTTCCCTTTTCTACCGGAAAGCTGGGAATGCCAAGGAGTCCAGTCGCTGGCCTCGCTTTCTGTTGTCTTCGGGACATGCACATTCTCATCCCGCAAACTACTCTTTTATAAAGGAAATTGTTTTGTCTAGCCATTCGCTTCTATCCAGGACTGCAGTTGCCTTGCCGAGAGAAATGAAGTGGGTGGGATGAAGATAAGCACGGGTAGTTTTCTGATTTACTTAATTTAAGGAGGAGGATGCTAGGGTCGTTTTTTTTTTTTAAAAAAAACCTTGTAGTTAAAATATCCGCGCCCTTCCCTCTCTTTGGTAGTGATAAAGCATTCAAAGACTACAGCCCAAGCACCTGTTGTTTTTCTTTGAATGATTTGAAACCAACCTTGTATATAATATACTGTACTTGTTTGGCAGGAGCTGAAAGTGTGCTGTGGTATTCTACACTATAGGATAGACGAAGTGAACTGGACTAATCTGTTCAAATGTGAACTTCCTCAGTAGTTTCCATTATTCAATATCTTCATCTGAAGGGACTATGATCTCTGTCTTCTTTTGGGGCATTTAGAGTAGCATACTGGCGATCCCTTAACCAGTACACTAACCACAGAGATTTACTTTCCACAGCATATCAGGCTAAAAATGTGCTTGCATCTTTTTTGGCTCTGCATATTTCATGCAAACTTAGCTAGTGACTAGCTAAAGATGAATCAGGGTTCTTTGGGAGCATAGAGCCTCGGTTCCCCTTAATCCTAGCCACTGAACTGGACTCTGCTGGCACTAGCATATTTGTTTCCTAACCATAATTTTATGTTTCTTCAAAAAGTTGGGTAACTTTCATTCTACAAACTATTTGTATTTAAATTGATTCTATGTTCCAGCCAGTAGTGGGACGCAGATTGAAACTATTGATTTTAAACAATGATCTTTGAGCCACAAAAAAGGGTGGGTTTTCAATACAAATATTGATTGAATTTATATGCATATTATGATTTTTATAAAAAAAATCATGCATTATTTTTTATTTATGTTTATGTTTTATTTTTAGAATTCCATGCAACTAAAATAATATAAACAGATTCATAATATAAATTGTAATTTTCTATTCTTATATGTGAACTAATTTTAAAATTACTTAAAGTTTCTGAATCATGGATCCGGTTGAAAAAAAACCTCTCTCCCCGATTTGTGGAAGTGGGAAATATTCTCAGGGCTGAATTGTATGTTGAAACCAAGTTTTGGAGGTTTTTCAGGCTGTATTTTAGTATTTGGTCCAAGCTCATTAATCAGCTTGCTCAAAGAAAGTGTTTTTATTCTGATCAATAGAAAAATAAATCAAAAGTCTCTGCTAAGATCATCCACCTTCCTCTCACTACCGGTAGTGCTTCTCTAAAATACTTGGAAATTAGAGCCAAGTGAATTTGTGAAAATTTAGCTTTGCATTGACATATGGAATGTTTGAAGAATATACCATTGCTTATCAATATCTGCTTGAAATTCTCCTGAATATGGACAACTGCCTCTCAGTTATTAGAACTGGAGAGTGATATATAATATCTTATGGTTCTCTTTCTACTTTATTGCTCTTTTGTTGTGAATGTGGCACTTCCTTAGCAATATCATACTTGAGAAGCCAGCCACGTTTGATAAAGAGAAGACCTGCCATTTAAGCTTGCCTGGGTGGAAAGGTTAGGGAATCTTCATTAATTTTAGAAAGTAAAAATCTCAACTTGCCATTTCTAAGGAAGCTGGGATTTCCATCTGTTTCATGAATTATTGTTGTACAGGTAGAAAATAATTTGCATTTCTGTGCTTGTTCCAGAATCTTCTAAATATACTGCTGAGCAACAGACTGTGACTGCATTATTGTGTCCATACAGTACTTATCAAATATACTAAATAGTGTTTGCAAAGCTATGTATTTTCCCCACTTCCCACCATCCCCATATATGTAAGGGCCATGTATTTTACTTGGTTTACTTTAAAGTGACATTGGTATGTGAAGTCCTTCCAACACCTGCTATGTAAATGCTAGTTTAAGGGGAACAACCATCAACTGTATCCTAGTTGAAAGATCCTGTATCTGAGATAGTCAATCACTTTTATCTTATCTCCCTTTGAAGATAATTGTTAAGACTGAACAGGCTTCAGGAATTGTCTGCTGTGAAAAAGGATTCTAATATAATCTGTTTAGATACATGGAGGAAAGAAGCTATTTTCATTTTCCTAGCCTGTCCCCAATGTACTATTCTTAAAACTAGTTCTGAAAGATCAAAGATCAGAAGGAGCCTGACAGTACGGCTGCCAACAAACAATTTTTTCTTGAAAGGTCTAAACTTCATCAACAGCTGTAGTTGTGAGCAGTTGTTTACAGAAGCTTGGGCTTTTAAAAATGTCAGAAGATGGGCTACCAGACCATTTTTGACTATGGCAAAGTAGCTCTTTTCTTATGATGTCTTAAAGATCAGGTAATCTTCCAGAAAAATGTTGGTGAGTTTTTCAAGGAAAGAGGGAAAGGGAATATGAGTGCAGGCTGTTGTGAAGGCAGTTCAAATACTGACCAAGGAGGAAGAAGTCCCATATAAATTTGCCACGTCATCTGGGTGTGCTTTATGAGTTTCTTTATGCAGTTCAGAAATATTATGAGTACAAAAATCACTGTGTGTAGTTCAAGGAGAACCTGACTGTGGTATTTTACATTGTTTTTTAAAAGCTAAAAATATGAAAGCAAAAACAAAAACAATGCCCTGTAAAAATTTATATTTGCGATAAATATATCTCCCAATATTATTAATACAGATAAATTGAAAAGCAAATTTCAGTGTGGACATGTTTCAGTGCAAGTATACATAAAATTAAATTTCAAATGTCAGTCTTAACTGACACCTGAGACTTGATCTTATGTACACTTTACATAGGAGTAGCCTATTGCTAAGTAAACATAGTAAAATTATATAGTATATACTCATTAGGAATGTGCAAAAGGATAGAAGAGGCTAATCCATGTGCTCCAAGAATGGTGGTTTGTGTTTCCAGAAGAATATCTTGTCCCGAAAATGTTCAAATGCTACCCACTGCTCCTGCCTCCCCCAGTTATTCAGATTGGCCCATTCTAGGAAACATTGGAACATGAAAGCATCTTGTTTCGATGTCCCTAGAATCTACTTGGTACTGAGGAAAAAAATTGTGCCATAAGAAAAAGCTGTAAAAACTGGAATATGTTGGATTCTGATGTTAGGCTGAGTGAGATGAGTTGTCTTGAGCAGCAATTACTGGGGAGCAACACCAGAGCTATGCATATATAATGTATACTGTTCATGCAGTTAAACTACTGCTGTCGGCTATAGCAGGACATACAAGTCCATTGCCAGCGGTGAAGCCAGATTCAGCTGCCTGTTCCAGTTGACTAACACATGTTCATTGCTTATGCGGAAAAATGTATTGCGTTTGGTCCGGTTCTGAAATATATCTAGTCAGAAGTTACTAACTGCCAGGAAAGGGAAGTAAAGAGAAATATACGTTGCATAGTATTGTAGTGTTTTCCTCAATCCAAATGTCTGAGTAAAGTAAAGGGGGAATATTAACAGGCCTTATGTGCATGCTGGCAGGTGAATGACTCAAAACCAAGTCAGAATGCAATTTACTGCTCTTTTATTTTTTTTAAGAACGTAACTCATCCCTATTGTTTAGGATGTTTCCATATTTATGATCATCTTTGGACATTCCTTTGTTAGAAATACATCTACTGATTCTTTTCCCCCCAGAGATGCTGGCCAATGGTCTGATTATAAATTGCTTACATCTAATATCTAATGCATATAGATAGCACTTTTTCCAAACATGCAACTTTTCTGTTTGTCTAGGGTAGTGTTCAAAAGAATCCTGTAATGTAATACTAAAGTAGGCAACTTTTCTTCCTAACTTTGCAACTAGAATTACAGCTTAAAAAAATAAATAATAGTTTAAAAACTATTTTGAACCAAGAGGCCTCAAATGATGTCTTATCTGAGAAGCAGAGTTGGAATTTTGGACTTAGTACGGTAGTTTTATAGGTAATTTAATTATTTTGTGTAACCCTAACATAAAATATAAGAAACATATAATTAACTGGATGTATTAGCAAACTAAGGCTCTTGACTTCCTGTATCTCTAGACTTGCGCATGTATGTGGGGGGCTAGGAATGGAGGGGGAATACCTTTTCAAGTGGATAGCCTTTAAGGTATGCATAGAACAAATGCATTTTTAATGATACTGACAGTGGGCTACAAAACAGCTTGACATAAGGGAAGTTCTGAACCCTGACAAAGAACAGTGCTCAAAGCATCTGCAATTATTTACATTTTCTTACTTGGTCCTGATGAGAAGGTTCACATTTCTTCCCTCAGTATTACAAAACTGAACTGTATATGACTTCCCAGATTATTGGCTCAAGAGTAGTAACCAAATGCATCCCAACAAGCCAGGACTGACTTAAGCAAATACTTCTACTAAATCCCAAACTTACCTGACTCATTTGATACTATCCTAATAGTAATTTTAGTAAAAATTGCAATTACATTTAAAAAGATATAAACTAATATAAAGTAAAAAACAAAAAAATCAAACTGCAGAATAAAAAAATATAGTAAGGAAAAAGAAAAGAAATATATAAAGAAATAACTTCTCCCTTCATCACAAATACAAACTATTTTAGTAACTTAACACTTTCTTGTAAAATACAGTAAATTATCTCTTCTTCCCATATCCCATTATCTGTAAACAAATTCATAAAGCCTTGTTTCAATCCTGATCACCAAAAATCCAAAAGGATTACCAGATTACCCTATCAAGTAAATCAACTTTGTACACTTTCTTTTTACTTTAAACAATCTTGATCTTTAGTCCTTTCAAATAATGTCCTATAAATTGGTTTTTTTCATTTTTTGTTGTCTTCTCACAAAATTCTTTAAAGATTAAATAAATCTGATTGCAGTATACTTGCACTGGATGACAGCAGTTTACTCTGCCATATGGCACAATTTTTAATCCTAAACATGATTTTTTTTAAACTAGTAAAAGAGAAAAGATACAGGAGTTCCACCTCTTGAAACAAAGTGAAACACAATGAAAGCCGTTCTGGACTAGTGAAATATTGCTTTACTCTCTTCATTTACCCTGAGTCTTCTCCTACCTGCAGGTATTTGGGTTTGAGCCTAAGTTTTGAAGAGGTGTCATACCTTTTGGTGCAAATCATATATTTGGATACTGAATATGGAAAGCTATTTTAAAATGTGAAAATGAATTCTTTTTTTTTTTTTAGCAGGAATGTATGCTTTCCGTTACAGTACAGGAGTTGTGTAGTCCGATGTAAATTGTTTCCCACGCCCAAATGAAATATGTGACTAATATTAAAGAAATTTAGAGAGACCTTTGAGAAATGGATAGATGAACCATTGAGAGAAGAAAAAGAACAATTCAGTCAGGAGCAAATGAGCAGAGAGAAATTTGGACAGGTTTTCAAGATACTGTTATTGTACCCTACAACAATAGATGAGGATTCCTGTAATCCTTGTATTTGCTTCTTGTCTTGATCTATTGGAAGGGCTGAAAACAGTTTGACCCATTTGAAGAATTTATGATATAACACTGTCTCAGATAAATAAGAGGTAGTGTTGATATGTCAGAAATTCTTCAAAGGTAGCTTGGAGTGCTGTAGTCTAAGGCTTAGGATAGCATTACTGTAATTAGTGTTATAAAAGGGATTTATCTTTATGTGTTATGGCATCCTCTGCCCAAATAGAATCCATTACAGCATGAGTAGTCAGATAACATGGTATCTGTTGTCAGCATTTGGCTCAAGATACATATTTGCTCATAATCTGCATTTAATCAAATATAAGAAAAATTGCAGAGTGGCTTTTCTCTGTAGGAGACCTCTATGTTTTTCTGTGTATCAAAATAATACATTGCATCTCTGGGTCTGCTTTGTGTGCTGTGTTGTGCTTACAGTGATGTGAAAAAGTAAGTATACCCTCTTTGAGTTACCGTATTTTTCGGACTATAAAACGCACCGGACTATAAGACACACCTAGATTTACAGGAGGAAAACAAGAAAAAAAATAGTTTTTGGCCTCCGCACGTCGCATTTTCGCCCTCCCCGGCCCCCAGAAGCACTCTGCAGTGCTCCGCACGTCCCGTTTTTGCCAAAAATGCACCCGTTTTTGGCCTGATTGATAGCACATGATTGAAAGCCCACCTGCTTTCCCATAGACATGGGTGAAGGACATTTGGGAGGACTTTTTTCCTCCACAGTCTTTGAAGAGATATAGCCCCTTTTCAGACTTGATCTTTCCTTTGCTGGCTTCTTGTACAATATCATATTTGGCTCTGTTCTGTTGAATGTTTGGAGAATTACCATGCTGGTAAATGGCAGAGTCCCTTTCCATTATTTCTTTCCAATGTTCCTTTGAGTCAGAAATAATTTTTTAAAAGGTAGGGGGAGAAGTGCCTAAGGACAAAAGATATTCTGAAGAACGTTCACTAGAAAAAAGCAGTATGTTTTGTATTGAAATTACAGACCAGATCAATAACTCTCTACCTGGAATTATCCTAGTTACAACAGTAGCCCTCGGAATCTGTATGGTCAGTGAATTTCATCACATGACTCTAAAATAATTACCTGAGTAACACTACAGTTGTATTAGGATGTTATTTTGATTTTCCTTCAGACGTGCTGCTTGTGTCAATCATTTCACTGGGTTGGTTTTGATTTCTACTTCCTTGTATGATCTTAACATTCCAGTTATATAGTTAAAGCTGTAAATTACTGACCTGAATACATGTGCCTGACTCAAAAGAAAAGTATCTAAAAAGATCTGGTTTTCAGCATGCAAATTATTTGTGAATTAGCAGGACATGGTCTGTGGAGATATGACAAAGACTCTTGGAAACTCCTATTACATCATTTTGAAATCTGATTCAGAGAAACTTGAGAGAAATGTGTACAATATTATGTAGAAAATGCATTTATAAGAAAGGAAGAACTTCTAGACTTACAACACACATTGCTTCTTTTTTATTTACTTTCAGGAAAGGGTAATGCAGTATATGTCATATAATCCATTAAATAAGGAATTGTTATTGAGTTCAGTGAGAATTAGTCTTGAGCAAATGGAGGTAGGAGCACAAGCTTGTCAAGTGAATTTTATTGCAGTTTTCTTCTTGGCTACATTTGAAATTAATCTTATGCATACTTATCTTGAATAACGTCCACTGAACACTAACACTTATGAATAAACACATTCAATATATCTGTATTTATCTGTATCAAATTTCTGGATTATTAGATGTGCTATGAAGTTGCAGAGTACCATTGAAGGGATTGAGGAGTTCTGTAGTTTTTCTTTAATTTTCAACATATTGTAGCAAGCAAAGCTGAATTATATAATTCTTATAAACCATATATTCTGCCATAGGAGTGTAAAAATAAATAAGCCACATTTCCCTGACTACTAATGTTTTCAGTGCTGCATCAGCTCCACATAAGATCATAAGCAGTGTCCTGCTGGATCAGATCTCTATCCCATCTAATCCGCAATCTGTTTTACTTGGCCAATCAACTACACAAGGAAGCCCTCTAATCTCCCAAAAGATGGCCTTTGGAGGCAATCAAACTTACATGGTTCTCCTTGACTTCCATGAATTGATCCAAAATTTTTTTAAGCCAGACAACCTGATACATTTTTTAGTAAATTCCAAGGTTGAATTATGTGCTATTGAACAGTTTACCATTCGTCCAAGGTATCTTGGTTCATCAGTCGCTGTTAGGTTTGATCCCATTAGTTTGTAACAGTAATTAGGATTTTTGGTGCCAAGTACATCACTACAACTTGCTCATGTTGAATGGCATTTTCTATTTTGATGTTCGTTCTCCTAATGTGCAAAGATCCCATTTGGAACTCTTCAGAATCCCTTACTGTTTTTACTAGTCTGACCAATTTAGTGTCATCATTGGCTATTCTACGAGTCATACAAAATTCCAGATCATTCATAAATACATTAAAAACCACTGGAATTAGGACACAACCCCAGGGGAGGGACTAGTTACATCCCACCATTATGAGAAATGTTCATTTACTCCTACTCCTTGTTTCCTATTCCTTACTAGTTAGTTATCTGCATGAGAATCTGCCCTTTTATTTCAAGGCCCTTAAGTTTATTGCCTTTCTTTGGTGAGGGACTTTATCAAACGTTTTTTCTTTTTCTTTTCAGAATCTAAGTAGACAAGGTCTACTAACTTGCCTTTATCTATATGTTTAATTAACACCCTAAAAACTAATAAATTAGTTAGACAGAACCTTCCCTTAGTTAAGCCAAGTTGGGTAAGCTTGAGCAAGGCCTGCATCTCTAAATGTTTAGTAATTTTATCTTTAACAGCAGTTTCCACTATCTTCACCAGAACAGATATTAAGCTGACTGGCTTCCCCATGAATCTTTTCTTTAAAATTGTAGTTACATTGGCCATCTTCCAGTTCTCAGCTATAGAAGCAGAGTGTAGAGCAGGGGTGTCAAACTTGCATCATCACAGCGTCGTCACGTGATGTATCAGGACTTTTTCCAGTGGTGGGATTCAAATTTTTTTTACTACCGGTTATGTGGGTGTGGCTTGGTGGGCTTGGCTTGGCTTGGTGGGCGTGGCAGGGGAAGGATACTGTAAAATCTCCATTCCCACCCCACTCCAGGGGAAGGATACTGTAAAATCTCCATTCCCTCCCCACTCCAGGGGAAGGTTACTGCAAAATCCCCATTTCCTCCTGATCAGCTGGGACTCGGGAGGCAGAGAATAGATGGGGGCGGGGCCAGCCAGAGGTGGTATTTACCAGTTCTCCGAACTACTCAAAATTTCCGCTACCGGTTCTCCAGAACTGGTCAGAACCTGCTGAATCCCACCTCTGATTTTTCCCCCCTTTGCTAAACTGGGTGTGGGCGTGGCCAGCGCATGACACATCTGGCCCACGGGCCACGAATTTGACAGCCCTGGTGTAGAGAATTGAAGATCCACAACCTTAACTTTAAGCTCGTTAATAACACTTGTGGGATGCTATCAGGGCCTGAAGATTTATGTTCCATTTGTCAATAAGGCCTAGTATTTTTTCTATATGTCACTACCTGATAACTTGATTCACTGGTCTCTTTTACCTAGAAGACAAGTCCTCCCACTACATCCTTTCCTGTCTGTCCTATAAGATTTGTAACCAGAAAGAACCATGCCCACTGATTTTCTCTAATCCATCAGGTTTCTGTTACACCCACCCCATTGATCCTATCTTCTAAGATCAGGCATTCCAGTTCTCTCATTTCGGCCCACAGGTTCCTAGCATTCAACACTAGTACACAGCATCTTCTCTTGTTTCTTTGGGTTACTGCCATATTTGCTTGTTTTATTTGGCTTTGTTGAAGAGTCATTACAACTGATTACATTATCCTGTCCTGTTTTCAGTTGTCGTTGTTATTTCAAAATATTGTGATTTACAGTTATTGTTTCCAGCAATTATTGTTTCCAAACCTGATGCTCCTCAGAGCCCCTATGTTACCCCGAGCTTTGTCTGGAAAGAAAAATGGACCCCAAATATCCAAGATTTGAACCTTTAAATTTAGTCATTTCAGGATGGAGCAGTGGGTGGTAATTCTAATTTGTAATATTGAGAAAATGTCTGCCTCCTGATTGGTGCTTAAGAAGGGCTATGGCTAGCAATCATATAAAGCAGCAATTGTGGTTTAGAATAGTTTTGGGCTGCTGCATATTTGAATATTGAAACATTGTGCCCTTTCAAGGCATCTGCTTTGAGGGGATTGCTGGCTTTGGGGAATTTGATGGCAAACATAATTAATAAAAATAATTTAGAAGCACAAGAAAGTATACTCAAATTTCACTAATTGCTAATAGGATTTTGGCATTTTGAAATTTTAGTTGAGGGAATTAAATGAAGCAACATCAAGTTACATTTAACTATTGTAGGTGAAATGTTTAGATTCTTTAGAAGTTCACACACACACACACACACACACACACACACACACACACACACACACACACACACACACACACACACTCCCAGGTCAATAAGGAACACTCATGTAGAAACCTTTGTGGCTGCGTTTTGGGCTCATAATGTTGCTATTGTTACCAGCTGCATCTGCTTCTTGTGTGGCTACATTTTTATTTTTATGGCCTCTTGTTAATATGCAGGTGGCTGATGTATTTTTTTTAGACTTTATGTAATAAACAGAAAAAAAGAAAGCATAAAACAAGAGTACGAGTACAAAAAAATACAACAACCAGCAATGGATAACGTTTACATTTTATCACCAGATTTTATAACAGAAGCTAAGTTTTGCCAAATGTTGCTTAGATAAGATACTGATGCTTCAGCTGCTTAATGAAGCTGAACTACACCTGTGAGTAAAAGCTAATGGGACATAAAAAGGGGCCTCCTTCAATATTAATGCTTATCCCACAAGATAAAAAAAAAGAGTGTTCACTGCCATCACTGATCATTGCAATTATTCCCAATTTAAAATAGCCATTTCTGTGTTTAGATTAAACACAAAGGCTAATAACAAAATATGTATCTTGTGTCTGCTTTTCTGATCAATTTTGTCACTGCCAAATTCTCCAGAATTAATTACATAGTTGCAAGTGTGTGCAGTATTTAATTACACAGTTGTTCCTTGGCAAATTCTCAGAACTCTCTTCCCATGGGATCTTCCCCAGGGACGCTCACTTGTGTTCTTTCCCTTAATGCTGGTTAATATTTTCCTTTCTCCATTTGTTAAACTGCTCTTTGCTTTAAACTATTTTTATGTAACCGCTGCATTGCTATTTTATTGCAATTCAAATGTTTAATGTTCTGTTAGGAGGCAATCTAACAGCTCTGTTACTGAGTGGTATACATACATTATCAGCAAAATAGTAAATGTTCCATTTTTTTGTTTGTTAAGAGACAAATCTCTGCTATGGGACTGAAATCTAATCCAGAGTTTGTGGCAGGCACTTGAGCTTTTATAGAAATAATATTTTTCCAATAGCCACGTATTTGGTTACCTTTGTATGTGTGCTGGAATCTGATGAATAGTCTCACTAAAATAAGGACTCTGTAATTTAAAATTTCATTTTGAAATAAAAACAAAAATAGAAAACCTTTTCATGTTTTCATAGGTTTATAACAAACTTGCCATAATTCACTTGCCGAAAATCAAGATGGCATCTAACTTGGTAAGTGAGCGGTCTCAAAAGTGTGCTATTGCAGTCTAGTATATGGTGGTTGGTAAAAGTGTTCCTGTTTATGGGAAAAGGTTTCTCAAGTATTAGTTAGTTATCTTGGGAGGAATGCTGGGTTAGTCTGTAGTAGCCAAAATTCAGAAGGAATCTGACCTTTTCAGGTCAACACTTTTTATTAAAAAGCATAAACTTTTGCAAGCCACAGCTTGTAGGACTTCTGGTTTTTAGTTTAGAGGTTTTATTTCACTGTAGAACTGCTGGGTTATAGAAGCTTACAACTGCTTATTTTCTGTTTGTCTTTCTATTGTGATTATTTAGAGGCCAGCTCCATATTATGAAAACTATGCATACCAGACAGAAAATGTTCCTCCAAGATTTACCAGAGATTATAATATGTATCCACATTACACGCCTACATATTATCCTTCATCAGTGCCTCATTATGTTCCAAGAGTTTCTACTCAACAGTCAATCCCAGTGCCAGTTTTACAGACAAAATCTACAAAATGTACACCAAGTAAGCTTTGCTTCCCATTTATTTTTTTAAAAAAGTTTTGATGCAAATTAGGCCCATTTGGGTATGTTTTAAGAGTACTTTGGTTGATTCGTATGTTTCAGATATATTTTATATGATTAGGATCTTACTATTGCAGCAGTACAAAGTAAATAATTGATGAGTTTGCCAATCCTGATCTTTAAATTGCCCTAGCTAATAAGATTTTTTTCTTATTAAAAGACATTTAATAAATAATAAATACTTATTATTTTATAAATTTACTTAATTTATTTTATTTTATTGCTAATAATGAAAAGAAATACTTATGGAGTAGATTTTCCACTTTAGATTCCAAAAAGATCTTGGGTGTGAGTTCTACACAGCTTGACTATAGAGAATTTGTTTGCAGTTGTGGCAGGACACGTACTGGTAGCAAAGTAATCTGAACAAATAAAGTTTAGCATATATGCGTCATGTTATAGTTATTTCTCCGGAAGTTCAGTGAGAGCTGACCAAGGTCAAAAATAACTGTTTGTTAACAGCATTGTAATCTGATGTATGTATGTATGTATGTATGTATGTATGTATGTATGTATGTATGTATGTATGTATGTATGTATAAAAAAAAAAGACATTGAGACTCTAGAGAAAGTGCAGAGGAGAGCAACCAGGATGATTAGGGGTCTGGAAACTATAACATACGAAGAGAGGTTGCAAGAACTGGGCATGGCTAGTCTAGCGAAGAGAAGGACCAGGGGAGACATGATAGCAGTGTTCCAATACTTGAGGGGCTACCACAGAGAGGAGGGAGTCAGGCTGTTTTCCAAGGCACCAGATGGCCAGACAAGGAATAATGGATGGAAACTGACCAAGGAGAGATTCAACCTGGAGA
>QLTV01000402.1:1396496-1431503 GCA_003457575.1 Thermophis baileyi
TTTTGGCCATGCGCAGAGGGTAAAAGAACCCAAATGGCGCCATCCGGGCGAAGTCTCCCGCTTCCGATGCTATCAGCTGTCCGGCGACCGGCAGGCAAGCCCGACCCCGGAGCATTTCGCCCCTGGTGCCACGCCCCCTTTGTCAACTCATCCCGCGCGGGGAGGGGGCGGGGAGGGGGTTGCGGCGGCGGGGGGGGGTCGCGGCGGCAGTGGGGGGGTCGCGGGGGGGTCGCGGCATTAGAAAGGTTGAGAACCACTGCTTTAAGCCATGAAAAGTGGTAGACATCCAAGAAGAATCTAGAATAAAAGTTGTACTACTTGCCTCTATAGTTGATACTGCTAAGGAGCAGAGAAAAAATTGTATCATGGCATGGCTCTGACATTAAAAAATGCTGACTATTTTTGAAGTACATTATTTTGGGGAAGGATTTCCTTACCATATTTATGAGTACTTTAATATAAGTGAACTGAGCTTACAAATTTATTTCCAGATATTACAGAGGAAAAAGTAGTTGTGTTTAGCCACTGTACAAAAAATTGAAGTTCTACACTCAAGCATTGATAGTGCTGGCTGAAAGACTAAAAGTTTAGTTACACTCAAAACACATAAAATCTTTAAAGGAAGTTTACAGTGTTGGATTAAAATGCTGCAAATATATATTTCTATCACTTTTGCATGTATTGAGGAAGTGTGATTCCAGAAACAGAATGCAACAGAATCCCAAACACAGCGGAAACTCTTCTGTAATAGTTAAATATTGGGGAAAATGAAGTATTAGCAGCACAATTAATCTAATTTGTGACTTGTAAATTGAATACAATTTTGCTGAAATTAGAAGTTTGGTGAGATTTGACATATTTAACTGCTTGTTATATTTTTGGCAGGAAAACCTATTTCACCAGCATGGCAATCCCAGCTACCACTGGTTCTGCAAACATTTTGAGGGTCAATACTAGTGCTGGAGACATAGACCTGTATAAGAAATTGTACAACAGGTGTGCGTGTTTATAGTTTTTATACATATAAGTTTATATATATATATATAAATGGGGAAGTAAAATCTCTAGAATTCCAAAATGGGAGTGGAGCTAAAAACCTATGATAAAATTAATCCTGATATTCCCCTTTATGTTTACACCTGTGGTATTGGAATCCACGTATATATTTGAACTCATGAAATAGGGCTTGAATGAATATAAATCCATAGGTGGGCTGATTAGGAACATTTCCATACAATTGGTACCCTGCCAGGAAAGAATCTTCTGATTAGTTAGGAAAAATCAATACATTTATCTACACTCACCTTTATTAACTACTGTATTTTTCGGAGTATAAGATGCACTTCCCCCCCCCCCCAAAAGAGGGTGGAAATGTTGGTGCGTCTTATACACCGAATACAGCCATTTTTTGCCTACCGAAGCCCCCTCCCCCTGCGTGAAAACGGGTGTGCAGATGGTTTGGGAGGTTTGCAGAGTACTCCTGGGAGCTGGAGGGAGGGCAAAAATGCCCCCGTTTTGGCAAAAAACGGGCAAAAAACGGCCCATTTTTCACAAAAATGGGGTGCGCAGAGGGTTTGGGAGATCTGCAGAGTGCTCCTGAGGGCTGGGGGAGGGCAAAAACTTTTTTTCTTACTTACCTCTTCGAAATCTTGATGCGTCTTATACACCGGTGCGTCTTATAGTCTGAAAAATATGGTATATTCATACACTATTTGACATTGTTCCAAATCTTGTATTATTAGTGTAGATTACATCACATGGTTCCCATCCACTGGGACAATTACTCTACAATTACTATTACTGTAGATTACATCACATGGTTCCCATCCACTGAGGACAAATATGAAATGCCTACATAAATATATATACTGAATAAGTTCAATAAGTTCATATATTCAAATTTCATTTGGTTTCTTTGTGTTACAGCAAATTGTGTCCATCAAAGCAAGTGGTATCCGTGCGATGCATAGGTAAGTACTATAACTCTACTTAAGTATTTAAATTATTTGTTTTTTACTTGGATAGATGTTGTTTTTGTTGTGACTAACTTTAGAAAAATGTAGTTGTAAATTATACAGATTTGGGTTGAGGTTTAGGCAAAATGTACTCAAACTAATTCACTTGGATATTCTGAGACTTCATTTTTATAGCTGCCATATGAAGCCATGGTTCCCTTGAATAAAAATAAACTACCGTGTTTCACTGAAAATAAGACCCAGTCTTATATTTTTTTTTGCTCCAAAATAAGCGTTATAGCTTATTTTCAGGGAAACATGATATCAGGGTGATCAGCCCGGCTGGGCGCCCTACCCCCCAGTGCACGCACAAGAAGCGGTGAGCGCGTGGGGGCCAATGGTGTCCTGCTGCAGCCCGCCAGCCCTTTGGCCGGCACACTCTGGAGCTGCGCAGCCCGTGCAGAGCAGGTGAGTTGAATACTGTCCAAGCAGCAGGCAGAGGCGGGGGAAGGCAGGCGAACTGGACGTGGCGCACGGGCCGCAGGAAAGCCGAGAGTCATGAAGGCGAACCTGCCACAGCCACCCGCTCACTCCATCCCACTGTCTCTCGGCTTTCCCGCAGTCCGTGCGGCGCATCTGGATCGCGTGCCTCCCCCGCCTGCTGTTTGGACAAGTAATCAACTCACCTGCGCTGTGCGGGCTGTGGCTGCTGCTGGATACCGTTGGACCCTGCGCCCTCGCCGTCTCTGGTGTGGGCCACGCCCACCCACCCCTGGCTGATCACGACATTAACTAGGGCTTATTTTTGGGGTAGGGCTTATATAGGGGTGGGTTCTTCTTTTCTTCGCTGCCAGTTTGCTCAGTGCTGCGCCAGGCGGGCACGCTTTGCGCATGCGCAATGCTTTTAAAAAGCTTCTGCGCATGCGCAGAAGCAAAAAACAAAATGGTGGTGCCTATGGCGCCACCGAAAGAACTGGTTCGGGGGCGTGGCGGGCCTGGGTCGCTGCTGGTTGTAGCGACCCAGGCTGCCAAGTTACTACCAGTTCTATAGAACTGGTCCAAACCGGGAGGAACCCACCTCTAGGCTTATATTAGGAGCACGCTAAAAATCAGGCTAGGGCCTATTTTCTGGTTAGGTCTTATTTTCGGGGAAACACAGTACTGTTCTACATTTCTGAAATGAAAATACTTGCCTGAACTGAGATAGAAGGCACCCATATGTAATTAACTAAAGGTTCTGTATTTTTTAAATGTTACAATCAATATCCTCTGTATTCTTCCACCAAAAGATAGAATATGAATATTGACATTTTTGTTGATACAAAATAAGACATAGGGAAATCAGGAATTAGTACCTAGAAGAAGTCTTGAAGATTATTTTTTCTTAATTATGTTTTACAAGAGTGTGGCATTTCAAATAAACGTATGAGTCCCAGAAACAGAATTGTGGGTGGAAATGCTGCATTACCTGGAGAATGGCCGTGGCAAGTCAGCCTTCATATCCGGAGGACTCATCTCTGTGGAGGATCTATTATCACCCCTGAATGGATAGTAACAGCAGCTCATTGTGTAGAAGGGTAAGTTCTAAACAGTTTCTCCCAGAACATTTAAAAAAAAATTATTTCAACACTATTCTGCAAAAAGAGAGCATAATTTGTGATTTTACACTTTTGCTGCAACTTGTTATAGATACCGTATTTCCCTGAAAATAAGACCCAACCAGAAAATAAGCCCTAGCATAATTTTTAGAGTATGCCTAATATAAGCCCTACCCCCAAAATAAGCCCCAGTTAAGAGCCCACCCATGTCGTCCCACCGTCTGGTTACTCGTAGTCGCAGTGGAGCAAGCACCACAAAATGAGGTGAGGCAGGTGGGAGTGGAGCTGCCCCACGTGTACCACAACCGCACACCTCAGGACCCCCACAGCCAGGCCACCCACTACCCACTACCTGCTTCACCTCGAGCAACCAGATGGTGGGACGGAGTGGGTGGGCAGCCGCGCGGCCTCCTGCTAGACGGGGCTGCCTGTGCCACCGCCACGAGGTGAAGCAGATGGCGGGGCGTGGGTGGCCTGGCTGCGGGGGTCCTGAGGTGTGCAGGCTCAGGGTGTGTGAGGCAGCTCCACTCCCCCCCCACCTGCCTCACATGACGGGGCTGCTGGTGCTGCCACCACAAGGTGAAGCAGGTGGCAGGGCGTAAGTGGCCTGGCTGCGGGGGTCCTGATAAGATATCCCCCCCAAAATAAGCCCTAATGGGTCTTTTGGATCAAAAATAAATATAAGACCCGGTCTTATTTTAGGGGAAACATGGGTAGTCCTCTTATGACTTATCATTTAACAATCAATAAAGGAGAATATTTGTAACTCAAGGTTGAAATGAGGGGTCTTTAGTGCTCTCTGAGGTTGGTTGTTTCCTTGCAGATGTTTCATTACCCAAACTAGATAGCATCATCACTTCATATCTACATAGGACAGGGAGAGAAGTACTGCATCATCAACATACATTAGAATTGGGAAGTGGCTGTCACTTAGGTTGAATGCATGGTGTTGACTCTTTAGAAAGTTTTAATCGGAGTATATATTAAAGAGTGGTAGGACTAAAATATATCCTTGTTTCATATCCTTTAATGTCTGGATGAAATTGTTTTTCAATTTTGAATGAAGGACATGTACCTGTGTCGCCTTATTGGAAAGATGGATAGCATATAAATTTAATAAATAAATTACTTGCCCAAATCTACCGAAATAGAATTTGCAATGCTTCTTAGAAACTATCCATAAAATCGTATCTACTTTTGTTTAAATATTGCCTCTTGTTATATGCTACTGTCTCCTTTCTTCTCTTCATGGGTTATCCATATTCTCCAAAGGCTTTAATTTTTTTAGGAAGTTCAGTATGGTTCTTGGTTACCTATATCTCAAATTCTAACCTGGATATATTATAGGTTCTTAATAGCTTGACATTTGTTACTGATAGGGCAGTAATATGTTGTGTTTAGACCTGACCTGCATTCTGTTTTTAGGGCACATTCTGATCCATCCTACTGGAAGGTTTATGCAGGGATTCTGAGACAGCCAGAAATGGTTCCTTCAAAGGGATTTAGAGTAGCCAGAATAATATCTCATCCCAACTATGATTCAACTTCCAAAAATAATGATGTTGCTCTTATGAAGCTACAATCTCCTCTAAGTTTTAATGGTACGTACTTATTTCCTTGATGAAAAATTATAAAACTATTAGAAACTCAATTATGCTGTGGAAATCAACATAGCATAAACCTCTATTACATTAAATCAATATCATTGTTAAATAAAATAAGTCAAAGTAACTTGCTTTACTTTGTAAAGTAAAATGTGATTATTATTTTTTTGTCCATAGTTAATGTTCATAACAGATTTTAGGCTGGATTAGATAGACCTAGTCTGATGAGCATGGCATGTTAGGACAGTATGTCACAGGATAATTCAATTTGCGTCTGCAAGAAAATTGTAAAAATTCTCTATATAATTTTTATGTCATGGTAAAAATTAACATCTTTGTTCCCATCTTTTATTAGAAATATATAAACAGTTCATTAGATGTTATTTGTTATAAGAGTACTTTCCTCAGTATTCTTATTAAGTTAATAAGATTTATCTAGTGCTTTAAAAACATCCAGCATAAAATCTTGACAAAATGATGCACATTGACTTCAAATTACTTTCTGTAATAGTTGATAATATTAAGAGTGCACCCTAATTATTTTTTTGATTACTGGGTTTATGACGTTTAAGTATGTTATTGTGTAACTGTTGTGTAGACACAGTGTTCTAACCCGGCTCCCAAACACGACAAGCCCTCTGTATTTAACTAAACATTCTTTTTATTAGGAGCACCAGCAGCCCCGGCAAAAAATCTCTCTGTCTCTCTCACAGCAGGCTAACAAGTCTCTAAGTCCTGTGGAAAGTGACGCTCGCTCCCTTTCCCCCTGAAATGGCCCCAACACACCAGGAGTCTCTCTCTCTCTCTCTCTCTCTCCCCCCACACTTGCAAAGGAAGTCCTGGAAGGTGTGCTCGCTTTCTTCCAGCAGCAGAGACACACACAGACACACTCGAAAGGCGCTGCAGATTCCAAGAAGAATTCTGATAATTTCCAAACAGGATTCAGAAGTCAGGCTATCAGTGGCTGACCAGCAGGGAGATGAATAGTTGTCTGCCACACCTATTCATCTCCACCCCCTGCCTTTTATCCCCAGAGCTAGGGTGGGGCTTCGCTAGCAGCGGTGGCTCTTCCATCCCAAGGACCGGCCCATAGATTCCCGTTGCTCTCCTCTTCTCTGCCTTCTGCGCATCCACGCTTCAGAGACTGGACCCAACTGTTCCTCCTCTTCCTCATCAGCCACCTCCAGACCTGGGGGCTGTTGACTCTCCATCTGAGGGCTGATGGACGGCCCAGGCTCCGCCTCTGACTCTATCTCTGACAGCTCCATTCCCTCTTTCCCCTCGGAGCTCTCAGATTGCCTTGATGCTGGTCCTGATTCCCACGCCGCCGCCTCATCTGATTCGGCTGGCGGAGGGGCCGGCGGCCGATAGGCCACAACACACAGACTACTTATGATGGGAGGGGGGCAGACAGATTTATTCCATATTAATTTTAATTAATTGTATGTATAGCTAGGTGAGCAGACATTATCTATTGGTCTTCGTAGAAAGTTAAGGTTGATTTTTTGGTTCCCAACAACATAGTCAAAAGGTGACCAGGAAGCTTGTATTCTTGGCATTCCATAATTTTAACCATCAAGTCCCTCCATTGGTTACTTGCTCTTGGTGCCAGAATCTCTGTTAAAGCACTCCCAACAAATAGTTCTTTAGCTTCTTACAAATATGTAAGAATGCATTCTAGGAGGTTATGATATAGAGGATCATAATGCAATGAAATGTGAAAGTTGTTAAGATTATAATAGTATTAAACTAATTCGGGAGTCACCAATAAAATATTACTGCTGAGAGCTTGATCCTTTGAAGAAAAGGAGTGCAAATTCCTTATTTGGCTACTTTCCTTTCAGATTGTCTAACCAAGAAAAGGTTGAGGGCTCCCGAATTTAAAGGTTCTGATTTTTAAAACCAGCTTAATTGCTAGTTAAACATTTGTTGCCCAGGATTTAATTCTCAATAAAAATGGAGATCTGACTTTTCTTATGGAGATCTGTCAGGGAGAAGAGAAGGGGACTGACCTTTCCCAGTTCTGTCCATCAAGCCACTCTGTCAGTTGGAGGATTGGGAGATGACAGTAGTCTATAGGCATTCATCTCACTGACCAGCAGCTTTGTCTAACAGTCTGCAAATTTTAGAATTTGTTTTGGGATAGCTGCTTTTGGAATTCCGTTAGTATACTGCCCACATCGATGCACAGCTGTCTGTTTCTGAATGAGCCAGGATAATTTCTGATGTGGTATTAGACTACCCCAAATTCTTTGTCTGTTGGAGCTTTAGTGTATCTGAAAGGCCCAAGTCTATTCTTTACAATCTTCAGGTTTAGAATTCTAAAAGTTTCCTATCAAGTTCTGTTTTTTGTCATAGTTACTGATTGACAACATGTCCTTGCTTCAAAGATTTTATACGACCTGTTTGTTTGCCCAATGCTGGAATGATGTTTGAGACTGACCAACAGTGTTGGATATCTGGATGGGGAGCTAAATACCAAGGAGGTAAAATGAGCTGCTATTAAAACTTCATTGTTAATTATTACCAGTTCTTTGGTATTATGGAACTGACGTTTTATTTCCATTAAAAAAATGTTTTTACACCACCATGTTCTTGAATTCTTTGAAATAGTTTAAGGCAGAGAGTTAGCTGAGGGCTCTAAGCATCATAAAATAGTGAGGAGTCCATGCTGGGATATGATATGGGGAAATGAATTGGCTGCCTTTACAAGATCTTAAGCTCCTTGTGCCTGACAGATTTCATGCTTAGTTCAAGTAAGTGGATGTGTGAGGTGTATTAAAAATTAAATATCAATGTCTCTGAGGAATTTGTAATCATTTCCAAAACCAAGCTCATGAAACTTAATACAATCCAATCTCAAGTACTTATGTATATTTTCACACATGGGATGAGGGAGAAGGGGGAGGAAAAGTTTAGTTCTTAATGTGGAAAAGTTGGGAAATGTTGATCCAGTGTGAATCACATTGAAATCAACTGAAAGATGTATAACCACTGAAGATTAACTTACATTTTCCACATATATTTCTGTGAATGAGCCCACATACATTAAACAACTATGCATTTTTTTAAAAAAAAAATGAAGAATGGGCTAAAAAGGACAACAATAAAATATATAGGAAAAATTAAAACGATATGCCTTGCCCAGGAACTTTTTATCATTGTGGATAGTTTTGTGAGAAAATTTAGTATTTGCCTTTTCATGTGTAATTCTTGGGTCGTTCTCCAACTTTAGCTAACACTTCAAAGGAACTGAATGCAGCAGCTGTACCTCTGATAGACTCATTTATATGTAATGGAAGATATATCTATAATGGAATTGTTTTGCCTACCATGATATGTGCTGGCTACTTACAAGGAAAGGTGGATTCTTGTCAGGTAACTTATGAAATGTGAAGCACTTTAATATTAGTTTGCAAAGGCATGTAGTGGGATGCAAGATAAGACAGTTCAAAATAGGTAGTCATTAATAAAAAATGGGGAAGCTACAATTCTTAGTCAGAACATTAGGAAAACTTAAAAAACAATCCATGTAACAATTCTCTTACTGCTATTGTTATCTCTGGGTGTCTTACCATTCCTGCTCCAGCCTCACAAACTGATCATACTGAGCTGAGGAAGTAAGGATGCCTTAAGAGTTACAGCTTAATACAATTAAGAGAATGCTTACTTCAAAAATAATAAATAATGATATAATGGATGCTACTATAAAACTACTCTCTTTATAGCTTCCTGTCTATATCTTGTTTTTTTATTGTAAATTATTTGGAGGCAAGACCTTGCAACATGTCATTTCAGCAATTTACAGTAGAAATGTTTACTTGGAAGAGACTGCAGGCTCAGCCACCTCAGATTAGAAACTTGCACCTGATATTCAGTTCTCCCTAATAATCTATTAATATAGCTTAATTTCATCAGTCATTTATTTTGCATTCCATGCAGTCTTTGCCCTAAGCTAAGGAGATAGCCTTTTATTATACATACCCATTCTCCTTCGATAAATGCTTTTTAATTTATAATATTTTAGTTGGAGATAGTTTTCAGATTCTTATATACCTCCCAGATAGGATATTTATTCAATTCATTGAAGCAGAAATACTACAATACATTTATGCCTTGTGTTTTGTTTTAGGGTGACAGTGGTGGTCCATTGGTAACCATGAACAATTTGTTATGGTGGCTAGTGGGTGACACAAGTTGGGGAACAGGCTGTGCTACTCAATATAAACCTGGAGTTTATGGTAACATTACTATGTTCACAGAATGGATTTACCGAAACATGCAGGTAACTTTCTAATATGTGGTAGAGCATATAATATGCTTTTCATGGTTCTTAAGTATGACATAATAACTGGAAGATCTGCATCCACATAGCTTAAAACTTGGTGGTGCAAAACACTGGTCTAGAGGAAGATATTTTTAATTCCATGCAATTTGTACAACTGCTTGCCTTGTCCTATTAGCTCTCACTCACACTTTCCCTTGCTTTACTGGTCTTTCTCATTAGAGAAAAAGATCAAGAGAATTATCTGCCGACTTTCCCTAACCAAAAATTAGAACTTACTTTGGGTACCTAGGTCTGGCTACTCTTTCCCAGGCTTTATATCCTCCCATTCTGTTCTTGCATAGTGATGTGTCTCATGCTATACCTGTGTCCAACGTTCCCTCTAAGGTGCGCGGCCGCACACGTAACGAGAGAACGCCACACGGTAGTTTCCAACTTCCGCGCGGCATTTTCTAATGGCAGAGGCTGCGCGCCTGCGTGCCCGCGCACATAAAGAGCGCCGCGCACCAATTTCTAACTGCCGCACGGCGTTTTCTACTGTTACAGGGAACATTGCCTGTGTCTGTAACTTATTTTTTAATGTATTGTGGGAAATATAATAAGTGCTTGCATATTAAACACATAAAAATGTTGGCATTTTCCTTCCACTCTAGAATTAAATTTGTCCACTTCTGTGACAGGCATGTGATTCTTTGACTTAATTTATCAAATAAAATTTGCAATGGAAATTTACATGATCATAAAGTGGACACAATTCTTAAGGAGAATTTTCCTTTCTATGTGGAGAAGGAACTCTCCACTGCATGTCTCATAGAGTCAGTTGGCGTAATGGTTAAGGCTACAGGCTGGAAACGATAAGACTTTGAGTTCTAATCTTGTCTTAGGCACAAAGCCTAATAAGTGACCTTAGGCTAGTCACTTCTCACAGCCCTAGGAAGGAAGCAATGGCAAACCACTTCTGAAACTTTGCCAAGAAAAATACAAGGACTAGTCCAGGCAGTTGCCAGAAGTCAACATTGACTTGAGGGTGCATGTATGCATGCACATACATACAAATATACTCTTTTCTACTGTTTATGATTTTCAAGTACCAGGAGTTTAAAATTCCATGTTGTAGAAATGATGGTTCTGTGTTCATGTATCCAAGGCTGAAATATGTTCATGTATCTGGATATAAAAGACCCTTCATTTTGCTGGATGTTCATTGACTTTATTATAATTCCAATTGTCTCCTTGAATATGTCCCCAATCCTGCAACTGACTATTTTTGGAAAGGAATCTCTTAAATATGCTTCCTTATTTGTTTTTCTTAACAGGCAAACAGATGATACTGCTTCCTTTGACTCACTTTAATCAAGGGTGGAACAAATCCTTTTGTTCCTTGTAAATCCTTGGTTGTGCTTTCAAAAATGACTTCTGAGTCCTTAACACTTCATATGCAGACTGTAATGGGAATGTTTGCAAGCTGGTTCCATTTGCACTGCCTCATTTCATATCAAGCAGTTGAAGAACCTGATTTCTTGAATGTGGTGTTAACAGTCAAAGGCAAACACATTCTTTTTACCAACTACTTGTTGGTTTCCTTTATTTTTGAAGATTCTCTACCAGTTGGCATTCATTTTAAAGTTAAAAATAATGTTTGTAAATTATAAATTATGTTTTTGCTTTTGAAATCAAATGCAGCACCTCAATGTTTTATAAGTGATGTTTAATATTTAGGATATTAATGTTGAGTATATCTGGGCTGCTGGATGGCCCAATTTTTTTAAAGTGAGAAAGAACCACATGAATATTTGATATAAGGTGTGAAAGATTTTTCTTATGAATATTACTATGCATCTTTTGTATTCAAGTATTCATTATTTTTATTCTCCCATAGGTGTTAATGATTCTGAAACTATATAATTTGAATATATGTCTCTTCCAAAATGTGTGGATAGATTCAATATCAGTTTATTCTAGAAAACAGAAATACTAATTTCTAGGCACGTATCTTTGATGCGGAATGAACAAAATAAGTATTCTAAAATGTCAATAATTCTGCTTCTGCTGTGGTAGTTGGATGTGCTAGATAGGCCCTCAGCGGCTGAACCTGAAAACAATAGCAGAGAATAGAAAGTTGTTTTGTGAAGGTGCATTACATACTGAATTGAATCTGTCAGTTCTACCTCATTTTGTAAAACAGTAACAAAATTGGAATGGGTTAGGAAAATGTATTGGTCTGTTTTTTTCCCCTTAAAAATCCTATTTGCAGAAGCAAAGTTTTTAAATTTTAAAAAATTGATTAATATAATCATCAATCATTGGCATGTTAGGAGGATGTCAAGTTAAGAAAAGCTGCTATTGCAGCAGTAACATTTTAATTCTATGAGTCCTATGATTTGGACATAACTAATTATGCTGCTATTGAAATGCACTTTTTAAAATATATCTGTTGGTGGGAAAATTTA
This sequence comes from Thermophis baileyi, assembly GCA_003457575.1. Classification (NCBI taxonomy): domain Eukaryota; kingdom Metazoa; phylum Chordata; class Lepidosauria; order Squamata; family Dipsadidae; genus Thermophis; species Thermophis baileyi. Next base: position 1,408,389 of record QLTV01000402.1, read on the forward strand.
GTTCAAGTTTTGGAAGTGCAATACTTTTATACAATGAAGTGCCATTGAAATGGTTATTGAAAACATTAAATGTATTTCAATAAAGTGAAATCAATGTAAATCATGCATAATTATTAATGATCACTACAATTTCAGTTACTAATTTTGGATTTTTTAAGTTTCAAGAATGAAGCACACCATTCTTTGTCTCATCTACAAAGTATTTGAAAAATAAATGTTTTACAAATACAGTATTGACTTTGTAGTCCTTCCTTCCTTCCTTCCTTCCTTCCTTCCTTCCTTCCTTCCTTCCTTCCTTCCTTCCTTCCTTCCTTCCTTCCTTCCTTCCTTCCTTCCTTCCTTCCTTCCTTCCTGTCGTAAGTTTGAAAGCCGATCCTACGTCACTTTTATCAGCACCATTGTAACTTTGGACAGTCGCTAAATGAACGGGTTGTAAGTCAAAACCTACCATTAATGTAGACGACTCGGAAGGAAACCCACAAATGAACGTAAATTCTTAACCTGGTGGAATGTTGTCCCACCCTGCAGGGTGGGCGTTGAAGAAACAGATTTTCCTTCCTTCCTTCCTTCCTTCCTTCCTTCCTTCCTTCCTTCCTTCCTTCCTCCCTCCCTCTCTTTCTTTCTTTCTTTCTTTCTTCTTTCTTCAGATGTAGTGTAAATCAGAGGTCACCAACCAGTGGTCCGCGGACCACTGTTGGTCTGTGAGAAAATTTTGGTGGTCCGCAGCGCACCCGGGTAGAGGAGCTGCTATTGCACTAAATCAGGGGTCCTCAAATTACGGCCCTTGGGCCGGATACGTGCAATGAACGCTTGTGTTGCTGCAGAGAGTCTCCCCCTTCGGGGTCTTTTTGTTCAGGTCAGAGGGGGGCAGAAATTCTGACTTGGGGTCTGCTTCAGCCTCCTGGTGCAGGGCTTTGGGTGAAGGCTGGAGGGACGCGCTGCTGGTGGCGAAGAGCCGGAGGGCCTCGTTCCAGTGGGACTGCATCATGGCCTGGAACCGGCTGCCCATCTCCGCCCGCTGAGCCTCCAGGCGCCGGTACCTGGCCTTGCGAGAGAAGCTTCATCTCTTGCTGGATCTCGCGGGCGTTTCTTCTGGCCCTTGTTGGTGCTATGTGACTGGGAGGTGCGTGACTTCCTCTCCGCCCCAAGACACTGGCCCGTGAGATGAGAGAGAGAGAGAGAGAGAGAGAGAGAGAGAGAGAGAGAGAGAGGAAAGAAAGATGAGAGAAAAAGAGAGAGAAAGAAAGAGATGAGAGAGAGAGAGATTAGAGAGAGAGAGAGAGGAGAGAAAGAAAGAGAGAGAGAGAGAAAGAGATGAGAGAGATGGGAGAGACCAAGAGGGGGAAAGAGATGAGAGAGAAAGATGAGAGAGAGACAGACAGACAAAGAGGGGGGAGAGAGAGAGAGAGACAGAGAGATAAAGATGAGAGAGAGAGACAGAGAGGGGGAGAGAGATGAGAGAGAGAGAGAGAGAAACAGAGAAAAAGAGATGAGAGAGAAAGAGATGAGAGAGAGATGAGAGAAAGAGAGAGAGTGATGAGAGAAAGAGAAAGAAAGATGAGAGAGACCAAGAAGGGGAGAGAGATGAGAGAGAGACAGACAGACAAAGAGGGGGGAGAGACAGAGAGAGACAGAGAGAGAAAGATGAGAGAGAGGGGGAGAGAGATGAGAGAGAGAGAGAGAGAGACAGACAGACAGAGACAGACAGACAGACAGACAGACAAACAGACAAACAGACAAAGAGAGAGGGGTGGGGGGAGAGATGAGAGATCCCCGTGTTTTGTTTTCTGTGGGAAACGGGTCCACATGGCTCGTTGAGTGTTAAAGGTTGCAGAGAGAGAGACAGAGAGAGAAAGATGAGAGAGAGGGGGAGAGAGATGAGAGAGAGAGAGAGAGAGACAGACAGACAGAGACAGACAGACAGACAGACAGACAATCAGACAGAGAGAGAGGGGTGGGGGGAGAGATGAGAGATCCCCGTGTTTTGTTTTCTGTGGGAAACGGGTCCAAATGGCTCTTTGAGTGTTTAAGGTTGCAGAAACAGGCGGCCAAACTAAGTGCCCGAAGGACCCCATCCCATCACTGGGAGCCCAGGGGCTTCAGCAAGCGGCACTCTGGATTCGTATTAGTGGTCCGCGGGATTTAAAATTATGAATTTAGTGGTCCCTGAGGTCCGAAAGGTTGGTGACCCCTGGTGTAGATATTCCCTGAAATGACTGAGAACTGGGGCAGGGAGAGTGAATAAAGATGAATAAACAAAATATATGCCTAAACATTTCAGCAGATTGCGTGTTTTAAATGATGTTAAGAAGAGGGGCAAAAACGTGCTTCATCCCAGATTCGTCAGTTCTGTTCCGACATCAGTGATGACTTGCTGACAGTGATGACTATGCTGTCTCCAGTATAAAGATCCAAGGATAGGGATGTCTTGCCTCCCATATTTCCAGTGGCAGTCATGCTTGCCCAGACATGGGAATAGGAGGGGAGACTCCAGACAAGACGTCTAGAACTGAGCTTCTTCCAGAGCTCGGATCTGCAATCACAGCAATTGCTGGCAGTGCCAAGTCCTTCTCCATTCCAAGGGCTCTCAGTGAATCAATGAGGTAAAGACACAGATGGATGTTTGCCTCCTACAGATTGTATAATAAAATTCTCTGCTTTTTGTTTGGACAAAAGTGATGCTCTCTCTCCAGTTCAAGTAACATGTTTCAACATAGTACTTAAAAATGTTTTTAAACCAAAAACAAAACCTAAATTAACATTACTGAAAATTTGGTATGCTTACATACCAAATGTACATACACATACATACAACATTTCAATAGGCTTTTGTGGGTGGGAGGCACTTTGGATTTCAACTCTTGTGAAACTCTTCCCAATCAGAAAGGCAACTAGTGATGCTGCCTGAGGTGAGTAATGGGAGGCTGCTGTTCAACACATATGAAGGGAACCTAGGTATGAAAACTTCTAGAGGGTTCAAAGCCCTTCACAAACTCTTATTTCTAGCTATTCTTATACTGGAGGGATTTTTCCAAGAGTGTCTACCTGTTCAACCAGATTGAGCAGAGTGGGCATGCTGCAGATCTCACCAGCCGAAGAGTGTTAGCTGGCAGGGACCAAAAGACAAGCTTTTTCCTCAGTGGCCCCTGCACTATGCAACATCCTCCCTTGGGAGGCTGGCTATCTATCTATCTATCTATCTATCTATCTATCTATCTATCTATCATCTATATCTATCTATCTATCTATCTATCATCTATCCTGTCTGTCTTCATCTTTATTATTACAGTTACAATAATTAAAGCAATAGTAAGCCGTCCATTTCAGCCATCATTGGCGGAAATGGACGGCTATACAAAATGAATGAATGAATAGAATGAATGAATATTTGAAACTTCTTGCTATTCTATTGTTTAAAAAACCCGAGTATTTTTTATACTTGATTCTCACATAAACAAAAGCTTTAAAAATAGATATTGTAGTAAAATGGGGTAAAAATTATATCAAACCAGAATGCACAATAAAGACAGCATCCTTTATTCCTTCATTAAATGTTCAGATAAAGGGCTCTGACCTTCTGCGTTAAAGATAAAAACATCTTAATTACCCAGGGAGGATGTTCTGTGACTCTAGAGCTTCATTAAAGAAAAGTCGTCTCCCTGGTTGCCACTTAAAATTCCCTGGTTGCCATTTGCTTAGTGTTATTATTCTTAGGTTGCAGATTTGGACAGGGTGGGATGGTTGAGAGGAAATGGCTTAATTAAGACTAATTACAAGGCAGCCGCAGTGCTTCTAGCCACTGTGCAGCTCCAATTTACAAGCCCTGTCAAGTCCACAAACTCATACTGGCCACAGAATTTGCAATTCCTGTATCTGTTTTATGTTCCTCCTTTGCTTCAACACGTTGGGTTGATACATATAACGTGTGCATTTCCTACTCTCCAATTCTCCACATTCATCTGGGAGATCTGAAGGAAAATTGTGCATATTCCCAGTTGGCCAAAAGCCCTGGCTAGTTAGGGGAACCCGTTGTGAAGAAGTCAATGTCCACACAAGACTGAGGAAAGACAAAACTTTATTTCTATATTGAAGCAGAAGAGGGAGAAACCTCTGGGATTCACACCCAACGAGCACACCAGAAATCAGGCAGCGCTATTTTTATACAATTTACTACAGGAAACAAAAAGAATTGCTGACTGGTTACAAAGTTACATGACAGTTACACATGCATATGAAGCAAAGCCATACCATTAATTATTTAATTCTGCTTTATTGTCATATAAATTGACTACCCCTGGCTGTGTTTTTATTATGCTAATGATAAATTATATACACCAGTGGTTCTCAACCTTTTCACCATGGACCCCCTTTAAATACCTTTTTGTGGCCATGCACCATGGCCATGGATCCCCAAGACTTAAGATTTAAATCATAACATTTTTTTCAAGCCTGCGGACCCGTGATGACATCACGGACTCCCAGGGGTCCGTGGACCACAGGTTGAGAACCACCGATACACACCACCCACTCTAATTTGCAGACTGTTCATGATTGCAAAGCATATTACAAAGTCTCCACAATTTCAACTGTGTATTTTATTTTTGTTCTCCTAAATGTAACCTTAATGAGATGAATGTACAGGTTTTATTTTTCACTGGAATAAACACGTTTCATGAAAGAAATTGTTTAATTTCAGGTAATCTCTTTGGTGGAAGTATGTTGCAGATCTTACTGGAATGCTCATTAGAATAACTGAATTCAAATTACTAAGAAGATTGATCTGGAATGTTCATATGTTTCTAAGCACATCTCTCAGATGTAATGTCAATCTGTGATTTTTGTCACTGAATTCTGCTTAATGTTTTGTCCTGTATGAATTTTCATTACCAATGAAAATTGGTAATGAAGTTTAAATGTCATTCCATATAGTAAGTTTTTGCAATGAGGTATCAGAGGTACAAAGCGGCACTAGAGCTAGGGTGACATTATACAATACAAGCAACCTGAAGAGGGCACTGAAACCATTGAGATTTTTAATTATTCTTGCAACCTATAGTATTGAACAGAAAAAAAGTCAGACGTCATTTCTTTTCTTTGTACTTTTTTTCTTTTTCTAATTTTTGTTCCTTCTATATTTTGATCTTATAATGAAACTTAATAAAATTTAGTAAATAGAACTAGAATTATATTGTTGCTGATCTGCTAATCAAATGTAACTTAAACTCCTACATGTGAGTACTGATAGGATCCTCTGAAGTCAATAGGACTACTCAGAGAAGTAGAGAACTGCAGTATTCTATTTCACCTGAACCCTGTTGATCTGCTTAGCCTACATTTGAAAAGATTAAATCAGTTATACTTTGGTCTAGTTGTCCTGATTTAACTTTTTTAAATACTTTTGGCCTGAATGATTGAGCCTTCACTGACATTTAGCCTACGTATTTACTTCCCCGGCTATATGCTAAAAAATTTAGATCCTGAAGATTAAGAAGAAAATGTAATAATATACTATACTTTCATTTAGAAATCAGATTATGCATTGTGACAGATAACGCAACCTTGTGGATATATCTACTATGAAGAAATGAAAATTTATGGCCCTTCTCCAGTGGTCCTACCACGATACATGCATGCCTCAGCAGTATGCTTTCCCCTCATGATATTGGCTTCAATTAGTCCCAATACCATGAGTGAGTCAGTGTTAAGACATTCTTAGCTATACCAGTGTTAAAGTAGCATTTTCTCCCAGGGTGCGTAACATGCTATGCTTCACCAGTCATCACGTAGAGATGAGCAGTGGCAGACTGTACCACAGAGATACTAACTGCCCTTTCAGGTAACAGACACACCAATTTCCCTTCAGTCTCAGGTCAGCATTACCTGCTGCCCTTTTGCTGCTCTGTCCTAAAATAGTAGAACACACTGGCTCATGAAATAATCCATTTTCCAGAACTTGATAAATGTGAAGTGACATAGTGGTTAACAAATAATTTAAATGGTTGGGTTAATAGTTTATTTATTTAAACTACTTATATGGCCATCTGCCTTACATAGTGATCCTAGGTGGCTCACAGTAAAACAGAATAAAATTAAATGAACCCTTTTTAATAGACACCACATTGACCTTCTTGCTCAACGTCCTCTGACCTAACCCAATGCTTGGGGAAGAGCCAGATCTTCACGGTCTTCAGGAAGGCTACACAGCCTTTGAATTTGGAGGCTGTTCCAAAGTTGAATGATGGAACCAATACCTTTCCACACCCCATCTCTGTATCACCTCCCATTTACATGAAGGAGCTTATCAATATTTGTTGTCTATATAAAGAAAAAGGATGAGAAACCCTAAATAGTTTATGATTTAGTTCTCTCTCTCTTTTTTAACTTTTCTTCAGCTTACGTTACAATACAATATATAGACTACACACAAGAAGGAGTGTAAAAATGATGGGAGTGTGCTGAAGATAGTGTTATTCCTTACCTCCTACAACCTTGGAACTGGGGGAAGGAGGTTATTTCTGCTGTTTTGAACATAAAGCCAAGAATAGGCATTGGCATTGGGGACAGCAGACATTATGCTAGTATAGTTGCAGCACATGGAGAGAGCATTTTGACTCAATAGCAGGGAAAAGTCCACGGTAAATATAATGTGCATGTAAAGTGGCAAATACAAATTCTAATTCTCTTCAGTTTTCTTTGCCAATTGTGGTTCTAAATGCACTATTGAAGTTGAGCAGCATCACTGAATAATTTTACAAATGTTAAACATAAGTTACAAATACCCTTAATACACTCATCTAACAGAAGCAGAACTGCTACCAGAAGTTTTTATACAGAAATATTAGCCATCCTATTTAAATAAAGAACTTTTTCAAAAGTAGACGAGCTTTATGAAGTCGTCCGATCCTTTCTTTTAAAGAATTCCTTATGTTGACAACATCCTTTCCCTCATGAAAGAGAACTTCCAACTGATCTCCGCTTTGCAAAAGCTGCATCATTGCATTCTGTAACCTCTCAGCAAAATCCCTGAACATGTATAACTGTATGATCATAGGAATCTGAGTACCAAGCCGGATTTTTACACTCTGAAAGCAAAGTTAAGGGAGAAAAATTATACCAGGGTAATATAAATGGCTGGAGACATATTGATATCCCATAATCTCTCCCTACCAGTATGTTAAGGTTTATACTAAAACCTTGTCCCCTGTGAATTTGTACCCTATCACAAAATGAAAATCAAGCTGTTTCTGTTGGGAGATGCTTACTACCACCACTGCACACGCCTACCTTTTGTTTAGTGTACAATTTACAACCATTTGTTTAGTGACCATTCAAAGTTTCAACGGCACTGAAAAAATCCTCACAACCAACCAACCCAGCATCCCCAGAGTCATGTGATCAAAATTTGGCAACTGGCTTGTATTTACAACAATTGTAATGTCCTGGGGTCATATAATGTGATGTTCCATTTGTGACATTCCCAGCTAGCTTTTGGCAAGCAAAGTCAATAGGGGAAGCCGGATTCACTTAATGACTGCATGATTCACTTTAAAAATGCAGTGATTTGCTTAACAACCATGGCAAAAGTCATAAAATTGGGTGAGTCACTTAACAACTGCCTCACTTAACAACAGAAATTGTTGTCATAAATCACTTAACGACACAGTTGTGGTCATAAATCAAGGACTACCTGTACTCTCCCATATTCAACTCTTTAATAGAGAACAGGAAGTTATACTCAACTTTCTGGCAATGCTCTTGCAGATGCTCACTAAAATGTCTTGCTATCTTGCAGCTTCAAAATTGTAAATATGGAATGTATTTAACAATATTTCTATACTGAGGGGTAGAAAAAAGAGAGTAAATGGGCCCCCACAAAACATTTATAAATCCTATTTATAAATGAGAGCCAAGGTGGTGCAGTGGTTAGAATGCAGTACTGCAGGCTACTTCTGCTGATCACCGGCTGCCAGCAGTTTGGCATTTCGGGTCTCACCGGCTCAAGGTTGACTCAGCCTTCCATCCTTCCGAGGTGGGTAAAATGATGACCCAGATTGTTGGGGGCAATATGCTGACTCTGTAAACTGCTTAGAGAGGGCTATGAAGCCCTGTGAAGCGGTATATAAGTCTAAGTGCTATTGCTATAAAGTACCACTTTTACAGAAGCTGCAATTCTGTTTACATGGACTTTCATGAAGTGGATGGAGCACAGCAAGTTTCTGCCAGCAAACTCACATGAATTGTCCTTACAATATAATAGATATAAAGATTGTAGAGCTCCTTTTGTCTTCAAATGTATTCTTCAGATACTTAAAAGATTATTACAGTTTTCTTCAATTTTTTTTTTGGGGGGGTGTAAACATACCCAACTATCATTTGATGTTCCTCATAGAGCTCTATCTTCAGACACTTCACTGTATCGGTAGCCCTCTCTGACCTTGCTCTAATTCACCATGGTCTGTTTTGAACTCTGGTACCCAGCCCTGACATAGCATTCCAAGTGGAGTCTCAACAGAGTAGAGGGGAAGAATTATTTCCCATAGTTCAAATAATTCTACTCTTTACATATACACTCTGTATTTTAGTGTCTGGAAAAATTGTGGCATAAAAAATTAATTTAACCTGAAGAGAGCCTCAAATGCTGAAATCCTGTGTCTTTGCAGCATTCCACCCATATCAGGAGGCCCCAAGCAATTCTTGGTTAATGCTACACTATATCAGTATGTATGTGCGCATGTGGTAAATGTATATATGTGTTTCTGTGTATATGCCAACATATTTCTATGTCCACAGGTTTTCATATGATTCATATGGACCTGTTAAGCTGACATTTACTAGCTCTACTTAGACCTGTGCTAATGATTTGATCATGCAAATACTGCACCCTAACTACTTTTATGAAACCTTTGCATTTTTGCTCACTTAGACCTGTAAAAGAAGGATATCTTAATAAAAGTAAAAATATACTTTTTACTTCAGTGAAATATTTAATAATAAGTATTGAATTTTGAGACCCATAGATATACCCTCAGGGAAGGTGATATATTTTAAAAATTACTAAATTATGCCTATTAATGGCTAAGTAAAAAACACACAAAGGGGATTTAAAAATAGAGAGAAATCACTCACAAAGTATTGAACTTACTTTATAGTAGGCAGTCATGTGGTAAAGCATTTCTTCCACTGAGCACTTTTCTGTAAAATCAGTTAAATAAGGAACTGGAGAGATTTTTGTCGCTCTTACTGTTCTAAAATCTTCACTATAAATAGTGTCCTGGCAGTATACCACATTTTCAAGTTTAAACTGAGTGAATATCATATTTTTTGCTTTCTCTTCTTGTTTGAGCTTTAAATCTTCAATATTGTTCTGCATAACAACAACAAAAACCAGAGTTTGCCACATTTGTGGGATTACAACAATTATATGGTTCCTTAGGTATTATATTATGGTTTTTCTTCTTCTTTTTGCTAGATTTACAGAGAATTTATTATAGGGGTTTTGTGGATCACTGTTAGTCATCCAGAATTTATGTGTATTTCTCCATCCCCAACTTTTATTTAAATATATTAAACTTCCCTAGCACAATGCTTTTCAGGTGCTTTGAGAATTACAAGAATATCATTCCTATCCCGGATGGCTCATTTACAATGTACAGAGTTAGAGCACAATTTGAGTTTAGCAGAATTACAATTAGGGGGTTTCCCCACAGAGTTCACAGCGCAATCTAGATTGTAGTTCTACTCTGCCCTGAAAACAGAAAATAAGTCTAATTGGAGAGCAGATAACTCAAGACGGTGAACTAAATTATAATCTATAGCTCAAGTCACACCATCCATCACGTCATCAATGCAATTAACTGTGTTAGGACATAAATATAGATTTATTCTCCTTAGTCAGACATGCATATACACAACTACATCTGAAGTGGACAGTGATCCATGAAATCTTCGAAAATAATGAATTTTTTAATATAGTGCTTTATTGTTTTCACTTTAAACTACATGGCTATGCTTTTAGAAATTCATTGCAAGTATGGCTAATAATTACCTGAGCAACTCTGCAGAGAGCACAGAAACTACTGAAGTGTTGGATAGCAAGTCCAGTAAATGTGTTCCGCACAAGTTCTAGAAAAAAAGAGGGAACAATTTAATGACAGGATCAACTAAAAATAGAGGCAGATCCCAATCATACATCATATAATAACTGGATATTCAACACTTGGATATTGGGATTAAAGCCTTTACACTCTAAATCGTAGAGACTTGATAGCCCCTAATTCTTTAGGGAATTTTCATGTTTTTCCTTTCCTTTTCAGGTGCAATTATTACATAGGTTATGGCTTTCTGCCTGACTGAGACGGTTATTGGAAAGGGAGTATTTCTGTGGAACCACCTGTTCTCTTCAGATGACTGTTCTTAACTACAGGTAATCCTTCAGTTACGACCTTAATGGAGCCTTCCCATTACAGTAGGAAGTCAAGACGGCCTCACTTAACGAGTCCCCATCCCTGCTCCCCCAATGTGTTTGTTAAATGAATGTGCGGGTTCTTAACTGGAATATGGGGCATCTGAGGGATGGGAAGACCCTAGTGCAGGCACAAGCACATCTGCTTCTGGCCTCCCAAGGCTTCCCACCATTCACTGAGATACCCCAGGTTCTGCTTCACACTCCTCGGGGGTCCCCAAAGCCACTTGGACCTCCTCCACACCCACCCCCCGCACCCACTCCCCATCACCGATCGCTCACTTACCAATAGCAATAGCACTTAGACTTATATACCGCTTCATAGTGCTTTACAGCCCTCTCTAAGCGGTTTACAGAGTCAGCATATTGCTGCCAACAATCTGGGTCCTCATTTTACCTATCTCGGAAGGATGGAAGGCTGAGTCAACCTTGAGCTGGTCAGAATCGAACTGGCAGTGAGCAAAGTTAGCCTGCAGTTCTGCATTCTAACCACTGTGCCACCACAGCTCTTTGGCGCTTACCTTTCGAAGATATCCAGAACTCAGGATGTTGGGGTATGGAAGTAGGACAGGTGGCCCCATTGCTGGGCCATGTGGCAGAATTCCACAAGCAGCTGTCTTTTTCTGTCCTACTTCTGTCCCGCAACATTCTGAGCTCTGAAAATTTTTGGAAGGTAAGTGAGCAATTGGTGAGAGGGGCTGGATGGGGAAGAGCAGGAACCCGATGAACTAGCAAAACAGGCCCAATGTCTGTGGGGACCTGGCAGTGCGGGGGGGGGGGGAAATAGGCAGGATGGCTTGCTACAGTATCTCTGTGATGAGTCTTAAAGGCAAATGACCACACAGGCGCTGCAACAGATGTAACTTGGGAACAGATTGTAAGTACCTTTTGGGGATCTGTTGTAACTTTGAATCATCACTAAATGATCTATCATAACTCAAGGATTACCTGTAGAGGCTTCAGGCATGGTTGGTGTTCATTCTTAAAGATTCCAGTGCTCCTTTTACGGAAAGCTTGAGAGGAACCATCCCTCCATTAGAACAAAGACATAACAGGGGGACTTTGGGGGGCATTGCACCTTTCAGTGGAACACTTTCAGCATTATTGGAGCAGCCTTTCCATCTAGTGCAACAGGGAGACCTTACATAGCAGACATATCCAGTACAACTGACAACCCAAGAAGCACAAAAGCCCTTCATAAAAAGGACATTGGTCTTACCTGACATGTCTCTTCTCAGTGCACTGTGGGAGAATCCAAGCGTGGGTTGATTTCTGTCTGCTAGCTAGGGACTGAGTTGATACATTTCTTTGGCCACGCCTCCTCCACTCGGCTGAGCTCGCCAGTTTTTCGACGAAGGTATAGCTGGTCAGTGTAAATGTCCTGTAGATGATAGAACCACCCGGACCCCTGGACCAGGGCCAATACTAGGGAGGGTTTGGATTCTCCCGCAGTGCACTAAGAAGAGATGTGTCAGGTGAGACCAACGTCCTTTCTCCAGTGTGCTGCTTGGAGAATCCAAGCGTGGGACATACCCAAGCTGAACTCTAGGGGCGGGGGGCGGACTGGTCCCTGGTCCCCGAGGTGGAATGGACTCGCTGAAGAACTCTCCATCCAAAGGATGCCTCAGCCGAGGCATAGATGTCTAATTTGTAATGACGGATGAAGGGCAAAGGGGAGGACCAAGTGGCCGCTCTGCAAATATCCACAATTGAAGCTTGTGTTGCCCAAGCTGCTGTAGTGGCCGCACTCCTAGTGGAGTGGGCCGTAATCCATCCAGGCAAAGGTCTGGCCCTAATCTGATAGGCCTGAGCAATGCAAGCCTTTAACCAGCGGCCTATGGTGGAGGGTGATACCTTCTTGCCCGTGGACGCGGGTTGAAATGATACAAACAGGGATTCAGACTTTCTAAAGGGAGCTGTTCATTTGATATATCTGCGGAGAGCCCTCCTAAGTCCAAGGTGTGCCATCTTTCCTCCAGGGGATGAGTAGGCCCTGGACAGAAATCAGGCAAAATGACCTCCTGGGCTCTGTGGAACCAGGAGTTCACCTTGGGCAGAAAGGAGGTATCCAAACGCAGAACCACCCTGTCTGGATGAAATATACAGAAATCCCCTTGTACGGATAGGGCCACTAATTCAGATATCCTCCTGGCCGAGGTGATGGCCACGAGGAAGGCGACCTTAAGGCTCAGGAACCGTAGACTGGTGGAATTCAATGGTTCAAATGGTGGAGAGATAAGAGCTTTTAAGACTAACGTAAGATCCCAGGTGGGATATTGATGGACTACAGGGGCTTTCAGGTTAGTGGCCCCTTTAAGGAAACTACGCACCCTCGGATGTAGAGTGAGGGAACGCCTATCATCACGTCAGAATGGTAGAGAGGGCTGCCACCTGACGGTGGAGGTTGTTGGGGGCCAACCCCTTGTCCAGTCCCTCTTGGAGAAAGTCTAGTATCTGAGGGACCGAAGCCGATGCTGGGCCGATGGATCCCTTGGAGCACCACTGGCAAAACGCCCTCCAGGTTGTGTTATAGATGCGATTCATTGAAGGACGCCTGGAGGCCTGAATAGTCTGGATCACCTTCCTGGAGAAATTGGCCTTACTCAGGAGGTTCCTCTCAAGTGCCAGGTGGTCAACTGGAGCCACTGAGGCGGTCCTGCAACAGGTAGACCTTTCCCACTTCGGAGTCTATCACTGCTTCGAGATGAAGAAGTCGGGTGGATGGAACTAGGTGGCTCTTTTCCATGTTTACCGAAAAGCCATGCATTTGAAGAATCTGGATCACGGTGTTTAGATCCTGAACTGCTTGAGGCGGGGAAGACGACTGAATGATAATGTCATCTAAGTAGCATTGCATCCTTACGGGAAGTGCCCTGATGTGTGCCGCCACTGCTGCCAACAGTTTCGTGAAGGTTCTGGGGGCCGATGACAGGCCGAATGGTAGAGCCCAATATTGAAAGTGGCGGCCTGCGTAGCAAAATCTCAGGAACCTTCAATGGGAAGGATGGATGGGAACATGAAGGTAAGCTTCCTTGAGATCTATGGATGTTAATAGATCTCCTTCCCTGATGCAGCCCAAGATGGATTTTAGGGACTGCATCTTGAATTGCTTGTAAATGATATGGGCATTGAGTTTTTTTCTCCAGCCCCCCAAACTCTTCTGCACTAAGAATATTATTGAATAGAACCCCAGCCCCTGTTGGTTTCTGGGTACCGGTTCGATGGCGTGAATGTCCAACAAGTGTTGGACCTCTGCCTCCATAAGGGCCCTATTCTGGGTGTTTAAGGGAACTGGGCAACGGATGAAGATATTTGGGGGAGTGGAGAGGAAGTCCAGAGTGAGACCTAGCCTGACTGTTCAAAGAATCCAGGCATCGGTAGTGGTGCTTTCCCATTGGCTGGTGAAGTGGAGAAGCTGTCTTCCAATGGGAAAGGAGGGTTGGCAGTCACTTCCCTCTACGAAAGGATCTACTACTGGAGCCACGAAATGGCCGCTTGGTCTGAGGTTGTCTCCTGCCTCTATCCCGGAAGCTGGACCTGTCTGCAAAATGGTCCTGGCCCTGGTAGTATGACCGCTGGAACTGCGGTGGGTTAGAACTAGCTTCAGCCGCTTGAAAAGGTTGCCTCTGGAAATAAGGAGAGGGTCTACGGTCTGCCTGTCCAAATGAAGAGAAAAGCACCTTCCTTCGGTCCTTGTTTTCAATGAGAATAGGATCTATTCTCATTGAGATTGGACCCCTTGTATGGAGCTGAAGCTAACTTCCATTTTGACCACAAATTGGCCTGCCAATGGCGAAGCCAGATGAGGCGGCGTGATGCTACTGTGGAAGCCAGGGCCTGTGACGCAAATTTTGCCGTGTCTGAGGTGGCGTTGGCAGAAAATTCGGTGGATGCTACTATTTTGTTTATGTCTTGGTGCAACCTTGTTTCCTCAGGAGGCAATCTGGATTGCAACTGGCAAAGCCATACTAAAGATACCCGGTTGAAGAAGGAAGCCGAAGAGGCTGCTCTAATAGCCCAGGCAGCCACCTGATGTGTCTTACGAAAGGACATTTCTGCCTTCTTATCCTCTGCCCTAAGACCGTCTATAATGTCTGTGGGCAGGAGGGCCGAGGAAGTTAGAGTTGCCACAGGAGCATCCACAGAAGGGAGTTACAACAGTCCTTCAAGCTCAGGGCCTGCAGAATGAAGCCACTAGTCATGGCCACTAGGGGCTGTGAGGGAGCAAGGTTGAGACCACTGACGTTGAATAACATCAAGGAATAGTTTTGGCAAAGGGTTCACATCCTGTTCTGCGGTATGTTCTGAGAACAGCCCTTCAAGTGGGTCAGGAAAGCCTTGGGTGTCCTCTGTAGGAACTTCAGTTACACCCATATTGGTTGTTGTCTTGGCCTTATGTAATAAGGACTTAAACAAGGCAGGGCGAAACAGGCCTGAGAAGGCTGGTTTATCAGGAATTACACCCTCATCCTCTGAAAATTCCTGTTCCCCTTGATCCTCTTCTCCCATAAGAGAATCTGCACTGGTACAAGATGCATGGGGAGAGGCAGGATCCAGCCTAGAAGGAGGCTGTGCTGAGCTCTGAGCCTGCAAGCTGGGAGGTAGATTGAGAGGGAGCCCCCTCTGCTGTAAACCAGCTGCCATCACTTGGGATATAGTCTCAGAGATGAGGCTTCGAATATCCATAGTCAGCCCAGGCCCTCTGCTGGTCTTAATCCAGCTGCAGTAGGGGTAAAAGTCGCTGAGGGAGCTGAACCTCTGGATCTAGATGCTGAATCCAAACCAGCATGAGCTGGGTCAGGTAGCGGGAGAAATTCCTCTTCATAGCAGGCTGCCAGGGAAGGTTGCAGCTCACCAGCGCCCTCTGGTGACCAATCCTGTTGCCTATGCACAATGAGCTGAGGAGACAATTCAGGCAGCTCAGGGTGGGAAACCCCAGCCTCTGCAAGAGAGGGGGGAGGGGCTTTAGCAGCCTGTGCTTGCTGCTGGCTTTTGGATAAAGTTTTCTCCAAAGCCTTTTCACACCTTTTTTTCTCTGTGCCTGAGGCAGAGGAAGCCCTCTTTGGGGGAGGGTTCTGAGCTCTGCTCCTCTCTGAGGCACCCTTGGCAGATTTTGCCCTGGTACTCCTGGGGCTGTGTTCCTCCGCCCTCCTTGACCTGGGAGGAGAATCTAACTGTCCCCCATCTGGGGATAAAGACCTCTCCGCCATAGAAACTGAACGGTTATACCGACCAGGCTGCAGGTTCTTTGTTCAGAAGTCCTGGAGGTGGAAACACACCTGGGCAGGCAGGACAGACCAGCCCCCACAGCAGCTTGAAGTCTGGGAGGGAAGGCACGGCAAGCTCTTTGCCCTGGAGGCCTCTCTCTCGGTACAGAGGCAAGTCAAACTGGCGCGAGAGCGGAATCAGGTTCTCCTAGTGCCGCGTGGGAAACACCCGATCTTCGGAGACTGTCCGGAGCCCCAGACAGCAACTCCGGAGCTGCCCTGAATGCTGGAGCTGGGAAGGTGGTGGCGGTTATGCCGGCTCGCTGGGGAACCAGCGCACACACCAGCGGCAATAATGCGGGGGAGGCAGGCACCCGTGATCATCAGAGAGACCCCCAGGAGTCGGGTCGGGCTCTGGAATGCTGCCACGTGATGGCCCGAGGTGGTGGCAGTCGACCGAGCAGACCCGGGTAGACCAGCCCACGCGCCGGCAGCTATAAACTGCTGAGCAGCCAAAGGCTGCAGAGCAGGAATAAAAGCCCCTTTTTCCAACCTGCTCCTTCGAATTCCCAGCTCCAGAACTCATTGTTGGAGAATCCAAGCACTAATTTAGAATTAATAGGCCTAATTCTGAAGAGCAAATTTAATCACGTCCTCTAGCTAGACTGAGTCGAAAAAACTGGCGAGCTCAGCAGAGCGGAGGAGGCATGGCCAAAGAAATGTATCAACTCAGTCCCTAGCTAGCAGATAGAAATCAACCCACGCTTGGATTCTCCAAGCAGCGCACTGGAGAATTATACATTTTTCTAGATTTTGCATCACCATATTCAGTAGGGCTTATTTAAACTCTTTTTGTATTAAACAATGCACACCAAAAACTGCAACTACTGGACAAAATATTCTTAAAGAGTCATTCACGAAAGTACTTCATGCAAATGAGAACATGAGAATTGCAACTTACCTGCAATTTCTTTCAACACTGCAATTGCTGGATATTCTAGTTGTTTAATTTGCCATCTTACAGAGTTCTCAAAAGTTTTGAAATTGACAAACCCTGGAAGTTCTCTGCCACGGGATATATATTCAAAATTCCCAGTTCCTTTAAGATTTACTGCAAAATAGTTTTTTACTTTATTTTACAAACATCTGTATCACTCACATGAAAAATTCTAAAATCTAAAATGTCAGTGTAAAACATCATATTGAAATAATACTCAACATCCCACAAATTCAACCCAAACAATCCAATGTATAAAAAGCAAAGCATATCCAACAGCAACTTCCCCATCTCTGATTATCAAATACCAATGAAAAAGAAGCCTTTCTATTGCTTTATGGAATGCCAGCAGCAAAGGAATTAGGTAAGTCTCTGGACCAAAACCTTCCACAGATTTTAGACAGCCTCAAGAAAAGACTGTATCCTAGTCCATGTTCTTTCTCACAGTTTATCTCACAAAACAAGCAGAGTAATTCTAAACTCCCTAATTTAACACAGTTGCATCATATAGGCTTTATAAGTGACTTGTACTTTCAATTGGGTTTAAAATCTTATTGGCAAAAATATCAGACATTGCAAAAATTGCTGTTATAGTACAATAACTGGATTCAGGTGCCAGCAATCTGGCTGCAGCATTTTGTACCAAAGCTATCTTTGGCAATTGTCTTGGAGAAGATTCTGGATGTTAATGTTCAAAAAGTATTTGGACAGTTAATAAAACTCTGGCCATAATAACTACAGCAGGATTTTAAAATTGCTTCCTTATTTCTCTTATCAGCCATACCTCATCTATGGCTAGAAAGAGAATGGCCCTTTCTGCTTTTATTTATTGGTTTATTTATTTATTTATGTCTTATGGTGTAATAGAATACAGCATTAATGCATAAAATTCACAATACAGCATATAAAATGTGTATGAAAATATAAAACACAAAAAATAGTAGTTTTAAAACAGATTCCGACAAGAGTTAGAGAAATAAGGAAGGAATACCAATTCCTGACAAAACAACTAATTAAAAATGGAGTGAATTTTAGATGGCGGATACCAGAGGGAATATTGATGACTTGGAGGGAGCAAAGGCATGCAGGGGGGGCGTGCATGTGCGGGACGCATGCGGGGGCATGCGTGCATGTGTAGGGCGCATGCGGGAGGCTGTGCGCACATGCTTGGGATGTGGCGCATGTGCGGGGGCGCGTGCATTGCATTTTGGGGGTTCGGGCACGCACACATGTTTTGGGCACTTGGTCCGGAAAAGGTTAGCCATCACTGCTCTATAAAGAACCTCTCATACTCACTGTTCAGGTAAGAATTAGAAACTTGTAAGTTAAGGGCTTTTGCAAATGACTTGTGCTGGTTCTGGAAGATCCTTTAAAGGGCATTGAAATAGGAATAGGCAAATTAAAAGAATTTGGTGTTTTAGCAGGGTTGAAGATTAATAAATAGATGTTAACATAAATAGGAATAGGGAAGATCAAACAGAATAAAAAGGGTTTTAAGATTGAGAAGTAGATAACATATAGATATCCCTATGGATAATATGTTATTTCAAAATAACTAAATTAAAACATGGAATGAAGTTAAAAAGGACATGGTAAGGTAGGACAAACATCTGTCATTGCTTGGGAAAATTTCTATAATAAAAATGAATGTCTTGCCTACAATGTTATTGTTGTTTCTGATAATATCTGTTTTGACAACCGAGGCACAGTTTAAGCAATAGCAGAAGAACATATCTAAATTTGTATGGTGGGGAAAAACACATAAAATTAAAGATGCAAAGGAAAGAGGATTGGGTTTGCCTGATTTGAAATTGTATTTGGCAGTTTGCTGTTTGGTTTTGGATAACAGATTTGAGTCTTTTGGAGCTCAAAGGACATGACCTGAGATTTTGGTAGCATGGATATTTGTGGTACTATAAAGTCAAGGTTAAACTGGATTTTAAAAATCATTATATTAGATGCACCATATTGAGAATATAGAATACTATAGGTACAAATACAGGTTGTGTCTGAAAACACCTTTGTGATTCTCAGCACAAAAAGCATTTTACAAATGAGAAATAATAGTTTAACACAAATGGCTAACTTACTGTGAAATACTAGAATTCTGTCAAGGGGAATGTAAAATAAAATCAAGGGAAGAACTTGTGGCAGAGGGAAATAGGTGTCAATGGATCTCTTATTTACTATTATTGGAAAGCTTTACAGTAGACAATATATTTATGGTCTTGAACACTGTAAGACTGAGATTGAAATAGAATTGT
Organism: Thermophis baileyi; assembly: GCA_003457575.1. Taxonomy (NCBI): domain Eukaryota; kingdom Metazoa; phylum Chordata; class Lepidosauria; order Squamata; family Dipsadidae; genus Thermophis; species Thermophis baileyi. The sequence goes on from QLTV01000402.1 coordinate 1,427,319, forward strand.
GTACAGGTGGTCGACTTATGACCACAATTGAGCCCAACATTTCTGTTAAGTGAGACATTTGTTAAGTGAGTTTTGCCCCATTTTATGACCTTTCTTGCCACAGTTGTTAAGTGAATCACTGCAGTTGATAAGTTAGTAACACATTGTTAAGTGAATCTGGCATCCTCATTGACTTTGCTTGTCAAAAGGTTGCAAAAGGTGATCACATGACCTTTGGTCACAGCAACAGTCATAAGTATGAGTCAGTTGCCAAGCATCTGAATTTTGATCACAAGATCACGGGGATGCTACAGAGGTCGTAAGTGTGAAAAACAGTCATAAATAACTTTTTTCAGTGCCGTTGTAACTTTGAATGGTCATTAGATGAACTGTTGTATGTTGAGGACTACCTGTATAAATGATGAACATGTAATTGCTAAATATATAAATTGTTATTGAAATCTGAAACAGAAGAAATAAAATAATATATGATAAAGTAGGCTAAAAAATTTAGACATAATACAGGTAGTCCTCGACTTATAACAGTTCATTTAGTGACCGTTCCAAGTTACAACAGCACTGAAAAAGTGACTTATGACCATTTCTCACAGTTACAATCTTTGCAACTGATTCATATTTATGGCAGTTGCCATGTCCTGGGGTCAAATGATCACCTTTTGCAACCTTTTGACAAGCAAAGTCAATAGGGAATCCAGATTCAGTTAACAATCATGTTACTAATTTAACAACTGCAGTGATTCACTTAACAACTGTGAAAGGTCGTAAAATGGGGCAAAACTCACTTAACAAATATCTCACTTAACAACAGAAAGTTTGGATTCAATTGTGGTTGTAAATCGAGGATTACCTGTATACAGATTGAACAATAGGAAAATATATGCCTGAACTTGCTGAGATGGCTAAATTGACTGATCAGAGAAAAATTATCTATGTTTATTGCTGACTGGAAACCCCTTATGGCTTTTTGCATAAAACAGAAAAAAATGAAGTTATGATTTATAGTTTTAATGATTAAAGGATATATTACAAAAAGAAGAGAGTTAGATTGTAATTACATAGTAAATTTATCATTGTACTTACAACTGTTGTAAAGAAAATTGACAGCTACTTATTTGTACCTTTTTTTCTTTTTTTCCCTTTCTTGCACTTTTAGCTCTTAGGTTTTTTTTTCTTACTTTATATTACTTTGTATTAGTTTTTAATCTTTCTTCTTATAGATTTTCAATAAAACTTATACAAAAGTTATATATAGAACCTCTCATACTAACAAGCCTACCTGAATGTGTAGCAAATAAAAGCATATCCAGAATTCAAGCTTCTACTCATGTTGAAACTAAGCATCCACTAAGAGAAAAGCACATAACTAAATTGAGTTTACCTTTAGTGTTATCATTAATTGTATCTTGCCATTCATTAAATGCCTTTCGAATATGTGTAATTGTTCTTCTGTTGTCTGAATATTTTCCATCCTCTTCTCCATGTAAAATTTTTAAGAGGTCTTCATTAAAAGCCTTGATTTGCTGGAAAAAAATGCAAAATAACATAATTGTAACAATAAAATTACCAGCTAAAATGGTAATACAAGCAAAGTGCTCCAGAAGGATAGTTACTTTCCATGCAATTTCCAGGAACCTTAAATATAAAAACCTGGGTATAAAATTCTGAGAGATCAGCCCTGAAAGAATTAGAATAGGTCGGGAAGTCCCAGATGCTTTGCTATAAGGCTGGCAAGCAGGTAAGTGGCTGCTGGTGGTTGGGGGTTTGTGAGAATTGCTGAGGTTAGGAGGTTTTTTTTTTTTTTAGCATTTTTAGCATTATCTTTTGTATTTATAATTTTATTAAGTTTCAAAAACATGAATAAAAGGAAACAAGCAAAAAAAAGTAAGTAGAAAAAAGAATCAGGTGGCAAGCAAAATAAAACTGAAAAAAAGAAAAAAGAAAATAATGAAAAAATGGCTTCCAACTTTTTTCGTAGATATACAGTAGATAAAAAACATACCTAACTCATATACCCAAAACTAACGATGTCTACATTACTTATATAATTCCATATAATTCTAATCAAATCCCAAAATCAAAATTACATTTGATTTTCTCCCAAAAAAGTCCAAAAGTGGCTTCATTAACAACTCATCACTGTCTCTTACCATACAACCAGATGCTTCTTCATTTCACACTGTGCCACGTTTTCTTTCAACTCATCTCTAAATCCTCAGCTCTCTTTATTAATTAGCAAAGATGAATAAGAAACCATTTCCCTGACACTCAACTCATCAGCTGATTGGGAAACCTCCGTTTCCATAATATGCTCATGAACAACAGGCCAGAGGGCATGTGGGTTGATTTCATTTTTCCTCCTTAAATCTGGAGAAAGAAAAAGCCAACCAATCTCCCAAGTTATTGCTTCTGGTGAGAGAAATGGTGATTTAACCATCTTCAAAGTGAGACAGCTTTAGCGTGTGTGTGTGTAAAGATAAGCACACAGTGACACTTTTATTATTTGAATGGATTCAAAGATGTTTATGGACAATTAATGTCAATGTAAAGGATTTAGTAAAGGAAAGGAAAGAGATTATGAAATCTTTCAGAAATGTGTAATGCAAAATGTACAGAATAAAGAAGAGTAAATTCAGATGGACAAGAACAAGCAGCCATTTTGCAGGTTTTTAATTGCAGTTTGGTCTTTCCCTGTACTCAGATATCAATAACTCCTCAGGTTCCATGCCCCAATTGCCCCCCTCCCCCAAAATTCCTATCATCCTTCAAAGCCAAAAGCAAAGCAATAACAGAAAATATAGTGACAAGCTCCTGATGATATAGTTGTGTATTTTGGCCATTTTATACACATAACACAACAGTAAGTGCCTAGCAACAATACTGACTAATTAACAAGGATACAATTTGCTTCATGATCAGATACAACTCACATCTGCCTTTATTGTTTAAATCTATAATTAACCTTACTTCCACAAAAAAATATTTCTTGTCCTCCAAGGATTCAGGAACACCTTCACCACACTTCTGAAGTTTTTGATGCATTTTCTGGAGGCTGGTTTCTATTTGATTTTCTAAAGTTGGCAGTGATCTCTGCAATAACAACAAAATTAATTAAAGGAAAGGTGTAAAAGTGTAATCCTATGCAAGTTCAGAAATTTTAAATATAGTGTGGATTGACAGAACCATCCAACATTTTGCAGTAGAAAGCTACCAATTTTAGCAGCTGCCAATATTTACACACACACAAACAAGCCTGGTCCTAGGAATCTTTCTTACAGTATGAATCAGATGCCTAGGGATAGAAATATGCATGCATATATAGCCATTATGTATTGACTTAAGAATGCAGCTTGAGTAGGATGCAAATTTGCCCACCAAAAGCTTCATCCTTTCTACAAAGAGAGCTAATTGGGATTCTGATGCATGCATCTCTATGCAGCACAATCAGAGTTGTTATGTTCTAACTGTTTCAACTATGTTGCATGGTTCCAACCAGGTCCAGCGTTTGAGCGGGAAAAAGCTCAAACGCTATTGGCTGGTCTGTCTGACAGCTCGCTATAAAAGGGCAAGCTGTCAGACTGCTCTTTGCTGGTTGCGTACACAAGAGCTGAAATAAAGAGCTGCTTTGGAAGTCTGTCTCCTGTCATCTCTACCCACGATCTAACAGTGGCGACGAGGGCTGGGGGTCAGGAGAACCGTGACTGCTTCTTCAGCGATTCCAACCGGCCAGGCAGCTGCCTTTCTGCCTACTCTCTGCCGCCATGTCCAACTTCCCCCCACCGGCGCCTTTCGACCCCACCCGGGAGAAGTGGGACTCCTATATGCGGCGCTTCGAGTGCTTCCTTGAGGCAAACGACATGCTGGGTCTGACCGACAACCGTAAAAGAGCTGTTTTTCTCAGTCACTGTGGCCCCGAGGTGTTTGACACCGCGGAGTCTTTGTCAGACCCAACACCGGTCCAGACCGTTCCGTGGCAAGTGCTTCAAGCCACGCTGAAGACGCACTACGCGCCCACCCCGTCCAAGGTCGTCCGGCGATACGAATTTCGGCAGCGAATGCAGCAAGAGGGCGAATCAATAAATCAGTATATCGCCGCCCTCCATAAGGCATCCGGCCATTGCGAGTTCCGCGACCTGGACGACCCAGAGAGCAGCGACGATGACAGCGTCTGCCGCACCGATCGCCGAT
>QLTV01000403.1:0-17326 GCA_003457575.1 Thermophis baileyi
GAGGTCGACTAATGGAGGACCGAACCTGCCCGAGATCTCCTGGAAAATTGATGGATGAAGGCGCCACTCCGAATTGTCCACGGTGGAGCGGCTGAGCCAGTCCGCCTGCACATTCTCCACCCCCGAAATGTGTGCCGCTCTGATGGACTGAAGATTGGCCTCCGCCCAGAGACCCAGTTGCAGTGCCTCCCTCATGAGGGCCTCGGAATGAGTGCCCCCCAGACGATTGACGTGGGCCTTCGCTGCTACATTGTCCGTGAGGACCAATATATGCTGGTGCAACACCAAGTCCTGGAACTGTGTGAGGGCCAGATGAATCGCCCGCAACTCGAGCCAATTTATGTTGTGGTTCAAGTCCTCTGGTGACCACTGACCTTGCGCCATGTGGGATGAAAGATGAGCCCCCCCCAACCGGAAAGGCTGGCATCGGTGGTCAGGACCAGACGGCGAGGTTCCTGGAATACACTGCCCTTGGATATTGCGTCCGATGTCCACCACCGAAGCGACTGAAGCACCTCTGGTGGGACTGAGACTCTTCGGAGGGAAGTGCTGCTGCCCTCTCATTGGAATGGAAGTAGGAACCACTGGAGACTTCTGGAGTGAAGACGAGCCCAAGGCGTGATGGAGATGCAGGAGATCATCTTCCCCAGAAGTTGGGACAGGAGCTGGAGGGTGACCGAGTGATCTCATATGACGCTTAACGCCATATCCCTCAGACTGACCTGACGGTCCTGCGAGAGGAAGACCCTGGTCTCGACCGTATCTATGATTGCCCCGAGGTGCTGAAGCCGTATGGTGGGCACCAAGTGACTTTTGGCTGTGTTGATGGAGAAGCCATGCTCCTGGAGAACGTGAATGGTGGTTTCCAAGTCTCGAGTGGCCTGCTCCTCTGAGGTCGACAGGATCAGGATGTCGTCAAGATAAAACTGGATGCGGACCAGAAGGGAGCGGAGGGAACCTGCAAGAGCCGCCATTAGCTTGGTGAATACTCGAGGGGCAGAGGAGAGACCAAATGGCAAGGCCTGATATTGATAGTGCTTGCCTGCGTAAAAAAATCTGAGGAACTGCCTGTGGGCTGGGTGAATAGGCACATGTAGATACGCCTCCGTCAGATCTACTGACGTAAGGAAGTCGCCCCTCCTGACGGTCTCTAAAATAGATTGGAGTGATTGCATCTTGAACCATTGATAAATAATGTGACGGTTCAGGGTCTTAAGATCCAAAATTGCCCTCCAACCCCCCGAGGACTTCCAAACGAGGAACAGAAGAGAATAAAACCCCTGTCCTCGTTGCTCCTCCGGAACTGTTTGGATAGCCCGAATTTCGAGTAAGTGTTTGATAGCCGAATTCATGAGGAGCCGTTTTGATCTGTCCCTGGATATTGGGCAAGGATGGAAAAAACTCGGGAGGACATGAACTCTAAGGAGAGGCCCGCTCTCACCGTCTCCCTGACCCAGGCGTCCGGGGTGGTTTCCTCCCAGCGGGCGGCGTCCGAGGTGGTTTCCTCCCATCGGGCGGCAAAAAGTGCCAGCTGACCCCCAATGGGAGGACTGGACGCGGACAACTCCTTACCGTCTGAAGGGGTGATCCCCCCCCCCTATACGATCTCTTAGGGGGGTACCTGGATGACTGTCTGTCCTGTCTGTCCTGAGGCTGACTCTGGCGAGGAGGGAAGGCTCGTTGGAAGCGTTGATACCGGAACCCGCCCTCCTGCCCTCGAAAGGACGACGGGCGGTAATAAGGCATCGGTCGCGACTCTGACCTCCGGGATACTGAAGGCAGAATCTTCCTTTTATCCCGGGATTCCACCAGGAGAGGGTCTAAGGAATCTCTGAACAGGGTGGTCCCTGAAAAGGGAGCTGAAGCTAAATGCCACTTGTTATGGGCGTCAGCCTGCCACTGCCTTAGCCAAAGGAGCCGTCGGGAGGCAACCGAGGACCCAAAGGCCTTGGCCACAAAGCGGGTCGCATGAAGGGTGGCGTCAGCTGAAAATTCTAGAGCCGCCATAACCTTATTCAGGTCCTCATGAGATCTAGTATCATCCCCTGAAATCCTATCTTGCAACTGTCTAAGCCAGAGGAGAGAGGCTCTATTAAAAAAGGAAGCTGCCGTGGAGGCTTTGACTGCCCACGCACAAGCCTGTCTTCACTAACAATTGCTCCGCCCTCTTGTCCTCAGGCCGTAAAGCCTCCTCTGGTGTCCCCATGATCGCTGAGGGGGAAGCCATGGCAACCACGGGACCGTCCACCACTGGAACCTGAAGAATCTGAGAAAGACCTGATTCAACATTATAAAAACACTTCTCCAGCCCACTGGGATTGGGACCCAAACTGGGTGAGGACCATTGCCTCTGTACGGTGTCCAGGAACATCTTGGGGGCTGGAATTTCCTCCGCCTCCACCGTTGGCTCCACAAACAGGGTGTCAGCTGGATTATAGGGCCCCGAAACCGGGTCAGCGGATTTTGAGGTGGATCCCAGTCGGGTGGTGGACCGTGCCTTAAACAACAAAGACCTGAAAAGTTGAGGGCGAAAAAGTCCAACAGAAGAAGGGTGATCAGGGGAGAGACCCTCATCCTTTGATAAATCAAAATCTCTGATTTCTCCTTCTTCACCCAGAGAGGCCTCTCGAGCTGAAGAAGACTGGGACAACTCCTCTTCCCTATGGAAGGTCTCCTCCTCCATAATAGGAAGAACCTGGAACTGATGCTGGATCCTAGAAACACTGGATCCTCTAAGAGATCTCTGCTGCATGGAAGCAGCAATGCCCTGCCTAATGGCTTCAGAAATCCAAGCCTGGGCTGCTGGCCCCACCTGTTCCTCAGGTCTGAGGCCTGCAGCAGTTGGAGTGAATGTTGCTTCAGCCCTGGAACTTCTATGGACCTGGGCCTGAACCTCAATGGTCATGGGAGCCCCCAAATTTGGCGCAGAGCCAAAGGATTGCTCACTGTTGCCAGGCAAATCCCTGAAAGGTTGTACTATCCCCTCTGAGGGAGAAGCCCCAGTAACAGATGCTGCAGGCACCTGGACCTTCTCAGCAGGGATAGGGGAGGGGGAAAGGGATCTTGTAGGACGAACCCTCTGGCAATCCATGGATCTGGTGGAAGAAGAACCCTGGGGTCGATCAATGCCCCCTTTAGCAGCCCTGTGCCTGCTCTGGCTCCTTTCCTCCTCCTTTTTTGAGGATTTTTGGGATCTAGAGGGTCTAGAGGAGGATGGAGCCACCTGGCGCTTGGCTGCTCTGGTGGTGGCTCCTGATAGGCCCCTATCAGAAGAGGGAGAAGGAGAGGAACTCTTCTCGGAAATGGGTCTCCGGCTGGAAGAACCCTCCGCCATCTTGAAATGAGCTGGGAGGCACAAGGGAGCCCTCTGACCCCCTGAAGAGCAGATCCCAAAGCTCTGGAGGCAAGAAAAAGAGTCTCCAAAAAGCAGGGATACAGGAAAAAACTCTCTGTGGCAAACCTCTGCTAAAAGAAAAAACCAGCCCTGGCAAAAAAGCCATGAGGGGAAAAACAAAATGGCCGGAACAGATCCAAAATGGTGACCGGAGCTAATGGCACAATGGAGACCTCCTCCACAACATGCAGACAGCCTCAGAACTGGGCTCCCACGCTGCAAACGGCTATAGAGGAACTTCCAGGAGTCGAAAGACCCCCACCCCCTTTAAAGCCAACTCACAGGCCTCCGTGCCTGCCTCCTGCAACTGGGAACGAACTCACCGCAGGAATGCAGCCTCTCGTTCCCCCCAAACAGCTGATAGTCGCACTGTAGCACCTCGGAGCAAAGCTCATGGGTGCAATCAATCACGCTGTAGGCAGATAACAGCTTCAGTCAAACTCCAGCGTGTTCCCAGGTCAGCGTGGCAGAGAAGCCTCTCTTGCACGCTGCCTTGCTAGAACTGCCGGCCGGCCGGGATCAAGCAAAAACTTTTTCTTTTCTTAAAGAGACAGTACACTATTAAGCAGTATAAGAAAACAGCATTCAAAAATGGGAGCTCTTTAAACCACGTCTTGTCCAAGATCAGACTGAGTCTAAAAAGCGGTAGCCACATGAGGAGGAGGCGTGTAATCAATTAGCAGACTCAGTCCTGATTGGATAATAGACAGAGTTAACCCGTTCATGGATGCTGTCTCCACTAGCCAGAGATGCAGTCATAGACACTGGCTGCACCTGATGCCTAATCAGCCTCCCCATAGTTGAGCATCTAGGCATAAAAACAAGGCCCTTAGCGCACCCCATCTGCTTTGAACAAGTCAATGGAACTCTAATAGACGGAGCCCCAGCCACACTAGTGACAGAACTTGTCAGACTAGAAATCGGCATACACCACGAATTCATCCGATTCATCATCACCCCAAAAATGACTGAATCCATTATATTAGGCCTTGCATGGCTGGACAATTGGGTACCCACAATTACATGGGAGGAAGGTTACAGAAAGCTGAGAATAGGTGTCAGGCCACTGCCGCTATCAAGCCTGTCAATGAACCTGAGCCGGCAGGCATGGCCGCAGATGGGCTACCAGGCAGCCCACAGGTGCCAAGGGAATACCGAGACCTGTCTGGGATTTTTAGCGAGGAAGACTGCAACTTCCTGCCCCCTCACCACCCAACCAACTGTGCGATCGAATTCGTACCGGGAGCCAAGCTGCCTAAACCTAAGATGTACTCCATGTCCCCTAAAGAAATGGAAGAACTGAGGAAGTACATCAATGCCAATCTGGTGCGGGGATTTATCCAGCCAGCAAAATCCAAAGTGGTGGCCCCAGTACTATTTAAAGAAAAGAAAGATGGGGTGGGTGGGTGAGGCTTTGCATTGATTTTCACGGAATTAACTCCGTGAGTGTGGAAAACACCTACCCCCTCCCTCTCATGAAAGATATGCTAAATCACTTAACCAAGGGCAAGGTGTTCACTAAACTAGACCTGACAGAAGCCTACTATCACATAAGAATCAACGAAGGGGACGAATGGAAGACTGCCTTTAACTGCCCACTTGGCAGCTTCCAGTTCAAGATCATGCCATTTGGTCTGCAAGGAGCCCCCACAGTCTTTATGCAACTAATAAATGAAGTGCTATATGAGCACTTATACAAAGGGGTCCTAGTTTACCTAGATGATATTCTCATATTCAGTGAGAACCTTGAAGAAAAGGTAAAATTAGTGCGGCAAGTGCTAAAGAAACTTCTAGCTGCCAAACTCTATGCTAAGCTGTCAAAATGTGAATTCCACAAGACCTCCCTGGATTACCTAGGTTACTGAATATCCAGTGAAGGGGTGGAAATGGATCCTGGGAAAGTGAAAGCAGTGCTGGACTGGCAACCCCCATGCACTCGCAAACAACTTCAAAGCTTCCTAGGATTTGCAAACTTTTACAGACAATTCATTCCTGCATTCGCAGAAGTCGCTCTCCCCCTGACTGCTAAGAACTGGGCCTTCCTCTACCAAACTGCAGCCAAATCAGTCCCTCGCCTGGTCGATGGACTGCCAATGAGCTTTTGAAAAATTAAAATGACTTTTTGCAGAGGAACCAATCCTCCAACACCCAGACCCAGAAAAGCAGTTCATCATCCAAGCAGACGCTAGCGACGTGGCTGTAGCTGCCTTACTTTTACAAGAAACCCCACAAAGACAACTTTTACCTTGTGCATATGTGTCTAAGAAACTCACAGACACAGAGAGGAGGTGGGCAATCTGAGAGAAAGAAGCCTACACTGTCCGCTGGGTCCTCCTCTCTTGGAGACATTTTCTTGAAGGGGGGAAAGTGCCTTTCGAGGTCTGGACTGATCACAAAAACCTCGAAGCCCTGAAAACCCCTAGAAAACTATCTCCTAAGCAAATCAGTTGGGCACAATACTTCAGACACTTCGAGCTGAAGTATATCTCAGCAGGAAAAAATCTACTTGCTGATGCCCTGTCAAGAAAACCGCAGTTTGATAGCCACCGGGAGGAAGTCGTCCACACCATCATTCCCCCCACACAACAAGCCGCACAAGTAACCACCAGAAGCCAAGCCAGACAAACCCCTCGCCCAGCACAAGACAAGCTGACAGCAGCACTCAAAACCACACTTCCAGCTGACCCTTGGCTCCTGGACAATAAGGACGTAATGACTATGAGGGGTGGGCTAGCATGGAAGGGATCCAAACTGTATGTCCCAGCTAGCTTGAGACTGGAAGTGCTCCAGTGCAGCCACGATTCAAAGCTGGCCTGTCACTTCAGATTCCTGAAAACCCTGCACTTGGCTAGGAGGCAATTCTGGTGGCCAAAGATGAAAGCAGATGTGGAGGACTACGTGAAAAGCTGCACCACTTGTGCGGACATGAAGATGAAACCAGGGAAACCCCCTGGACTCCTTCAACAAGTAGCAAGCCCCAGCAGACCTTGGGAGGAGATTGCAATGGATTTTATAGTCGAGCTCCCAGAAAGTGGCGGAAACATGGTGATTTGGACTGTAATTGATTTATTTTCTAAGCAAGCCCACTTTACTGCTTGTTCAGGGCTACCCTCGGCAAAGAAACTAGCAAAAATGTTCATCAAACAAATCTACCGATTGCACGGAATACCCCGCCGGGTGATATCAGACCGAGGAGTCCAATTCACTGCTACGTTTTGGAGAGAGTTCCTCAGGTCGGTCGGATCCACCCAAGGACTTAGCTCGGCTTTTCATCCGAGTACGAATGGCACAGTAGAATGGACGAATGCAATGGTGGAACAATATATGCTATGTGAATTATCAACAAGAAAACTGGGCGGATCTCTTGCCATTTGCAGAAGTAGCATACACAGCAGCACCGGATTGACCCCTTTTCAAGTCACAAGCGGCATGGATTTTGTCCCCATGCCCGAACTACCCAGAGAACCACCATCCTCCATGACATTGACTGACTGGATGGAGTCACTGAGGAAAGGGTGGGAGAATACGAAGAAAGCACTAGCAGATGCCGTGGAAGCAGGAGTGAAATGCTACCGGTTCGGACTGGTTCTCCCAAACCAGTAGTAAAAAATGCTATCAGTTTGGGTGAACTGGTATTTCCGACGATCAGCTGGGCAATGATCAGCTGTGACGCGTAATTTATATTAGCTAGAATCGTCAGATTTCCTGCTTTCTAGCTAATCTAAATAACGTGGCACAGCGGATTCCACCCCCTTGCTGTTCTACTTACCTTTGCAGATTTGGAAGGCTTCAAAATGTTCCTTTTTTAGTGCTGTGAGGGCATGCCTCAGGTGCGCATGTGCGCGCAAAGCAAACGCTCGGTAGCAGACTCACAGAACCGGTAGCAGACTTCAGAGGATTTCACCACTGCACAGAAGCCTATAAGAAGCAAGTGGACAAACACCGATCTCTCCAACCTCCTTTCCGTGTGGGAGATCGGGTTTTCCTATCAACTAAATATATAAGGCTGAAGCTGCCGAGTAAAAAGCTAGGACCTAAGTTTTTAGGTCCTTTCCCCACAGTGAAAGTGATTAACCCAGTGACAGTTCAGCTTAGTCTCCCACGTATACTAGGGAAAATACATCCTGTCTTTCATTGCAGCTTGTTGAAACCAGCAGTCGGGTCAAAGTTAAGACCACAGACCCAACCAGCTCCCAAACCCATAGTAGTACAATGGAAACCCATTATGAAGTAAAAAGAATCCTAGACTCAAGATTATTTAGAGGCAGATTACAATACTTAGTTCATTGGAGGGGGTACCCTTTGTCTGACGCCACTTGGGTGAAAAGCTGGGATGTAAAGGCAGATAGGTTGGTAAAGCAATTCCATGATAAGTATCCTGAAATGCCAAAGGGTCCCCCTGGGGGAAAAAGGGGTGGTTAGGTGATATTGGTTAACCCCCACTGTTGCTCTCTTGATCTCATTTCAGGATTCAATCATCGGATGAAGGGGGGGTGGCCTGTCAGGCCTGAAAACCATCTTGGGCATTGGATCTTCAGGCCGGCCACATTTAGTGCTGTGGGAAACTGGGAGGAGGGATTGTGTGAGTGGGGAACTATAGTGACAAAATAACATTCCTTTTGCCGAGAGTCAAGGTCACTCTGCCCTGCACCTGGAGGGGTGTGTCTGGGAGGCATCTCCAGTTGAGATGGTACATTGATTGGACAATGTGATGGACATGTGGATGCTGGGACGGGGACTTGAACTTTCTTTTCAGTGTGGAAAACTGGAAGCTTTCAGATTCGGGTTTTCCCAGATGTGCCAATATGACATCTCTAATAAAATGGAACTTTGAGGAAATTCAAGCCTCAGAGTTTTCTTTCATTTGGGTTGTTACTTGGAACCCTGACAGGGAGTTATTTTTGACTGCAACTCACCAGTTGGCAAATACAAAAGTGGTTGGACTGCTATTCCCATGTTTCACCATTGGTTATATAGTCTAGAGCAGATTGGAGGTAAACAGCTTCTGAGGACCATATGTTGCCAGTTCTTCCTAAAGCTTCTCATACAATCCATACAATATTCCTATTTCCAAATGATAATTCCGTATTTTCAGATAGTCCCACATATAACTGTGCACTTGGTTTGTTGCAGGAAGGCACCATGCCCCAAAATGTTTTAAACCCTGAAAGATAAATGGACTTCTATTTAGCTTTTCAAAGTTTCCTTAATTCCAGTGATTGATTGTCAACAAAAGTTTTTAAACAAAGCATACAACTATAATATGGCCAAGAATCAAAATGAAATAGAATCTTTATTGTAGTCTTTGGTCAATTTGAGAAGTTTCAATAGACAAATAAGAAACAGACATAGTCAAACACATAAATGTAACATATAAAATAACCAAGTATTTCTAAAGTAAGTGTCAGGGTTCCAATAAACACCCCCAATGAAATAAAACTCTGAGGCTGGAAGTTCCTGAAAGTTCCAATTTATTAGAGATGACATGTTGGCAACATCTGGGAAAACCCAAATCTGAAAGCTTCCGGGTTTTCTCCACCCAAACAAAAGTTCAAGTCCCTGCCCAGCACCCACATGTCCATCACACGATCCAATCAGGCACCATCCAAAACTGAATGCCTCCCAGTCACTTCATCGCAGCTGCAGGGCACAGCAGCCTTGACTTTCTGGAAAGAATGTTATTTAGACTACTACATTCACCTATTCCATAAAATCCCCCCTCCCATTTTTCCACAGTAGAAAATGTGGCAGGCCTGAATACAAAACGGTAAAAGATGGCTTCCAGGCCTGACAGGCTTCCCCCCCTTAGGAAAGGAACGGATCCTGGAATGAAATAAAAGTCAGGGGTTAATACGGGTTAATACAACTATCACATTAACCACCTCTCCCCCCCTGGAGGACCCTTAGGCTTATCAGGGAATTTATTGTGAAACTGCTTGACTAAGGCGTCTGCATGAATATCCCAGCTTTTCACCCAAGTAGCGTCAGACAAGGGGTATCCCTTCCAATGCACTAAATATTGCAAACGTCCTCTTTGCAGTCTGGAGTCCAAAATTTTCTTCACCTCATAATAAGTCTCCCCCTGCACCACAATCGGTTTTGGGGGAGCAGCAGGTTGAGGTCTCAATCTAGATCCCACAGCAGGCTTTAACAGGCTGCAATGGAAAACATTTTCTCAGTATGCGGGGAAGATTTAACTGTACGGGTTAATCACTTTCACTATGGGGAAGGGATCTAAGTATTTCGGCCCTAACTTTCTACTCTTCAAACTCAAGCATATGTATTTGGTGGAAAGGTACACACGATCTCCCACCTGGAAGGGGGGTTGGAGAGATCGGTGTTTCTCAGCTTGTTTTTTGTAGGCTTCAGCCGCTTCAGTCAGGGCTTTTTTTGCATTCTCCCAACCTTCCTTCAATGACTGCATCCACTCATTTAGAGTCATGGAAGAAGGGTGTTCTCTCAGTAGTTCTGGCATAGGAACAAATTCCATGCTGCTCGTAATCTGAAAAGGCGTCTATCCCATACTGCTGTGCACTGCATTATTGTAAGCCACTTCAGCGAAAGGAAGCAAGTCAGCCCAATTATCTTGTTGGTAATCCACATAACATCTGATGTATTGTTCCACCATGGCATTGGCCTGTTCCGCGGCCCCATTGGTGCTCGGATGGAAAGCCGAGCTAAGCTCCTGTGACGACCCAATGGATCTCAAGAACTCTTTCCAGAACTTAGCGGTGAACTGAACTCCTTGGTCGAAAATCACCCACCGCGGAACTCCATGTAGTCGGTAGATTTCTTTGACGAACATCTTGGCCAATTTCTTAGCTGAGGGGAGCCCAGAACAAGGGATAAAATGGGCCTGTTTGGAAAACAGGTCTATCACAGTCCAGATCACAGTGTTGCCACCACTTTCCGGGAGTTCTACTATAAAGTCCATAGCTATTTCCTCCCACGGCTGGGCTCAGCTATCTGTTGAAGCAAACCGGGAGGCTTCCCCGGTCTTGTCTTATTTGTAGCACATGTGGCACAACTTTTCACATAGTCCTCCACATCAGCTTTCATTTTGGGCCACCAAAACTGCCGTCTAGTCAGATGAAGAGTCTTTAGAAATCCGAAGTGGCCAGCCAATCGAGAATCATGGCTACACTTGAGTACCAGAAGTCTCATGCTGTTGGGGACGTAAATCTTCAATCCTTTCCATGCTAGTCTGTCCCAGATCGTCAATGTATCTTGATTGTTGGCTAGCCACAGGTTGGTAAACAATGCTGCTTTCAAATCCTCAATTAGCTTTCCATCGAGGGGGTCAGCCTGCCTGCTGGCCTGGCCCCTGGTAGTGACTTGTGCCTCACTCTGTGTGTCCAGGATGATGGTGTGGGTGACTTCCTCCCACTGGCTGTCATATTGGGGTTTCCTTGACAGGGATCTGCAAGCAGGTTCTTCCCCCCTGGGATATATTTGAGCTTGAAATCAAATTGCTTGAAGTACTGCGCCCAGCGGACTTGTTTGGGGGAGAGCTTTCACAGGGTCTTTAAGACCTCGAGGTTCTTGTGGTCGGACCAGACCTCGAAGGGGATCTTGGCTCCTTCCAGGAAGTGTTGCCATGATAGAAGAGCCCAACGAACGGCAAAGGCCTCCTTCTCCCATACTGCCCACGTCTGCTCGGTGTCTGTGAGCTTTTTGGACACATATGCACAGGGCAGCAGCCGTCCCTGGGGGTCTTTCCAGAGGAACATGGCTGCCACCGCCACATCACTGGCATCAGCCTGGACGATGAACTGCCTGTCTGGGTCCGGGTGCTGAAGAATGGGTTCTTCTGCAAACAGCCATTTTAGGCTTTCAAACGCTTTTTGACAGTTTAGCATCTAGGCCAGGGGCTGCGTTGGCCGTGGCTTCACGGGGGAGGACCCTGTCTTTAGCAGTTCCATGAGCGGCAGAGCCACTTCTGTGAAGGCTGGGATGAATTGCCGATAGAAGTTAGCGAACCCCAGGAAGCTCTGCAGTTGTTTCCGGGTGCAAGGGGGTTGCCAGTCAAGTACGGCTCGCACTTTCCCTGGATCCATTTCTATGCCTTCGTTTGACACTTGGTAGCCCAGGTAGTCCAGGAAGTTTTGTGAAATTCACACTTGGACAGCTTCGCATACAGCTTTGCAGCTAACAGTTTCTTTAGCAATTGTCGGACTAGTTTCACACGTTCTTCCAATGTCTCACTGAATATGAGAATGTCGTTCATGTAGACAAGGACCCCTTATATAAGTGCTGATGCAGCACCTTGTTAATTAGCTGCATGAAAATGGCAGGAGACCTTATATAAGTGTTCATGCAACACCTCGTTAATCAATTGCATGAATACTGCAGGGGCTCTTTGGAGACCAAAGGGCATAACTTCGAATTGGAAGCTACCCAAAGGGCAGTTGAAAGCCGTCTTCCACTCGTCCCCCTCCCTTATGTGCACCCAGTAATAGGCTTCTCTCAAGTCCAGCTTTGTGAACACCTTCCCTTTTGAAAGGTAGTTCAGCATGTCTTTCATGAGGGGGAGGGGGTAAGTGTTTTCCACGCACAAGGCATTAATTCCACGAAAATCAACGCAGAGCCTCACACCCCATCCTTCTTCTCTTTAAATAGCACCAGGGCGGTTACTCTGGATTTTGCAGGTTGGATGAACCCCCGGGCCAGGTTGGTGTCGATGTACTTCCTCAGCTTGGCCATTTCTTTTGGGGTCATTGAATACATCTTTGGTTTAGGGAGTTTAGCCCTGGGTTCAATCTCAATCGCACAGTCAGTCTGGCAATGGGGGGGGGGGAACTCTTCCTCACTGAATGCTTCAGCCAGGTCCCTGTATTCCTTGGGGACCTGGGGAGTCCCAGGCAGGATTTTGATGGCTGTCGTGACTGCCTCTCGGGGTGGGGGTCCCTGTGGGCTTGCCTCGGTGAGTCCTGCCTCAGGTGAGACAGGTGGCAAGGGCCCCACACCTATTTTTCGGTAGCCGTCCTCCCATTTAATCGTCAGGGCCCATTTGTCTAGCCAGGCAACCCCCAGAAGGATTTTGGGAGCGACCACGAACCGGATGAGTTCTGTGTGGATCCCCAGCTCCATTCTGATGAGCTCAGTGACTCAGGTAGCAGGGGTGCCATCTATTAAGGTCCCATCTACCTGCTCAAAGCATATGGGGCAGTTTAAAAGGTGTGTCCTTATGCCTAGCTGCTCAACAATGGAGGAGCTAATCAGGTCCCAGGTGCAGCTGGTTGTTGTGGCCCGCCAGTGTCCCGTGTTGGTGCTCAGGGATCCCGAGGACGATGAGGCGGTTGTGGCATGGTACCATCGGCCCGTGCACCCGGCGCCCGAGTCAGAGAGCAAGCCCCCTCAGTGCCAGAGGATGACAGCCAACCAGGGCCTTCTGCACCTCCTCAGTGGGAGCTGAGTGACTCAGGAGAAGAGGAGGAGCCTCTGCTTGATGCTAGGGCACGCAGGGCAGCTAGCAGGCAGGAGTGGCTCTGTAGAAGGAGGTCTCCTCACGAGTAAATCTGCAGGCTGATTGGCCATGCCCTAAGGCTATTTAAGGCTTCAGCACGCTGAAGCCGACTGCTGGAAACAACGTTTTACATTCTTGCTGTTCTTGGGACTTCTATGGCTTGGAAATTCTAGATTCTCCTTTTGTTGAATTTAATTCATCCCGGGCTGTTTGCCAACGTCAGTGAGGCACTGATAACAGAGGAACTAATTGGCTGTTTACTTTGGGGGGTTGCATTCTAGCCAGCTTGCTACCGGACTTTTTGGCATGACGGACTTTCTTATGCTTTAATGATTTTAACCTCTAGTTACTAAGGAGTTTATTAGTACTAAAGAATATTATTGACAAACAGTGTGTGCATCATTTTCCATAGGGCGTGCTGTGCTAGGACACAACACACTGTTTCCTTCGCTGTTTCCAGGGCGGCCCTGCGGCCCATGGGGCTAAGCACCCCATGGGCCAAATCCGGCCCCCAGGTCTGCTCTAAATACTTCTTAGAACCTTTTCTGTTATTTTACTTCTTTTTTTTTCATTTCTAGTCATTTCATTTCCAAGAAGACCTTGCCTGATAGCTATGCCAGACAAATTTAATGGGGATGAGTCTAGGTTCCCTGCTTTCATGGGCCAGTGCCAGCTGTTTATGTCCTTGTGGCCGGAAGATTTCCCCCACGACCAGGACAAAGTGGGGTTCGTTATCAGTCTGCTGTCTGGCACGGCAGCTCGTTGGGCCACACCCTTGCTTGTACAGAACAGTCCTCTCCTCCAGGACTTCGGGCGTTTTTGTGCTCATTTGGAGGAGATGTTTGCTGATCCCATCAAGGCTCAGACGGCTGCGAGACAATTAAGGAACCTGAAGCAAGGCCGGAAACCACTCCATGACTACATTAGTGAGTTTCGGCTGCTCAGCCAGGACTCGGCCTGGAATGAGGCCACTCTTCTGGATGCCTTCCAGGAGGGCTTATTGGACAGTCTTTTGGATGAGTTGGCGAGAGTGGACATTCCTCCCACCCTAAACGAACTGGTGCGGCTCTGTTTGAGGATTGATGCCAGGTTGCAAGGGAGGAACTCTTGGTGTGCTGGTCAGGCACCTTCTGTTTCTCCTGATGTCTGGCCGGTTCCAGCTCCACGATGTGCCACCCCGGCACCTCCTGTGCATCCTGTCGTTCGGTCGGCCCCGGCTCCACGAGACGAACCCATGGACCTTGGTGCTGCTTGACCCCGCTTGTCTGGTGCGGAAAAGGACAGACGTCGGGCTGGGGGGTTGTGGCTGTACTGTGGGGAGCCTGGCCATTTCACCCGCTCTTGTCCCAGGAAGGGTCGTGGGCCCTCTGTTTACGGTCCTGCTTCACAGTCCCAACCAACCCTGTCGGGAAACGGCCGGAGCCTGGTCTAGGGGACACTCTGGATCGGGCAAGCACACAGAAGGACTCCTGCTTGGCTGATGTGGATTCTGGACCTCCACGGCATTTGATTTTAGAGACCAAGGTCTTCGTTGACCACCAGGCCCGAGGGACCCCTGCACATGCCTTGGTGGACTCCGTAGCGACCACGAACTTCATAGACGAGGTGTTCACTCAGCATATCAATGTCCCCTTATGTCCTGTGGATCCGCCGATGATGGTCGAGACGATCGATGGTGGGGTGTTGTTGTCCGGTCCGATCACGGCCATCATGCAACCGGTGCACGTGACCATCGGACGGCATGAGGAGGCCATCCAGTTCTACATTACATCGGGACTCCATTTTCCCCTGGTTCTCGGATTGGTGTGGCTACGCACCCACGACCCTCAGATTGTTTGGTCCCAGAATTTTATTTCCTTCCCCAGTTTGCAGTGTGTGGACCATACGCGCCAGGTCTGCACGGGCTTGGTACCCGAGTCTCCTGACATCTCGTTGCCGGCCGACCTCTCAGACTTTGCCGATGTGTTCAGCGAGAAGGAGGCGGACCAATTGCCCCCGTATCGGCCGTATGATTGTCCCATGGACCTGATCCCCAATGCTCCGCTTCCTGTCAGGCGCATTTACTCCATGTCGGAACCCGAACTGGCCGCGTTGCGGGACTTTGTCGAAAAGACCCTGGCCAGGGGTTTTATCCGACCTTCATCGTCACCCTTGTCTGCCCCTGTCCTCTTTGTCAAGAAAAAAACCGGGGACTTGTGCCTGTGCTGTGACTATAGGAAACTAAATGCCATCACAGTGCGCAACCGGTACCCTTTGCCCCTTATCCCAGAGCTGATGGAATGGCTCCGATCGGTGACCATCTTCACAAAGTTGGACCTGCATGGGGTATACAACCTGGTGTGGATTCATGAGGGGGACGAGTGGAAGACAGGGTTCAGGATTCGGTATGGCCACTTCGAATACACGGTCATGCCGTTCGGACTCACCAATGCTCCGGCTGTCTTCCAACGTTTTATGAACGATATTTTCAGGGATTTGTTGGACCAGTTTGTGGTGGTGTATCTTGATGACATCCTTGTCTACTCCACATCCCAGAGCAGTCACCTCCAACACCTTCGCCAGGTCCTGCAGCGGTTGCGAGAGCACCATCTCTACCATCACCACCATCGATTTCTTGGGTCATCGCATTTCTCCAGAAGGCATAGCGATGGATCGTGGCAAAGTCGAGGCCTTGAAGACGTGGCAACCTCCTCGCCGGGTGAAGGATATCCAGCACCTTCTGGGGTTCGCGAACTATTACCGGACTTTCATCCCGGGGTTTGCCACTCTGACCACGCCCCTCACTTGGCTATTACAGAAGAAAGTCCCCTTCCAGTGGGGCGATTTCGAACAGCAGGCGTTCAAGGCCTTAACGGATGCATTCATGAAAGAGCCGATCCTGAAACACCCAGACCTTCACCGTCCATTCATGGTGGAGGCAGACGCTTCAGATATTGCTGTCGGCGCCGTCCTTCTCCAGACTCGACAGGATGGCGGTCTTCTGTTCCCGTGCGCTTATTATTCCCGTAAACTCTCTCAGTCAGAGCGCAATTACACCATTTGGGAAAAGGAGTTGCTAACCATCAAGACCGCATTTGAGACCTGGAGGCACCACCTTGAGGGGGCTCGGCATCAAGTCGAAGTGCGGACGGACCATAAAAACCTTGAATTCCTACAGACCGCCAGGAAGCTGAATCAAAGACAGATTTGATGGTCCTTTTTCTTCTCCCAATTCAATTTCCGGATCACATATATCCTGAGTGGGCGTAACCAACAGGCGGATGCCCTATCCCGCAAACCCGAATACACTCACACCCAGAACCCGCTGCCGCCTCGGATGATTCTGCCGGTCGAGTCCTTCGCGGCTGTCCGTGTTCATGATGGTGGACATGCTGACGAAGAAGGCGCATTTCATCCCCTGTCGAGGATTGCCGACAGCTCGTGCCACCGCCCGCATGTTCATCCAGCACGTCTTCCGGCTACACAGCCTACCGGATAGGGTCGTGTCGGACCAAGGGGCCCAATTCACCGCCCAATTCTGGAAGGGGCTTGGACGTCCAGGTTTGCCTGTCATCGGCTCATCACCCTGAAACCGACAGAGGCACTGAGAAAGTCATCGGCATCCTTGAGCAGTACCTGCGCTGCTTTGTGAATCAGCAGCAGGACAATTGGGTGGAGTACCTAGCTGTGGCGGAATTCGCCTTCAACAATTCACAACACACCTCCACCCAGACCACCCCATTCCTAGCCAACTTGGGCTATCACCCCCGGTTCTTCCCACTCACGCCTCTTGACTCCCCAGTTCCGGCAGCGGATGAGTTCGTATCAGAGCTGCAGGCCGTTCACCAGTTGGTGAAGCAATACTTGACCAAGGCCAAGGAGGACTATAAAAGGGTTGCGGACCGCTCTCGGTGGGCAACACCACCGTTGGCTGTAGGGGATCGAGTGTGGCTCTCCACCAAGCACCTCCCCTCCGATCGACCGTCCGCAAACTCGACCAGCGGTACATTGGGCCTTTTCCTGTGGAGGCGGTCATCAATCCGGTGGCCTACCGTCTGACCTTGCCTCGGTCGTTCAGGGTCCATCCCATGTTCCACCGGTCCCTCCTTGTTCCTGAATGGCCCACCTGTCCGCTCAGTCCTCTTGATCGTCTCCAGCCGGTACCCCGTGACGGTGATGTACCATCCGAGTATGAGGTTGCCAGCATTTGAGACTCCCGGTGAATGAAGGGCCGGTTCCAGTACCTCATTGAGTGGAAGGGGTATGGGCCGGCAGACTTCACCTGGAACGATGCGACCTCTGTACATATTCCTGTTTTGGTGAAAGCCTTCCATGACCAATTCCAGTCTCAACCGCATCCGGATCACCTGACCCGGGGAAAGGGCCCTGCGGTGAGGGATAAGTGTTGCGGTCCACCAGTGGATTGCAGAGCTGGCAGCAGAGTCGGACAGCAAGGAGGCTGCGGAGGAACATGGGCCAGGCCTGAA
>QLTV01000403.1:41449-67949 GCA_003457575.1 Thermophis baileyi
AGCTGAGTAGCGTATCACTGGAACTGCCCATGTATTAATGGCTTTAATTATGTTTCCAGCATTCAGCTTTGATTTTAATATTTTGCGGACCCTTCTGATGTATTCCTTTTGTGTTGACTCTTTGACTTTTCCATTCAAGATATGCCTAGGTCAGGGGTCAGCAACCTTAAACACTCAAAGAGCCACAAAGGTCCTAACCGGAAGCCCCCCATTCAATTCTGGAGCTGACCTGAAGTCCGGTTCCCCCACCATAGTCTCTCCTCCTAGCGCGGTGTCCTTTTTTCTCTACCTGTCCTAACCAAAAGTCCTATCAATTGTGGAGCTGACCAGATAACCCGCCCCTTGCCATAGAGTCTCCTCCTGGTGCGCCCTGCTTCCCCCCACCCTAACCGGAAGCTCCTCTCAAAATTGTGGTGCCGACCGGCGACAGGGAGCCACAGCAGAGGGATGAAAGAGCCACATGCGGCTCCAGAGCCGCAGGTTGCTGACCCCTGGCCTAGGTATTTGTAACCGTCATCCTTTGCTAATGCTTTCACTAGGCTTCCATTTCTCAGTTCTATTGTTGTTGTTGTTGTTGTTGTTGTTGTTGTTGTTGTTGTTGTTGTGTCTGACCCATCGCGAACCCATGGACAACATTCCTCCAGGCCTTCCTGTTCTCTGCCATCCTCTGGTCCATTTAAGCTCACGCCGACTGCTTCAGTGACTCCATCCAGCCACCTCATTCTCTGTTGTTTACTATTATTATTATAGAACTAATACCAATGTAATGAACATTGTTGTAAACACTTTGATTATTTGTCAGGGCCCCAAGTAACACCCCCAACAGAAGTAAGACTCCAAGGCAGCCATTTTCCTCAGAGTTCCATTTTATTAGAGATGTCATATTGGCACATCTGGGAAAACCCGAATATGAAAGGCCCCTGGGTTTTCCCCACCCAAATAAAAATCAAAGTCCCTTCCCCTGCACCCACATATCTATCACATGGTCCAATCATGACCCCATCCCAACTGAAGTTGCTTCCCAGTCATGCCTTTCCAGGTGCAGGCTGAACATCCTTGACTCCCAGGGAAAAGAATGTTGTTATGGTTGTACCTCTCATCCTGTCTCCATCCACCCCACTCCCGTTTCCCCCACAGCATGCCCATCCACCAAGTGTGGCAGCCCTGAAAATCCAAAGTAAAAGATGGCCTCCAGGGCTGACAGGCTCTCCCCCCCCTCAGCCGCTGAGCGTGTCCTGAAACGAGATGAATGTAGGAAGTTAGTCCAGTCAATCCCTAACCACCTCTCCCCTCCCCCACCAGGAGAATCCTTTGGCTTATTAGGGAATTTATTGTGGAATTATTTTACTAGCCTATCTGCCTTCACATCCCAGCTCTTAACCAAGGTAGCTTCAGACAAAGGGTATCCTTTCCAATGGACCAAATACTGCAAATGACCCAGTGGTGAAATCCATTTTTTTTACTACCAGTTCTGTGGGTGTGGCTTGGTGGGCATGGTGTGGCTTGGTGGGCGTGGCTTGGTGGGCATGGCAGGGGAAGGATACTGCAAAATCTCCATTCCCACCCCACTCCAGGGGAAGGATACTGCAAAATCCCCATTCCCACCCCACTCTGGGGCCAGCCAGAGGTGGTATTTTTCGGTTCTCCAAACTACTCAAAATTTCCGCTACCGGTTCTCCGAACTACTCAAAATTTTCGCTACCGGTTCTCCAGAACTTGTCAGAACCTGCTGGATTTCACCCCTGAAATGACCCCTGTGTAATTTAGAGTCCAAAATTTTCTTAACCTCATAATGGGTTTCCCCTTGCACTACCATCGGTTTAGGTGCTGGGCAGTCCCATGGTCTCAGTCTCGAACTAACAGCAGGCTTCAGCAACCTGTTGTGGAAGACTGGATGCACTTTCCCTAATAGGCGTGGGAGGTTAAGTTGAACTGTTACTGGGTTAATTGCTTTCACTATTGGAAACGGTCCTAAGAACTTAGGTCCTAGCTTTCTGCTGGGCAATTTCAATTTAATGTATTTGGTGGACAGGTAAACACAATCTCCCACTCGAAAGGGGGGTTGAAGGGATCAACGTTTATCTGCTTGTTTCTTGTATGCTTCTGCTGCCTCCGCTAGTGCTTTCTTGGTGTTTTCCCAACCCCTCTTGAGCGACTCCATCCATTTGGCTAGAGTCATGGAGGAGGGCGGCTCTCTTGGCAACTCGGGCATGGGAACGAATTCCATGCCGCTTGTGACTTGAAAGGGGGTTAGTCCGGTGCTACTATGCACTGAGTTATTGTAAGCCACTTCTGTGAAAGGCAGCAGATCTTTCCAGTTTTCTTGTTGGTAATCCACATAGCATCTTATATACTGCTCTACCATGGCATTCACACATTCCGTGGCTCCGTTCATGCTCAGATGAAAAGCCAAGCTAAGTCCCTGAGTCGACCCAATGGATTTCAGGAATTCTCTCCAGAATTTAGCAGAGAACTGAATGCCTCTGTCTTTGATTATCCAGCAGGGCACTCCGTGCAGTCGGTAGATCTGCTTGATGAACATTTTGGCCAGTTTCCTGGCCGAGGGAAACCCGGAGCAGGCAGTAAAGTGGGCTTGCTTAGAGAATAAGTCAATCACAGTCCAGATGATTGTATTTCCCCCACTCTCTGGGAGCTCGACTATAAAGTCCATAGCGATCTCCTCCCAGGGCCGGCTGGGGTCAGCTACTTGTTGGAGAAGTCCAGGAGGTTTTCCTGGCTTCGTCTTCATAGTGGCACAGGTAGCACAACTTTTTACATAGTCCTCCACATCAGCTTTCATCTTTGGCCACCAGAATTGCCTCCAGGCTAAGTGGAGGGTTTTTAGGAAGCTGAAGTGACCGGCCAGTTGTGAGTTGTGGCTGCGCTGCAAGACTTGCAGCCTCAAGCTGGTGGGGACATATAGTTTGGACCCTTTCCAAGTTAGTTCCTCTCTCATAGACAGGATGTCCCGGTTTTCATTAAACCACTGATTGGTTGGGAGCGCAGCTTTTAGCACGACTGTTAGTTGCTCTGCTCTGGAGTCATTTTGCCGTTTGATCTTGCTTCTGGTGGTGACTCGCGCCACTTGTTGAGAAGGGGGAATGATCGCATGGATGACTTCCTCCCTCCTACTATTGAATTGTTTTCTGGATAGTGCATCTGCTAGCATGCTGTTTTTCCCCCTGGGATGTATTTTAACTCAAAGTTGAACCATTTGAAGTACTGCACCCAGCGGACTTGTTTGTGGGAGAACTTTCGGGGGGGTCTTAAGGGCCTTGAGATTTTTGTGATCAGTCCAGACCTCAAAAGGCACTTTACTCCCTTCTAAGAAGTGCCTCCAGGAAAGGAGAGCCCAGCATACTGCATAAGCCTCCTTTTCCCATATTGCCCACTGCCTCTCAGTGTCGATGAGTTTTTTTGGACACATACACGCAGGGCAAGAGCCGATCTTGTGGATCCTTTTCCAAAAGCACTGCTACCATGGCTACGTCACTGGCGTCGGCTTGAACGATGAACTGTCACTCAGGGTCAGGGTGCTGGAGAATCGGCTCCTCGGCAAAGAGTTTCTTTAATTTTTCAAATGCTTTTTGGCACTCTAGCAACCAGGCCAGCGGTTGGGTTGGACGCGGTTTTGTGGGGGGGGGCTGTTTTCAGGAGCTCCTTCAGGGGTAGGGCTACTTCTGCAAAAGCTGTAATGAATTGCCTATAGAAATTTGCGAACCCCAGGAAGCTCTGGAGTTGCTTGCGGGTGCTTGGGGGTTGCCAGTCCAGCATCGCTTTCATTTTCCCTGGATCCATCTCAATCCCTTCATTTGACACTCAGTAGCCCAGGTAGTCTAGGGAAGTCTTATGGAATTCACATTTAGAAAGCTTTGCATAGAGCTTCATGGCTAGGAGTTTTTTCAGCACCTGCTGCATTAGTTTAATGTGTTCTTCCCGTGTCTCACTAAATATGAGAATGTCATCCAGAGAGACTAGGACCCCCTTGTACAGATGTTCATGCAGTACCTCATTGATTAGCTGCATGAATACAGTGGGGGGGCCCTGGATCCCAAATGGCATGGCCTTAAATTGGAAGCTACCAGCGGGCAGTTGAATGCGGTCTTCCATTCATCCCCTTCCTTAATCCATACCTGGTAGTAGGCTTCTCTTAGGTCCAGCTTGGTGAACACCTTACCCTTCACTAAATGGCTTAGCATATCTTTCATTAAGGGGAGGGGGTAGGTGTTCTCCACACACATGGCATTAATTCTGTGAAAAGCCACACAAAGCCTCATCCCCATCTTTTTTTTCTTTGAACAGCACCAGGGCTGCCACTTTGGATTTGGAGGGTTGAATGAAGCCCCTAGCTAAGTTGGCATCGATGTATTTTCTCAATTCAGTCATTTCTTTAAGTGTCATGGAATACATCTTGGGCTTTGGTAACTTAGCTCCTGGTACAAACTCAATTGCACAGTCAGTAAGGGGCTGAGGGGGGAGGAAGTTGCAGTCACGCTCGCTAAAGGTGGCCGTCAAATCCTGATATTCCTTGGGCACCTGGGGACAGCCGGGGAGCCCATCTGTGGTGGCTGCAGCATTTTCCAGCTGGCTAGAGCTGCCGGGGGTCAGTGCCTGTTGCCATTTATTCGGAGGAATTGGCGGCAGTGGGCCAATGCCTATTTTTAGCTTTCGGTAGCCATCTTCCCACATGTTGGTTGGGCCCCACTTGTCCAGCCAAGCGAGACCTAGTATGATCGATTCAGTCATTTTGGGGGCTACTACAAAACGTATGAGCTCCTGGTGGTGTTTCATCTCCAGTCTAACGAGCTCCATGACTAAAGTGGCTTGGCCTCCGCCTATTAGTGTCCCATCAACCTGCTCAAAGCGTATAGGGTGCAGCAGAGGTTTCGTACTTATCCGTAGCTGTTGGACAATTGGGAGGCTGATTAGACACCTGGTGCAGCCAGTGTCTATGACAGCCTCTATGTCACCCTGGGCCCCAGCATTACTATCTGGGACTTAATGGAGAAGGGGCGGATGGCTTCACTTACCATTGGATCCTCTTCCCCACTGCTCTCACTGGTGGAGCCCGGAGGGGGTTCGGAAGCTGGAGTTTCCTCCCCTCCAGCAGAAAGGGGAGGAACCTCAATGGCTTGTCGGGCGATCCTTCCCTTGTCTGGTGGTTTCCTCAGTGTTTTCCTTCCCTGGGGCACTGATGGAATCCAGAGTTGAGGGACCGGGGCTGGAGCCAGGCACTCGGATGCCCGGTGGCTTTGTTGGCTGCATTGGAAGCACTTGGTCATTCCTGGCGATGCTTAAGCCAGCTTTGGTGACCCAGAGTCCTCTTAGCTGGTTTCTCTGGGGTGGGCTCCCAGTGCGGGTGGATCTCTAGGTCCATGGCCATGATCATCCGGTACCAGTCCTGTATGCGGTCCGGGACTCCCCTGTAGGCGCAAGCTTGCCTGAGATCCTGGTCCAGTGCCTCTTTGAAGTGGTAGATGAAAAGGCATTCAGGCCAGTCTTTCAATTTTCCAGCCATCCTTCAGAATTCCCAGACAAATTCTTTTGGGGGTTGTCCCACCTGCTTCAGGCTTTTGATTTGAGCTTCATCTTCCTCTCTGTGGGCCATATCTTCAAATCGGACCCAGAGCAGTTGCACGAACCTGTCAGCATTTATGCCTCTCTCAGCTAGAGCGGACGTCTCAAAGTTCAGCCAGGGGGCTGAGCTCTCCCACAGAGTGGCTGTGGGAACCACACCTGGGTGCGGGATCAGCCTCGGCCCACGAGTGGAGACAGCAGAAACTTATGCCAACCGGATGCTCCAAAGGTGAGGGATCCCAGCCACTGTCGTGCAGCCAGTCGCTGATGGAACTCCCCGACCAGTTTGGACGACTAAGCGTAAGTTGGACCAACCCCCCTTCAGGACCCAAGGCCGCAAGATGGAACTTGGCCCAGCCAATGTTCTCCTTCCCAAAGAGGAACCCACTGGCTCCTTTGAGCAGAGACTTGGCCTCATTCCAAGCGAGACCCCTGTGAGTCTCTCCACCGGGGCGAAGCCTATGTGGGCAACCCTCCACCCTGAAGCACACATGATCCAACAGCCCAGGCTCAAGAGCCCGCTGGCCTGGCAGCAGGGCACGGGGGGATTGCTGACCCCAGGCCAGCCGCCGAACCTCAGTCTCGCACAGCCAAGGCAAGCCCCAGCAGGGTGGGCTTTCTTTCCAGGCATGGGATGGGCACAGTGCCAATGGGCTCCAGGGACCCAGCAGCCACTGAACCCCGTGCCGATGTTCGGTGTGATGCAGCCTCCT
Organism: Thermophis baileyi; assembly: GCA_003457575.1. NCBI lineage: Eukaryota > Metazoa > Chordata > Lepidosauria > Squamata > Dipsadidae > Thermophis > Thermophis baileyi. Next base: position 47,740 of record QLTV01000403.1, read on the forward strand.
GTGATGTCCGTCCCAGCCACGCAAGCCCAGCTGCAGCAGCAGGGGCACCTTCCCGCCGATGGCACCTCACTGGGGCTAGCCCAGCCATTACAACAGGGGGCCCCGCAACTGGGAGGCCCCCAACTGCAAGTGATCGTCCTACCATCCACACAAGTGCAGGCCGCTGCCCAGCTGGCCCCAGCGCAGCCCCCTCGGTTCCGGGCCATGTTCGATGGGGATCCCAGGAAGCTGGCCTATTTCCTACATCGGGTCTGGTGTACATCGATCAGTTTGGGACCCAATTTCAGTCGGACTGAGAACTGATCGACGCAATAACTGAGGGGATGAACGAGGGTGAAGCAGTAGAGTGGGTGGCAGAACTCCACGATGAAGCAGCCCCAGAACTCGATGACGCTGACGAGTTCATCTGGCTGATGCAGGTCCATTTCAACAACGTGGCTCAACAGGTGGAAGCTGAGGAGCAGATTAAGGGGCTGAAGCAGGCAGGCCACCCAATCAAGGAGTTGGTGTGGGAATTCAGAAGGGCGGCAGGGAAGGTGCGGGACTGGCCCAAATGGCTCTTGGTGCACACGTTTAGAGATGCCCTAGACCCAGAACTGAGAAAGTCCTGTAGCATCCAGGGGGTCCCGGACAGGATCCAGGACTGGTACAACACGGCCATCATCCTGGATCAAGTGACCTGGGGCCCTAAGAAGCCCCCAGCTGAGAGGCTAGCCAGGAGACCTTTGGGTCGCCGATCCCAAATGAAGCAAGCCACGACCCCAGCCCCTGAAGCAACGAGAGCAGTAAAGTGCTACAGGTGCGGCCAATCCGGCCATCGAGCTTCAGAATGCTTAGCGCTGGCCCCAGTCCCACAACCGAGGACCCGGCCAGCTGTGGGAATCCATAAGAAACCCCCAAAGCCACTGGAGAGGAGCCGCCTGGCCCAACAAATGGAAGAAACCCCTCCCCCGTCCAACAAAGCCAAGGCGTCGCCAGGAGAGGAAGACCCTCCGCGCTCCGGTGGGGAAGGCAGCGGCGAAGATGACCCAATGGTGAGTGAAGCCGTCTGCCCTTTTGTCATCAAAGCTAAAATTACGGTGCCAGAGATGGGGGAGGAAGGAAAGGTGGAGGCGATCGTAGACACGGGCTGTTCACGATGTTTAATCAGCAAATCTGTGGTAGAGAAGCTAGGGATCCCCACGAGGGCCTTAACCAACCCCATCTGCTTCCAACAAGTGGATGGATCACTGATTGGGGGGCCCCCCGCCACGCACCTCACCAGATTGGTGGATTTGGAAATAGGGTGCCACCACAAACTCATCCAATTCATAGTCGCCCCCAAGATGTCAGAAACGATCATATTGGGGCTTGCGTGGCTTGACAAATGGACTCCCACCATAAAGTGGGAGGACGGATTCCAAAAGCTAACCATGAGCGTCAGGCCGCTACCCCCTAAAGAGAAGAAGAAAAGCTGACTGAAGGGGCCAGAATCCATCGGCCCGGGTCGGCCTCAGCCGGCAGCCCCAGCAGTCGATGCCAAACTCCCCGGTGCCCAGCAGGTGCCGGTAGAATACAGAGACCTTGAGGGAGTCTTCAGTGAGGAAGATTGCAACTATGTCCCCCCTCACCGGTCCACAGACTGCGTGATAGAGTTTGAGCCAGGAGCCATGCTCCCAAAACCCAAGATGTACTCAATGACCCCAAAAGAAATGTTTGTTCCTTTTTTAATACTTTTCAATAAAAATTACTTTAAAAAAAAAAAGAATTGAAGGAACTAAGGAGATACATCGATGCCAATCTAGAGCGGGGTTTCATCCAGCTGGCAAAATCGAGGGTTGCAGCCCCAGTGCTCTTCAAGGAGAAGAAAGATGGGGGGGGGGTCAGGCTGTGCGTGGACTTCCGTGGGGTCAACGCTGTGTGCGTGCAAAACACGTACCCCCTCCCTCTCATGAAAGACTTGCTGAACCAATTGTCCAAAGGCAATATATTCACCAAGCTGGATTTGAGGTGCTGCACCACTTGTCCAAAGGCAAGATATTCACCAAGCTGGATTTGAGGGAAGCATACTACCGCATCCTCATTAGGGAGGGGGATGAGTGGAAAACCGCCTTTAACTGCCCCTTGGGAAGCTTCCAATTCAGAGTGATACCTTTTGGATTACATGGGGCCCCCGCAGTGTTCATGCAATTCATAAACGAAGTACTCCACCCACACCTGTACAAAGGGGTACTCATTTATTTGGATGACATTCTCATCTTTAGCGAGACCCTAGAGGAGCACATGAAATTAGTGAGGCAAGTCTTAGAAAAACTTCTAGCTGCCAAGCTGTACGCAAAACTCTCAAAATGTGAATTCCACAAGACCTCCCTAGACTACCTGGGCTATTGCATCTCCAGCGAAGGAATAGAGCTGGCTCCAGGGAAGGTGAAAGCAGTGCTAGACTGGCAGCCCCCACGCACTCGCAAGCAACTGCAAAGCTTTTTGGGCTTTGCAAATTTCTATCGGCAGTTCATCCCCGCTTTTGCAGAGGTGGCGCTGCCACTGATCGAGCTGCTAAAGACAGGCCCATCACCCACAAAACCGAAGCCTAACCAGCCGATTGGGTGGACAATGGAATGCCAAAAAGCGTTCGAAAGGCTGAAGCGTCTCTTTGCCCAAGAACCGATCCTGCAGCACCCCGACCCAGAATGGCAGTTCATAATTCAGTCTGATGCCAGTGACATGGCGGTGGCAGCGGTGCTGCTGCAGAAAGATTAAAAGGGCAAACTCCTGCCATGCGCTTACGTTTCGAAAAAACTCATGGCCACCGAGAGGAGATGGGCCATTTGGGAGAAAGAAGCTTATGCAGTTCGTTGGGCGCTGCTCACTTGGAGACAATTCCTAGAGGGGGGCAAGGTCCCGTTCGAGGTATGGACAGATCATAAGAACCTCGAAGCCTTGAAACCCCCCCGGAAGCTCTCTCCAAAACAAGTACGCTGGGCGCAATACTTCAAAAGATTCAAATTCGAACTGAAGCATATCCCCGCTGGGAAGAATTTGCTGGCTGACGCTTTATCTAGGAAGCCACAATATGACAGCCAGAGGGAACAAGAAGTCCACTCCATCATTCCCCCTTCCCAGGGGGAGACGGCAGCACAAGTCCTCACCTGAGGCCAAGCCAGACGACCAAGTGCTCTTAGCCAGGACAAATGGACTGCAACGCTGAAGGCAGCCCTGCCTGGCGATCCCTGGCTCAGCGACAACAAGGAGATCCTGACAATGAGAGAAGGCTTGGCTTGGAAGGGGTCCAAATTGTATGTACCTGCCAGCTTGAGATTGGAAGTGCTCCAACAAAGCCATGACTCCAAACTGGGAGGACACTTCGGATTCCTAAAAACTCTCCACCTAGCCCGGCGACAGTTTTGGTGGCCTAAAATGAAAACTGAAGTGGAAGACTACATAAAGAGCTGTGCCACATGTGCGACCAGGAAAAATTGGCCTGGAAAGCCGCCAAGACTACTACAGCAAGTGGCCAACCCCAGCAAACCCTGGGAGGAGATCGCCATGGACTTCATCGTGGAACTCCCAGACAGCAACGGAAATAAGGTGATTTGGACAGTCATTGATTTGTTTTCCAAGCAAGCCCATTTCATCGCTTGTTCAGGTCTACTGTCAGCCAGGAAACTAGCCAAGCTGTTTCTCAAGCACATCTACCACCTACATGGTGTCCCAAAAAGAGTCATCTCCGACCGAGGCATACAGTTCACCACCAAATTCTGGAGGGAGTTCCTGAGAGCAATGGGATCTACACAAGGACTCAGCTCGGCTTTTCATCCGAGTACAAATGGGGCGTCGGAACGTACGAACGCAATGGTCGAACAATATATCCGTTGTTATGTAGATTACCAGCAAGACAATTGGTCAGAGCTGCTGCCTTTTGCAGAAGTAGTGTATAACAATGCTGTCCACAGCAGCACGGGACTAACTCCTTTTCAAGTTACCAGCGGCATGGAATTCGTTCCCATGCCTGAACTACCTACAGAGACCCCCACTTCCATGCCCTGATGGAGTGGATGGAGACACTGAAAAAAGGATGGGAGAACACCAAGAAAGCACTAGCTGAAGCAGCGGAAGCCTATAAGAAGTAAGCAGACAAGCACTGATTGCTCCAGCCCCCCTTCCGAGTGGGGGGATAAAGTTTTCTTGTCCACTAAATATATCCGATTGAGAATGCCCAGCAAAAAGCTAGGGCCAAAATTCTTGGGTCCTTTCCCAATAGTCAAAATTATCAACCCAGTCACAGTTCAGCTTGAACTGCTTAGAATATTGGGGAAAATTCATCCTGTGTTTCATTGCAGCTTGTTAAAACCGGTGATTGGGTCAAACATAAGACCACAAACCCAACCACCACCTCCCCCCTGTAGTCATACAATGAGAGACACACTATGAGGTGAAAAAAATTCTAGACTCCAGAGTGTTTAGGGGTCAACTACAATATCTAATCCATTGGAAGGGGTACCCTTTGTCAGAAGCTACCTGGGTAAAAAGTTGGAATGTGAAAGCTGACAAGCTAGTAAAACAATTCCACCAGAAATCCCCAAATAAGCCAAAGGGTTCCCCTGGGGGGGAGAGGTGTTAAGGATGCTGTATTAACCCCCTATATTATTCTCTTTCTTTTCTTGTAGGACATGGTCTTTTCCTGAGGGGAGGCCGACTGTCAGGCCAAAGCCATTTTACTTGGAGTCTTTGGCCTGCCACACTTTATGCTATTTTAAAATGTATTCTTTGCTATAGGAATTTGGGAGGGGTCATCGCATGAGGGATGTTTGCATGTAGCCATAACAAATTCCTTCTAGATTGTCAAGGTCATCCTTTGTCCTGCACCTGCACGCAAGCAGATGTATTCTTTGCTGTGGGAATTTGGGAGGGGGAATTGCATGAGGGCTGTCTGTATGTAGCCATAACAAATTCCTTCTAGATAGTCAAGGTCATCCTTTGTCTTCGCACTCCTGCACCTGCACCGAAGGAGATGGGTGGATGCTGCCAAGTTGGCAGTTGAAGATTGGTTAATGTGATGGACTTGAGGTGTGGGGACAAGGGCTTGAACTTTCAACTGGGTGGAGAAACCCTGGAGCTTCAGATTCGGGTTTCTCCCAGATGTGCCAACATGGCTCTGCTAATAAATTGGAACTTTGAGGAATACTTTGCCTCGCACTCTGATTTAAGTTCAGATGCTATTTGGAACCCTGACAGTATTATCAATAGAGGAACTCCACAGCCTATTGATTAAACAATTAGCAGTCAACATGGCATCACTCCAATATGACCTGCTCCAGCAGGTCTGGCATCACTCCAATATGAATCCTCCAGCAGTGAGTCCTTCATTGTTTGTAAGACACCATTCTGCCTCTCAACTACACCGTTCTCAGCTGCTGTGTACGAATTTGTGTGTCTGTGTTTTATTCCTAACTGTCCCAACCACTGTTGAAACCTTGCTGACATGAATTCTGAACCTCTGTCAGTTTGCAGCTGACATACCTGTTATTTATATCTTCTTTCTATGAAGCTTACCCATTACTTAAATTTCTGTAGCACCTCTATTTTACTCTTTAGTAAATAGCAGAAACCAAATCTGCTGTAGTCATCTACAATGACCAGTGCATACTTTACTCCTCCCAAACTGGTTTGCATTGGCCCAACCAAATCTGCATGTACCAGCTCTAGAGCTCTTGTTGTCTGTGTTGTGCTACTTTTGNCCCAGCTCTAGAGCTCTTGTTGCCTGCCTTGTGCTACTCTTGCTTATGCCTTGGACTTTGATGATTTACATACTGCACAGTCCAAGTATGTCTTACACCCTTTCAAGTTTAATCCTTCTCCAAACTGTTCCATCTTTTGCAAAACTCTGAAGCTGGCATGGCCAAGCTTTCTGTGCAAGAGATGAACACATGAATCATGTTGTGCCACATTTCCAAATGTTTGGGCACATTGAACCTTTTGTCCCTGCAACACATAAAGATTATCCTGCTTTATGCCCTGTGCACATACATTCCCATTTCTCTTTATGAGACACTTCCCATTTACAAATGTGGTCTCAAACCCTTTTTGGTCTAGACTGAGACACTCAGTAAATTATGCTCCATTTCGGGCATGCATAATAAGTTGCTAAACTTTTCCTTCAGACATGGAATCACCACACTGCCTTTTCCAATGACTTTAGCCTTCTGGCCATTCGCCAAGACTACTGCATCTCCTCCAGCTGGATCCATTCTGAAAAACAATTTAGAATTATTAACAATTGTTTGACTAACCCTACTGTCTATTAACCATTTGTCTGTGCTATTACAATAGCTAACTTTTGCAACAGCAGTCTGTCCATCTGTTGTATCTTTTCTTTGTAAACAGTCTTTCTTCAAATGAGTCTTATCACCACAGATGAGACACCGCTGTTCTGTTGCTTTCTTTGTCAAAAATCTTTGCTGGGCTGTAATCTGGTCTCTTCTGCTACTCTGGTCTCTGCAGACATCATCTCTGCAGACATGCTGTCTGTTGCTGTTCTCGCTTTGCTCCTTGGGCCCCCACCTCAGGAATTTCTCCTCGTGGCTTTTTCTTCTGAAATCAAACAGGCTTTAAGAGCTTCCATTCTTAAGTCCTGTTCTGGTTTGCACTCAAAAACAGCTGAAACAATGACCCACGTTTCATCAAGGCTATTTAACACCAACAGTACCTTCTGAGATTCAGGGATCTGCATGCTACGCTGTTCCAACTCAATGAATAAAGTTTGCATATGCAGCAAATGCCTTTCCACGTTCTCTTGTGGGTGCAAATGGGCTCTGTATAATTGTCTTGATAATTGCACAATATTGCATGCTGACGCACTCACATGCACACTTCTCACTTTCAGCCAAACCTCTTTTGCAGTTTTTAAATTAGCTATATTCAGGAATTGTTCATCTTCTAAACTTAAGATGATGTAGGCCAGTGTTTTATCATGCTGCCTTTGATCTGCTGCTGCTAATGGCCCCTGGGGTGGATTAACAACAATATCCCAGAGCTCCTTAGCCTTCAGAAAGCATTCAAATTTTGCAGCCCAAATAATACAATTCTTCTGTCCCAATCGAGGCAGAGAGCTCTCCTTGAATTCAACAGCCATCCTGCAAGCCTTCTCTGCCTTGTTCCTTTTCCTTTTTTTTTTAACACAGGCAGTCCCTCAGTTTGATTACAGTTCAGTCTTACTGTGTCTGGGGTGCTCTGGGCCCATAACTTGTTACAGTTTGCAGAAATCCAACCAGCACACAAGTAAAGAATTCAGCAGGATTCATTTATATAAGAAACTTCTTTATATACAATACCATACAGCAGAAGCCAGAACCAGAACTCAGAATCCAGAAGTACAGAATCAATAATCACAGAAGCTATATTCACAGAAGCAATATAATACAGAGGCAATATTGCAAGGACAAAGCAACTCTAGCACTCATATATACAGATCAGTGAACCTAAGCCACGCCCAGGCTCTGAGCTGTCTGAGTCACCAACAGTCCCCATTGGCTGACCTATTACCATGTCTATTCCAGTTCATGAATACATCTTATACACTCACATAATGCAACTCCACCTCTTTTTGTAGATCTGTTTCTTTTGAACAATTTGTATCCATCCATCAGTATATTCCAGTCATGGGTTTCATCCCACCAGGTTTCTATAATGGCAACTACAGTATGTCATACCTACCCTCATGTACTATTGCTTCTAGTTCACCCTGTTTGTTCCCCAAGCTTTGAGCATTTGTATATAAGCATTTAAGAGTATTATGCCTGTCCATGGGTATGTTTCCTGCATCTCCCAATTGTTATTACTTTTTTCTCATCACTCCCTACCTCATTGTTTGATTTGTTTTCTTGGGATTTATGGTTGATTTTGTTTCTGAAAATATTTACTGACCCCTCGCATCCTGGACATAAATTGTTTCAACTCCTACTCTCAAAACGATGCTATAGAGCACTGCACACCAAGACAACTAGACACAAAAACAGTTTTTTCCCGAACGCCATCACTCTGCTAAACCAATAATCCCCTCACCACTGTCAAACTATTCACTAAGGCTGCATTACTATTACTATCAGTCTTCTCTTTGTTCCTACTTCTTTCTGTTTAATCTTCAATGTAAGTCTGTCCATTTCTGCACAGTCCAAAATCTTCTTAATTATCTTTTCATCACCCATCTCCTCCCACTTATGACTGTATGACTAACTTGTTGCTTGTATCCTTACGATTTATATTAATATTGTTTCCTGATTGCTTATTTGTACCCTATGACAATCATTGTGTTGTACCTCATGATTCTTGACGAATGTATCGTCTTTTTACGTACACTGAGAGCATATGCACCAAAGACAAATTCCTTGTGTGTCCAATCACACTTGGCCAATAAAGAATTCTATTCTGTTCTGTTCTGTTCAGTTCTGTTCTGTTCTATTCTATTCTATTCTATTCTATTCTATTCTATTCTATTCTATTCTATTCTATTCTATTCTATTCTATTCTAAAGATTCATCACCCTCCCCTCTCAATTTTAGTTTAAAGCCCTTCTGATGAGTTGGGCCAGTCTTTTTCCTAGTACATTTTCCCCTGTTTTTGTGAGGTGCAGCCCATCCCTTGCCAAGAGTACTTCTTGTAGGTAATGCAATCTATGGTCCAGGAAACCAAAGTTTTCTTGATGACACCAACCCTTTAGCCAGTGATTTATTTCTAGAATTCTTTTTTCCAAACGAATGGCTGTTGGCCATTGGGAGTACTGCTGAGAACACTACTTGTGCTCCTAGCTCCTTAACTTTATCACCTAGCTTATAATCTCTCAATATTGTACTTAGGTTCTTTGTTACCCATTATGGATTTCTTTTCAATAGCATAAGGTAATCCACCAAAATGTTATGAGTTCATGAATTCATTAGGGTCCATGTCAAAACATTGATCAAGTCAGAAACTCAAAAAGCATAGCTTTGGAAAAGTTGCTTCAGGAAAATCTGTGTGAGGACAAGTTGTATAAAAGATGTAGACAAAAATATAAATTGACAAGATTTTGAAAAGAAGACAGAGCTCATTAAGGATTGAACGCAGTCCATATTGACACAGACTGGATGTCAAGTGATTTGCAGAGCAGCATATTTAAGGTAGTTCATGCTGACTTTTGTCACTAACTATTTTGCAATACAATTTTTCTATCCATCCCAGCAGTGTAGCCTTTAAACAGAAGCTTTTCAAAAACTCAGAAGTCTTCCAGAGGTCAGTACTGCATACAAGAGTCTTCAAAGGTACACAATTATACCCACCCCCCACCTTAATCTTTTTTGTTAGATGCTTAATTTTGTTTTGTTTTTTAATATGAATTGTTTTAGGAAAATATAGGGGGGAAAGGGAACAAGAGAAAGAAAAAGGAAAAAACCCACAAATACACATCTTTCGTCTATCAAAAGAAGTTTGCATGAATCTCTCTCTCTCTCTATGTGTACATGAACATATATACATACATATGTGTGTATAAAATAATAGAAATTTACTTACCAATAGGAAAGACCAAATAGGAAAATAAACATATAAATTGGGATATGCAGTCCAGGTTTCTTAATAGCCCCATTTTATTATGAGTCCAGACAATAAAATTGTTTACTCAGATATAGAATGAAGGGTGAATTCTTCAGATTCTTTGCTCATTGATAGAAAATGGGCAAATTTCCCAAATTTGGTTTTATTTTTTAAAAAAATAGAGCTCAATATTTATTTATCTTATCCTCCTGTTAAATTATTTGTATATGAATGAAATTCAAATATAATTCAAAAACATGGGCATCTACAAAACCAATGCATTGGTGAAAGAGAATTAATATATGGAACTTTTTTATTTCTGAAAGGGAACTATTATAGCAACTGGCCACACAATATTATATACTGATTGTACCCTTAGAGTCAGGCAGTCTCTTCTATGATCTGATTTGGTTGTTGTGGAAAGGCAGCAAATTCTTAATTTTTTTTCCATTTGTTATTGTTGATATATCTTTACTGCTGGGGCGGGGCGGGGGAGAATAGTTGTGGGATTCTATGTTGCAAGGTTCTGAAATAACCTCATTTGTCTTGAATTCTGTGGATTTTGGAAACAAAATGTTTGGGGGCAACCATGTTGGAATGGAAATAACATTTTCAGCTGAAAGCATTTCTCCTTTTCCTACTCCTCCCAAAGTGTTTTTATCCTGCATGATCCAATCTGGGTCAGTCACTGGGACCAGAGGTTTAGTCTTCCAAGCTTTTGGACTCGTGCTGGAGCCCATCCTCAGGGAACTTCTCTCTAGCTGAATGTGTCGGTTCTTATCCACTTATCCTTTTATACATAACATTGACGAAATATTGATTGCCTAATAAAGTGACAGCATTTGTAGGTGTGCTTTGATATAGAACCCTTCTTCCACATCTATCTTTAATGTAATTTCACTAAATAGCTAAAAGAAACTTTTGCTTTTTCTACAGAGATTATTCCTCTCCTGTCTGTGTTAACATGCTCTTACAGCTGACTGAGCACTCCCCTCTGACCTTCCCTTTCCTGGGAACAAGGGCCACCTTAATTGCCAATAGAGATGGTAAGATCTGTTGAAGGGAGATTAGTAGCAGTTTAGCTAATTAGTATTTAAATGTTCACTAACGTTGCAATGAGTTTGTCAGCTACAATCTTATTTAAAAGAAGTCCAAATATCTTTATTTTTAATGGATTCATTTATCTCAATTTTGTATTTAAAAAAAGGAAAGACACATTACAGTTCTTTTCAGGGATATTGTAAAAAAAAATGGGGGGGGGGACCTGGCTGCATTATTTGTTTGTTTGTTGATAATGCTATAAAGTATTACAGACATTTTAAAATATTTTACATGATTGTGAATTAAGAGCAGCAGTGTCATATAAGTGGCATTCAACTATAAGTATGTAGATATAGAAATCATGGAGTTGCACAAAAATAGCTTATGACTTTGATTCAAATCAAAGTCCCATTGGGTTCTATGAGATTTATTCCTTTATTGAGTTTATACCCAAGAACATGTGCTGTTGTTAGCAGCAGTATTGCCTAATCCAATTCCCAAACTTTGTTTTTCTAAGGGATATTTGATAACATAACATCCTTTTTAGAATCCTTTCTCTGTTTTGAGAAGTTGGAGAAGTGACTTGTTTCTTTTAGTTTCTTTAATCCTCTTTTTAAAAAGATGCTTATAAATAAAAAAATATCATACATTTTGATTATGAAAAATGGATGCTTTGGTAAGCTTTCAGAAAAGTATTCAAGGGGCAGAATGGATGTTTACAGTCATTAAACAGCCATTTGCAGTGTGTCTGTCTTCTACTTTCTTTAAACTGTTTACTTTCTTACCAAAGGCTTAAGTGACAGAAAGAAAATCCAACAATAATCAACATCACAGTCATAACTGTTATTGTTCCTAGGAAGACTCCTACATTTACAGAAATTTCTCTCATTTCACATTGAAATATATCTTGTTTACCATTGTATAAGTTGTGTGTCATTGAGCTGGGCTTGACTCCTGATAGCTGCATGGACAAATGCTTACCATCTTGATCTATTTTCAAAAATGGTTTCCAGGGAGATTTCAGTAATCTCTTTGATCCTGCCTGTTGTGTATGCGCAGGCGCGGCTGGAAGGTTTCACTCTGGTCTGCGCTAGCTGCGGGAAAATACTTTAAACCTATTGGCTAATGGCTGACAGCCCTCTATAAAGAGCGCTGCCAGCCTGAAGCCTTTGCCTTTTGCTAGTATGTTGCTGATAGGGAAATAATAAACACACTTGTTACAATCTACTGGCTTCAACTCCATTCTTTGCCCAAGAATTAACACTGGCAACAAGGATGGGATCGGATGGAAACTGAAGCCGCTTAGACGGTTCGCGATCACGGAACCGCACAATAACAAGCACCAAAGTCTGCCGCAACCCAGAGCACATGGACACCTTGGAGATGGCTGTGCTACCGCAATTCATGCCATTCAACCCTGCAATGGAAACATGGGACTCCTATATCGTCCAGTTTGAGTGCATTCTGGAAGCCAACAACCTCAACAACATCATGGACAATCGGAAAAGGGCTCTGTTCCTGAGCTACTGTGGCAAGGAAACATTTGAGATGGCCAGATCCCTCCTCGCTCCACAACCGATGCAGATGGCATCCTGGGACACGCTACAAGAAAAACTGCAGGAACACTACGCTCCCAGGCCATCCCGAATTGCCCAAAGGCATGCATTCTATCACCGGAACCAAGCAGAAGGCGAATTTATTAACCACTATATGGCTGCGCTACGAAAGGCGGCCTTATATTGTGAATTCCATGATCTGGACGAGGCCCTCATGGACTGGCTGGTCTGTGGGGTCAGAGACATTAAACTCCAGTGGTGCCTCCATGCCAAGCACAACTTTATGCTACAAATGGCAATGGAAGATGCCCTAGCCACCGAGACCTCCAGTCGTTTAATGGAGGAGATACAGAGGTCGAACAGCCCCTTGACCTCACGAAAAACGGTATCAGTCCATCATGAAGAGATTGATGAGAGCGAATCCGCAGAGGAGGAAGAGGACGAGGACATCCATCAGCTAAAAGGAACAAACAAGGGGCGCAACATGGCCACTGAAAGGAAATCTGCAATTTGCATAGGCTATGACGGGAATCACCCTTGAGCCATGTGCAAATACAAAAGCACTGTGTGCCAATGGTGTGACAAAAAGAGACACCTCGCTCGTGTCTGCCATGCAGCATTACCCACCACCACAACTCTGTGCCAATATTCCCTGAGCCAAACTGGTCCCAGAAGAGCAAACCCGAAGCAAAGGAGCTATGAGGATGACTGCTTCACAATTTACACATGCCAGACTGGAATGGTGAACCAACAAGCCAGCGTCCACAGAGCCAACAAGATCCACGTCACCGTCAGCATTGAGGGTTCCCCGTGCCAGATGGAGGTGGACACCAGATCAGCGACAACCATTGTATCCTGGAAAACCATGCAGAGACTGGTGCCACACATGACGAACAAAAGATTAACCCACAGCCACATCCGCCTCTGGGACTACCAAGGGAATAGCATCCCCATCCTCGGAAGCGGCACGTTCCAGGTGCAGTTTAAAAAAAGTTCCGGGCCACTCCAAATAATCGTAGTGGATGGCGCCCTGCCCAGCCTCCTGGGACTGGACTGGTTTGCATCCCTGGGGCTAGGAATCACAGGAGTGAATGACATCCACGAACCGACCACAGAAGGCTTGCTGGAAGAATTTGCCGAGGTTTTTGACAGGGAGCTGGGAAGATACAGGGGCACCCCCATCAACTTTAACCTGGACCCTCAAGTGGCTCCGATCAGGCTCAAGCCGCAAAGAGTGCCTTTCACATTGAGGCCACGAGTGGACAAGCAGCTTGACAAACTCATCCAGCAAGGCATATTGGAGCCTGTCGACCATGCCAGGTGGAAGACCCCAATTGTGACTCCGGTAAAGCCAGACGGCTCGGTCCAGCTATGCGCGGACTATAAGTGCACACTCAACAAAGCACTACAACAAAACGCATATCCAATACCAGTAGTGCAGCACTTGCTACACTCCTTGGGTGAGGGGAAAATCTTTGCCAAGTTGGACCTTGCCCAAGCCTACCAGCAGCTGTCCATGACATCCGTAGATGATGTCATGGATGAGGCACAAAAATTGTGACCCATCGGGGAGCATTCAGATGCTGCTGACTGCAATTTGGACCCGGGACTTTTTCAAAGTCTAATGGAGCGCCTATTACAAGGCATTCCAGGAGTCGTCCCCTACTTTGATGATGTATTGGTGTCAGGTGCCAATAAAACCGAGCTACTCAGCCAACTGCGGACTGTGCTTCAGAGATTTCAGGAAGTCAGACTTAAAGTGAAAAAGGAGAAGTGCAAAATAGCAGTCACACAGGTCGAGTTTCTCGGATACCTGATTGACGCATCTGGATTACACCCCATGAAAGAAAAAATACAGGCAATCCATGAAGCACCGATTCCTAGGAACAAGACGGAGCTCCAGGCATTCTTGGGACTCCTCAATTTTTACAGTTTATTCTTGCGACACAAAGCATCCATCACGGAACCACTCCACCGACTTTTGGACAAGAAGGCAGCATGGTCATGGGGACATAAAGAAGCGGCAGCATTCAAGGAAGTGAAAAAATTAATCTCCTCCGACAGTGTACTTGTCCAATACAACAAGAACCTGCCGCTGATCCTAACGTGTGACACATCACCATTCAGGGTTGGAGCAGTCCTAAGGCACTGTTTTCTGGACAGACAGCATTCTTCTCAAGAACCCTATCATCAGCAGAGCGGAATTACAGCCAACTAGACAAAGAAGCATTGGCTGCAGTTGCCGGGGTCAAGAGGTTCCATGAATATGTATATGGACGACCATTTGAACTGGTGACAGACCACAAACTGCTACTGGGACTAATTGCTGGGGACCAACAAACACTGCAAGTCCTATCCTCTCGAATAATATGATGGACCGTCTTCCTGACAGCCTACAATTATCAGCTCACACACCGACCCAGGAAATCACTGAGCCACGCCGACGCTCTCAGCCGATGCCCGCTACCCATTGCTGTGGAAGACCCAGCCCCTGCATCAGCAGTGCTGCTGATCGAGACCTTGCCATCCGGCCCCATCACAGCGGCTGAGGTTGCCCGCCATTCAAACAAGGATCGGACACTTTCACAGGTACTGAACTGGGTGTGGAGGGGATCACCCAAGGAACCAGTAAGCACAGAGCTCAAGCCGTTTTACACCTGGCAACATGAGCTGTCCGTCCAATGGGGCTGCTTACTGTGGGGAAACCGCGTAGTGATCCCCCCTAAGCTAAGGCAACCAATCCTGGAATCACTACATGAAGGCCACCCCAGAATTGGAAAGATGAAGGCGCTGGCACGCAGCTATGTATGGTGGCCCAACATGGACAGCACTATTGCAGAATGGGTCGCATTGTGCCAGCCTTGCCAAGAATCAAGGCCAGCACCCCCATCGGCGCCAACACAGGAGTGGGAGGCACCCAAGACACCGTGGTCCAGGATACATCTAGATTTCACAGGACCATTCCATGGGCAGACCTTCCTGATCGTGGTGGATGCCTACTCGAAATCGCTCGAGGTAATCCTGATGAAGACTACCACAGCAGAAGCGGTCATCCGAACACTACAAAAGATATTCACGACCCACTGCCAGACATCCTGGTGTTGGACAATGGCCCACAGTTCACTGCAACTCAGTTTGAACTGTTTTTGGCAAGCCAGGGAATCCACCATTCCCTCATTGCACCATTCCACCCACCCAGCCAGCAATGGACAAGCGGAGAGAATGGTGCGAATGACAAAAGAGGCGCTGGACCGTATGGGCCCAGGGGACTGGCAGGCCCAGATAACCAAATACATGCTGATACAACACATCATGCCCAGCGCCATGACAAACAGAAGCCCAGAGGAGCTGCTAATGGGCCGCCGATTATGCACTAACCTGGACAGACTGCATCCAGACTACTCGGCGGAGGTCCCTACCGACTCGGCCAGCCAAGTGTGAACATTAACCATGGGCGACCATGTATATGCCCACAACTATGTGGGCTACCCCACCTGGTTGTGGGCCCACATCATGGAGGTGACTGGACCATGCTCCTATCGCGTGGAACTAGAGGATGGCAGAGTGTGGCACCGCCACATCGATCAACTCCGGAGCCACCTTGGAGACACCACCCACTGCCAACAGGACAAAAAGGCCCAACAACCAAGCGACGCAGAATGGAAAGAACTAGGAGGCCAGGCCCCGTTACCTGGAGGGCTGAATTCCACACCACTGGAGTCAACTGCCACTGAGGCCCCACTGCCACTGCAGTCAAGTCCGGACAAGGGCTCCACCCAAACAGCTCTGAGAGAGGTATCCATCCAACCGTCCGCTTCCCTTGATGACTCCTCATGAATGAGGGAAGAACAAGAGGGCTCCACCCAAGCACCTGCTGATCCAGCCGACTCATGGAGAATGGGAGAAGCCCACAAGTCAGTGCGCACCCACCATCGACCTGCATACTTGGAAGACTATGCATGTAGCATAAGGACTATAGACTGTAGGCTCCAGCTAGGTGGGGAGGGGTGTTGTGTATGCACAGGCACGGCTGGAAGGTTTCACTCCAGTCTGCGCTAGTTGCAGGGAAATACTTTAAATCTATTGGCTAATGGCTGACAGCCCTCTATAAAGAGCACTGCCAGCCTGAAGCCTTTGCCTTTTGCTAGTATGTTGCTGATAGGGAATTAATAAACACACTTGTTACAATCTACCAGCTTCAACTCCATTCTTCGCCCAAGAATTAACACTGCCCAACTATTTTATCTGTTATCTTCTCTTCTCTGTTTTCACTCAGCCTTGCACACATGATCATTGTGTTCTAAACCATCTTCCATTTGCATCACTGATCATGATAAGAGAGAAGTCAGTCTTTCTTTAATTTGGGACTGATCAAATAATTCTTGCACTTCATGGCACTTTTAGTAACCATAATTGAAAGATGTGTATATTTTTTACTCTCACTTTTTCTCAGTGTTCAATTTTCACTGGAAAGGCCATTCCTTTAGCTGTTCCTATTTTTACTGTTATTGAAATGTCCTTATTATCATGTAAGAAAAATATGCAAATTCTGCAGCCTAATAGTCTTGCAGGCCCATGACAATCCTGAATAATATGTATTTATTTCTCCTACTTGTCATGCCTAAATATAAATGCAGCAAAGACTATAACATTGCTTCTTCATTTTACTCCCATTCCACATCATTTAACTTACATATGAAAGACACACGATTCCCTGATTTTCATGTCAGTTTTGCCTCATCTTACACAGCAAGTTACATTTAAGGCCACTGGTTTCAATTGATTCTAGGCTCTGCATGGATTGGTGTTTATGAGATTTGTTCACATCTGATTAATTGTAATTCAGCTCTCCTTCAGAATATAGCCACATTGTAGATGTAAATATACATACAGAAATCAACCTGGGAATTAACTTGAATAAAATGACCATATCTGAACCTCTCAGAGCAATCCAACTTTACAAAAAACACCCCTGAATCAATATTTTTGATGCTCTGCAGCAAAACTTGGAGAAAATGCATTGCCAATCTACTAAGCATGACAATCTATGAATTTAGTTAGTCTTAGTAAAGTGATGTATGGAATAATAGTTTCCTTGTTTTCTACATAGGATAATAAATTAAAAATTTACCCTGTAATGATCCAGGGTCAGCATAAACTCCATCTGGATTTTTATTCCTAACTGAGATGTGTAAATATTACTATATTGCACTGAGATTGCTGAATGTTTGCTACAGCCCTCTAGTGGATGGAATTCACTTGACTGTCAGATTCAGTTCTGTTAATGCCTTTGTGATATTATTAAGAAAATTAAGCAGAAAATGATTTCAAAAAATAGTCTAATGAAAAACATGTGCTGAAAGCATACTTTAAACAAAACAAAAAAAACCCACTAAATGATCTTCAGGTATTTTGGACTATAACTATAAATCCCTTGTCATTTATCATGTTAGGTGGGACTGATGTGAGTTGATGAAACATATTGAGGACCTGAAATTACTTGTCCCCATCTTAGACATTTAGGAGAAAGAAATACACTGCTCACCTTTTCCCCATTGCTCTGCCAAAATTTATTCAAAAATGATTACCAGTTGCACATATTTCCAGAGATCAATATCATTACACAGTTTTGCATTTAAAACCAAAGTAATATCAATTTCTATCCAACCTCTGCTTCATATTGTTGCATGTTGATTAGACATTGATGTCAGCCCATTTGGAAATTCTTATTCAGCAGCAGCTCCATTTTTTGGAAAGTCAGGCCAATTCTCATCTTAGACACATTAATTGTGCACAATCCCACATTGTGCTCCAAAGATCAGATCATAGAATGTAGAACATAGAATAATAGAATTAGAAGGGATTTTGGAGGTCTTCTAGTCCAAACCACTGCTCAAGCAATAGATCCTACACCATTCTAGACAAATGGCTTTCTGATCTCTTGTTGAAAACTTCCAATGACTTCTGGAGATAACCCATTTCATTGATTAATTGTTCTCACTGTTAGGAAATCTTTTCTTAATTCTAGGTTAGATTTCTCTTTAATAATCTCCCAACCATTACTTCCTGTCCTGCCCTCAGGAGCTTTGGAGAATCAATAAAGGAAAATATTTGTAGCTCAGAGTTGAAATGAGAGGTCATTTATGCCTCTGAGCTTGGTTGTTTTCTTGCAGACATTTCATTACCCAAACTAGATAACATCATCAGTGTTATCATCATCTTTGGAGAATAGATCAATCCATTCTTCTCTGTGACAGCCCCTCAAGTATTGGAAGACTGCTATCATATCACCCCTAGTCCTTCTCTTCATTAGACTAGACTTCCTCATTAGCCTCTAGACCCCTTATCATCTTTGTTGCTCTTTTCTGCATTCTTTCTAGGGTTGCAGCATCTTTTCTGCATTATGATGAGAAAAATTGAACACAGTATTCCACGTATAGTCTCACAAGTGCAGTATAAAGTGCAGCCCTTTTTTCTTATCTTTTTATAAAGATTGGTGAGCAATGTTAACAGTTTGGGTCTTGAATGGTGAAAGTAAAGAAGATGAGGAGATTGTTGTGGAAAAGAAAATGGATACTTAGAAAATGGATGTTTGGAAGGAGAATAATGAGGTCTCTCCTTGTGTATAAGAATAAGAGTTCTACTAAACTATTTGAGACTGAGTGAAAGAGACTGAGTTTTGGGGGGACAAGGGTAATGAATTTGATTTCTGTGGGGATAAGGTGCAGGATTTGGATAATGAGGTGGGTTGGATATGGTATATTTGAGTGAGGAGTCTTAGCTGGATTGCAGATGAATGTATGTGGTTGAGTGCATAGGGAGAGTTGATAATATGGAATTGGTGGGGAAATGTTGGAGGAATCAGTTATGGACTTAGAGACTAGGGAGACTCAGGGTTCCAAGTAACACCCCCAACGAAAGAAGAATCTGGGCTAGAAGTTCCTCAAAGTTCCACTTTATTAGAGATGTCATATTGGCACATCTGGGGAAACCCGAATTTGAAAGCTTCTGGGTTTTCCCCATCCAAAGGAAAGTCAAAGTCCCTTCCCCTGCACCCACATGTCCATCACATGGTCCAATCACTCCACCATCCCAACTGGAGATGCTTCCCAGTCACACCACTCCAGGTGCAGGTTGAAATGTCCTTGACTCCCAAAGAAAAGAATGTTGTCATGGCTAAATATCTCTACCACTCCATGCAACCCCCCCTCCCAGTTTCCCACAGCTCTAAGTGTGGCAGCTCTGAAGATCCAAAGTAAAAGATGGCCTCCAGGGCTGACAGGCTGCCCCATCCTGTCCTGCAATGAGAGGAACATAGGAGGTTAATTCAGGTAGTCCCTAACCACCTCTTCCGCCCCCCACAGGGGGCCCTTTTGGCTTATCAGGGAATTTGTCATGGAACTGCTTTACTAATCTCTCTGCCTTTACATCCCAGCTCTTAAGCCAGGTAGCATCAGACAAAGGGTACCCTTTCCAATGAACTAGATATTGTAATCGACCTCTGTACAATCTAGAGTCTAAGATTTTCTTAACCTCATAATGGGTCTCTCCCTGCACCACTATAGGTTTGGGTGCTTGTCGGGTTGGTGGTCTCAACCTTGAACCGACTGCCGGTGTCAGATCCCAAAGAGTGATCATGCCATTCAGTTGAGAGAAGGGGGGGCCTTGGGTTTGATTTATTAGCAGTGCCTGTGTCAATGGACGATTTACAATCCATGCCCAGGCGCCAAACATCCTGAGATCTCTTCACTTTTGGAGAAGGTTTATGAGGGGCAATGTGGGATGTTTCACTTCAATGGATAACAGAAGATGGTCAGAGAAATGTATGTTTATCCGGTTCCCAGAGCAGTTGATAAAGAAAACATTTTCACACTTGTGTAGTGGCTAGAATCTGCATTCTGGCTAATGGGAGGGGGCTCTACTGCGTTAACTCTACCTGCTTTGCCTAAGGGTATTCAGACGTTGCTTTGAATGGAATGCTTTCACTTCTGCTTAATAAAAGATCCTGTTGAACTACATTGGCTCAGAATTTCTCGCTTTCTTAAGTTAGAAAGTTAGACGATCCTTACA
>QLTV01000403.1:76599-91109 GCA_003457575.1 Thermophis baileyi
CTTAAAAACTATACAAGTATTTTATTATTGCAGACTTGCAGTATTATAAGTAATACTGATATATAACACTTTTAATTAAGTGGGTACATTGAATAAACATAACTTTTGAGTTTCAAATAACACTGATTTCGTTGTTGTCTTGGGTGACATCTGTGAAAAAATTCAGGTGCTCAGGCATGAAAATGTGCCGCTCAAACACTATACTTTTCCGCACACACTGAAAAAAAAATTAGAGGGAACATTGGTCATGGAGTACATCTTTGGTTTAGGCAACTTTGCCCCCAGCACGAACTCAATCGCGCAGTCAGTTGACCGGTGGTGGTGGGGAGGAAGTTGCAGTCCTGCTCGCTAAAGATGGCTGACAGATCTCAGTACTCTTTTGGCACCTGTGGGCATCCGGGAAGTCCATTGGTGGCGGCTGCCACAGCTTCCAGCCAGCTGGGGCCATTGGGGTTAGTTGCCTTTTGGCATCTGTCTGGCTGGATGGGCGGCAGTGGACCGATGCCTATCCTTAGCTTTTTGGAACCATCTTCCCATGTGATGGTCAGGCCCCATTTATCCAGCCAAGCAAGGATATGGATATGATTGGATATGATTGATTCCGTCATTTTGGGGGCTACTACGAATCGTATGAGTTCTCGGTGGTGCCCCATCTCCAGTCTAACAAGCTCAATGACTAAGGTGGTGGGGGCTCCACCTATTAACGTCCCATAGGTGCTCAAAACAGATGGGGCACCCTAGAAGTCTCATGTCTATCCCTAGCTGCTGGACTATGGGGAGGCTGATCAGGCATCTGGTGCAGCTGGTGTCTATGACTGCCTCTACTTCCCCTTGGACCCCCGTTTCTGGCACTACAATCCGTATTTTGATAGTGAAGGGGTGGATGGCTTCACTTACCGTTGGGTCCTCTTCACCGTTGCTCCCGTTGGCAGAGTGGTTTTTCTGGCTCGGAGGGTTTTTTCTGGCTGGAGTTTCCTCATCCCCAGTTGGGAGGAGGGGAACCTCAACAGCCTGTTTGGCGATTCTCCCCTTATCTGGCAGTTTCCTCTGGGTTCTTCTTCCCCAGGATGTCAATGGGGTCCGGATCTGAGGGACTGGGGCAGGGGCCAGGCACTCGGATGCCCTGTGCCCATGCTGGCCGCATTGGAAGCACTTGATGATCCCGGGAAGTGTAGGCTGTGGGGCTTCAGTCAGCTTGAACTCTTGGCAGCCCAGAGTTCTCTTTGCTGGTTTTTCTGAGGTCAGCTTCCAATGTGGGTGGATCTCCAGGTCCATGGCCACGGCTATGTTGTACCAGTCCTGTATACACTCTGGAACTCCTCTGATGCCACAGGCTTGCCTGAGGTCCTAGTCCAGGGCTTCTTTGAAGTGGTGAATGAGGAGGCGTTCAGGCCAGTCTCTTAGCTTTCCTGCCAGCCTCTGGAATTCCCACACTAAGTCCTTCAGGGGTCGGCCTGCTTGCTTCAAGGCTTTTGATTTGGGCTTCTGCTTCTTGCCTGTGGGCCATGTCCTCGAATCGGGCCTGGAGCAGCTGGACAAATTCATCAGCATCCTCTAGCTCAGGGCCTCCTTCATCGTGTAGTTCAGCTATCTAGTCTGCCGTGTCCCCTTCATTCATGCCATCAGCAATTGCAGATACAATATCTCGATCGGTCTGGTATTGGTTCTCATATCAGTCGATGTGGGACCAAATCCGATTTAGGAAGTAGGCCAGCTTCCCTGGGGTCCCATTGAATGTCGCTCTAAACTGTGGAAGGGGAGCGGCCAGCGGGGCAGGTTGTGGGGCTGGTGCTGGTGATGGGACCGGAGCTGGCATCCACTGGTATTGAACCCACCCCTGGCCAGGGTAAAAGGCCCAGCCAGGGGGGATTTGGTCGGCAGGGGGCAATCTGAGGACTGGTTGGTGAGGGGGGGTGTTGGGCCTCGGCAGCCCCAATGGGTCTCCTCACAATCCTGGGCTTGACTGCCCTAGCAGGCCTTGCATCTGTGCCACGCCGACTCCAGTAGGAGCTGTCATCCCGGTAGACTGGGCCCGATGGGGAAGGCTAAGATGCAATCTGCTTCGTGCTGAATGAAATGAGGCTGATGCACCACTCTGGGCAGTTGTGGTCCCCTGGCCTGGAAAGGTGAATGTGGGCTGAGCCAGAACCCAGCTGGGTGGCCTGGTGATGGGAGGTTGTGCGATGCTGCCCATGCTGAGCTGGTCAAACCGCTCTGGTAGACCTGCCAGCAACTGGCTTCGCGTCAGCAGAGGAAGGCCCCACTCCCGGGAATTGCTGAGATCAGCTGGTCTCGGAGTTTTCCACTTGAGGGTCTGGGTGTGCTCTGCTCTGCTTGTCCCCATCTGCGGTTCCTGCAGCATCGCCCCAATTGGCAACTCCTGGGTCGGCGCCAGAGGTGGGTTCCTGCCGGTTCGGACCGGCTCTATAGAACTGGTAGCGAGAATTTCCCCCCACTCGCCGAACCGGCAGCGATGGCCGGGTGGACACATCCCCGAACAGGCTCTCTCGGCAGTGCCGTAGGTGGCGCCATCTTGTTTTTTGCTTTTGCGCACACGCAGAAGCTGTTTTTTGCTTCTGCGCATGTGCAGAAGCTGGGTTTTTAGCACTGCGCATGTGCCCGTGTGGCGTGCCTGCACGGTGCGCAACGTGCCCCCCACAGGCAGCGCATGAGGAAGCGAACCGGCAGCAAGGTAAGCCAGAACCCACCCCTGGATGGCGCGGCTCCTGCAGCCTCGCCCCATAGAGCAGGATCCAGTTGAGTGGCTTGCCAAGGTGCCAGCTCTTTGGGCCAGGCACCCTGTCGGCGTTCCACTTTGGCGGCCTCCGCTGCCAGCACCACAGACTTGGAAGGGGAGTAGATGGTCTCGAGGTGGACCCTCAAACCAGTCCCGGTGGTCCCTTCTGTGGTCACCATTTTCTCCTCCATCTTCCCTGAGTCTTTACGCCGCCCAGTATTGGGTCGGCGCTCGGGGCTCAGGACCCTGGACAGCGCCCCGGAGGCCAGGGAGCTGGTTTAGGTTTTAAAGCAGATTCAGGTTAATGTCAGGGTTCTAAGTAACACACCCAACGAAAGAAGAATCAGAGGCTAGAAGATCCTCAAAGTTCCACTTTATTAGAGATGTCATATTAGCACATCTGGGGAAACCCAAACCTGAAAGCTTCCGGATTTTCCCCACCCAAAGGAAAGTCAAAGTCCCTTCCTCTGCACTCACATGTCCATCACATGGTCCAATCACTCCACTGTCCCAACTGGAGATGCTTCCCAGTCACGCCACTCCAGGTGCAGGTTGAAATGTCCTTGACTCCCAGAGAAAAGGGGCGTTGGTACTTACCTGATACGCCTCTTCTCGTGGGGGTGTGGAGTTATCATCCAGGATGGGTTGACCTCGTCCAATCATCCGAGGACTGAGTCTGTGAATTTGAATTTAGGGCTCCACCTTGCCCATAATCCCCAGTTGCGACGAAGCCGAAGACACCGACGTGGTAGACAGGCAAAAAATTCAAACAGACTCAACGTGGCCACGATCCCAAAGTAGTCAGTCAAAAGGAAAGGAGAAACACACAGCAATGAACAACTGGAGCCCTGACCCTGGGTGGGACTGGATGATAACTCCACACCCCGACGAGAAGAGGCGTATCAGGTAAGTACCAACGCCCCTTCTCCATCGTGGGTGCAGTTATCATCCAGGATGGGACATACCCAAGCTGTCAGTCCCAGGGAGGGAAGAAAAACAGGGCTCAAATCACACATCGTCCAACACCCGTTGCAAAACATGGCGTCCAAAGGCAGCGTCCGCCGAGGCGTAGGCATCAATCCAATAATGGCGGATGAACTGGGAGGGCGACGCCCAAGTGGCCGCCCGGCACACCTCCTCCAGCGACACCTGGGTCGCCCACGCCACCGAAGTCACTGCACTTCGCGTAGAGTGGGCCATTATCCGCGCCGGACATGAGATCCCCGAGACGTCATAGGCTGCCGCGATGGTACCTCGTAGCCACCGACCGATGGTAGATGACGACACCTTCTGACCCAAGGAAGTGGGGAGGAAGGCGATGAACAAAGACTCTGATCTGCGAAAATCCGCAGTTCGCTCAATATAAATCCAGAGGGCTCTCCGGACGTCCAGAGTACTCCACTTACACCCCAGCGGACGCAAGGGGCTTGGACAAAAGCTCAGCAAAACCAGCTCCTGCGCCCGATGGAATCGGGTATTAACCTTTGGCATGAAAGCTGGGTCTAAGCGAAGGACCACCCTGTCACTGTGGAACACGCAGAGGTCCCTGCGTACCGAAAGGGCCGCCAGTTCGGAAATGCGGCGGGCCGAGGTGATAGCCACCAAAAAAGACACTTTATAAGAAAGGTGGCACAAGGAGGCAGACCGTAGCGGCTCATAGGGCTGCCTGGTGAGCGTCTCCAACATTTTAGGGAGGTCCCACGTGGGAAAACAGTGGACCACAGGAGGTCGCAAATTGGCGGCGCCTCTGAGGAACTGTCGAATGGCCGGGACCTGGCCCAAGGAACCCGACTGACCTCAGGACAGCACTGAAGACAGTGCAGCCAACTGCCTTCTAAGGGTATTAGGGGACAGACCCTTGTCCAAACCCTCCTGCAGAAAATCAATCAACTTTGGAATGGGAACCTGGACAGGGGAACAACCCACCTTAGCACACCAGAGGTTGAAGGCCTTCCAGGTGGCGGCATAAATACAGATCGTAGACTGTCTCCAGGAAGCCAACATGGTCTCAATGGCTCTGTCTGAGAACTGTTGAAGGCTCAAGATGCCCCGCTCAACCACCAGGCGGTCAGGTGGAGCCAACCCGGGTCCGGATGGGAGAAGCCCCCCTGGCTGAGCGATGACCAAAAGACAGGGAGCCGCCAAGGTGGTGCCACCGATAACGTCCGGAGCTCAGCGAACCACGGCCTCCTGGGCCAGTGCACGGCTATCAATACAAGCTCTGCCCACTCGGTCAGGAGTTTCTGGATGACCCTGGGGATCATCGGAATGGGAGGGAAGGCATAGAGCAACTCCCTTGGCCAGGGAACGCGAAGAGCATTGCAGGCGTCTGCTCCACGTGACGGGAACCTCGACAGGAAGCAAGGAAGCTGAGTATTGTCCGGGGCTGCAAACAGGTCGATGGCCGTAAGACCAAAAATCTGGTCCAGGTCCCTGAAAAATGGACGGGTGCAGCCGCCACTCCGCCGGGTCGATGGTAATGCGGCTGAGGCAGTCCGCCTGGACATTGGCAACCCCGGAAATGTGATCCGCCAATAGGGAGAGAAGGTTCTCTCCGCCCAAAGGCCCAGGGCCATGGCCTCCCACATCAGGGTCCTGGAACAAGTGCCCCCTGCCTGCTTACGTGCGCCTTGGCCGTCATGTTGTCTGTTAGAACCATGACGTGATGGCCGGACAGCTGCAGGAGAAAATAACGGAGAGCCAAATGAATGGCCCGAAGCTCTAGGAGATTAATGGGGCTCGTAGCCTCACAAGGGGACCACCTCCCCTGAGCAAAAGACCCCTGGCAATGGGCACCCCAGCCAAAGAGACTTGCATCCGAGGTAACCGTGATGCAATCAGGCTCCTGAAAGAGACACCCCCTGGATAGAGCCGGCGACAGCCACCAGGACAGTGAACCTCGAACGCCAGGGGGCACAACAACCCTAACCGGAGAAGTGGCCCGACCCGCCTTCTGATATGGCAGGAGGTACCACTGGAAGTCCCTGGAACGCAGCCTAGCCCAAGGGATGATGTCAATGGCCGAGATCATCTTCCCCAGGAGAGTGGACAGCAGCGAAACAGGGACAGACTGCAGCTGTTGTACCTGAGTAGAGAGCTCCCTGATGCTATCCTGCCTTTCCCGGGAAAGGAAGACTCGGCATTCCAAGGTGTTAATCAGAGCACCGAGGTGGACCAGGGAGCGAGCCGGGACCAGATGACTCTTGGCCAGGTTGACCAAGAACCCGTGATGATACAGTACCTGGATTGTTATCTGGAGATGGGATAGCGCTTGTTGATGGGACTGCGCCAGAATTAACAAATTGTCCAGATAACAGTGGACATGCACAGGTTGAGCCCACAGCTGGGCTGCCACCACCGCCAGCACCTTGGTGAAGACACGAGGTGCGGAAGACAGACCAAAGGGGAGGGCCCTGTACTGATAGTGCCTACCCGCATAGCAGAACCGGAGGTACTGCTGGTGGCCTGCGTGGATAGGGACATGCAGGTAGGCTTCAGTTAGGTCCAGAGATGACAGGAAGTCCCCTTGGCGAATGCACAATAGGATGGACCTGAGTGAATGCATTTTGAACCGCCGGTACTTAAGGTAGCGGTTCAAAAATTTTAGATCCAAAATTGCCCTCCATCCCCCCGATGTTTTAGGGACCAGAAACAAAATGGAGTAAAACCCCCGCCCCATCTCTTCTGGCTGCACCTGCTGGATGGTTCAGATGTCCAGCAGGTGCTGTATGGCGGAGGTCATGAGATGACGTTTTGAGGGGTCCCTAGACATCGGACATCGAAGAAAAAACCTCGGGGGAAGGGAGAGAAATTCAAGACGCAAACCATTGGAAACGGTATCTAGGACCCACCTGTCCTGAGTGATGGCCTCCCACCTGGTGGCAAAGAGGGCCAGGCGACCCCCGATGGGAGGATCAGGCAATGAGTTACTTGCCTCTTCTGAAGGGGTGGCCCCCACTGCCACGGAAGGGACGCTTTGAGAACCTACCCCGGGCCGATCCGTCCCGAAAGGATCGAGGTCTCCACCCATACTGACCTTGCCCCCGGGGAAAGGAAGAGACCTGATTGGGGGCACGAAAGGAACGACGTGGGTAAGGAGTGGATCTGAGGCTGCCCCGCCGGGAAAGCGGGGACCTTCCTGTGGTCCTTGGACTCCACGAGAATGGGGTCCAGTGCATCTCCAAATAATTGCGAGCCCTGGAAGGGAGCAGACGCCAAGCGCCACTTGTGGCGGACATCCGCCTGCCACAGTCGCAGCCACTGAAGCCTGCGGGAGACCACAGAGGCGGCAATGGCCTTGGAGGCAAACTTTGAGGCCTGAAGGGTGGCATCCTCTGAAAACTGGGTAGCGGCCATCAACTTAGTGAGGTCCTGGTGAGCCCTCAAATTGGATGGGGAAATGTGTTCTTGCAACTGCCGCAGCCAGATCAGCGAGGACCGATTGAAAAATGAGGCGGTCGCTGATGCCCGTAAGGCCCAGGCAGCCGCAAGATGAACTTTATGGAGCGCCTGCTCCGAGCGGCAATCCTCGGCACGAAGGAGCTCCTCCGAATCTCCAGGGATAGAAGCAGGAGAATGCAAGGCCGTCACGGGAGCGTCGACAGAAGGAAGCTGTAGTAGGTCGCCAAGCGACTCAGCAACGTTGAAGGGATGGGGCCTGTCCTCCTGCCTAGCCTCTGCACCCCTGGAAGTGCTAGGTTGCTCCTCATCTCTGGGAGGAGAGCCTGATTTAGACTTGCTCTTGCCCGATTTGGTGGGCTTGGCAGTCATGTTGGCCGGCAATGAAGGGGACTGATGAATAGATCAATGATAAGCCCCTGTAAAAAGCCAATGAAGGGAAGCACCTGATTTCCCCGGTCGAGAGTGCAATAGATCAGCCCTTGAATTAACACTCAATTATTCTGGCCTGCAGCCTAGCTGGCAAGGAGGCCTGTGGGCCTAAAATGGCTTCAAAATGGCCACTGGGAAATTCCCTCAACAAAAATGGCCGCCGGAGCTACAAACAGCAGCAAAGGGAGGCCTGTGGGCCTAAAATGGCTTCAAAATGGCCGCCGGGAAATTCCCTCAACAAAAATGGCCACCGGAGCTACAAACAGCAGCAAAGGGAGGCCTGTGGGCTGAAAATGGTCTCTCCTCAGATACAAGCACTCGACCGGCCGGCTGCAGCTAGTAAACGATGAAACGGTGGTCGGATCGCAGCAGAGGCAATCGCGCTGGGCAGGAAGTCAGTTTGAAATGCCCTGAAGCGCAGAAAATGTTTACTACCAACCTCCCAGAGGCTCGTTTGATTGGGAGGGGGAGAGCGCGGAAGCTCTCTAGACCACCTTGCTGCCCAGAGATGTGTCAATTCTTGGACGGATTAATAACCCCCAATGGAGTGGGGGGGGAGAGCCAAACCCCCGTGGCAGAGCCGAGGGCCAGGCCCCCTGTGGCTCAATGCCACCAGTGACACGGGCAGATCCAGGCACAGTAGCCAATGTTATGGGCGGTTGCCTGTAGCTGCTGATAATAAAGGCTTGTGACAGCAGAAGAAGACTCACTGTGAAAAAGTAAGAATTAATCAATCCAGCAAGGGATGAAGCCACATCCAACTTCTCTGAGGACTGAGTCGTAACTGGGGATTATGGGCAAGGCGGAGCCCTAAATTCAAATTCACAGACTCAGTCCTCAGATGATTGGACGAAGTCAACCCATCCTGGATGATAACTCCACCCACGATGGAGAAGAATGTTGTTATGGCTAGATATCTCTACCACTCCATGCAATCCCCCCTCCCAGTTTCCCACAGCTCTAAGTGTGGCAGCCCTGAAGATCCAAAGTAAAAGATGGCCTCCAGGGCTGACAAGGGAATAGTGTTCTGTGGTAATGACCAGAGGGAGATGTGATGGAAAGAACTGGACATATCGTTACAAAAGGACAACCAGAAATTATATTTTTACTTCTGATCCAGTTTATGCCCAAGGTTTTGAAGGTCAAATTTCTGGGGGGCCATATCCAAAATAAGACTTCATATGTTCATGATATGATGGTAGATGAACACCATTGCAGACATGGCATGTATTACTAAAAGCTGGTTGGGAGTAATAATATTGCCTTCCTTGTTTTAGATCCCTCAGTAGCCTAGGCACCAGGATTGGAGTTATAATGATTATTCATAACACCTTTGCAATGACTACATGCACTGCTCTAACTGTACTTGGCATCAGTGCATTTATATAAGATAAGAGTCAGGACAAGATAGAACTTCTGTTGGTAAATCATCCACAGCCTGAGTTCCTGGGTCTCACTGCAAAGCTGGTAGTAGGACTTCCCAGGCTTTAATGTTAGGGATTTCCTTGCCATTGATCTAATGATGGATTTCATGACCTCCAAGTTGAGGTTATCTTATCCTTGCAGCAAATGGTGTGTGTATGGACTGATGCTGGAAGATATTGGTCATTCATTCTTTGCCAATCTGAGGTCCACTGTTATGCACTGAATTGCTCCAGAAAATGAAACAATGAATAGATGCCTAAAGTGATGATGGGAAACACAAAGAATAAATATGACCAGTCACAGATATGAGCTTCATGCATATACCAAAGAGGTAAGATTGAATAAGGGACAAAGCAAGATTTTCTATTTTTATTGTAACCATAGATTCTTGTCCAGAAGTTCTGTTTAGGATAATGAACATTCAATATTTCTCTGCCCTTATAGCCCCCAACCAAGGCGAACCAGTTTCTGTAAGACCACTCACAGGATCATCTGCAGTCACTCAGATCCATTCTACATTAGACTCCAAATGGGGAGGTCTGACCAAGCTGCAAAGGCAAAGGCTGATGGTGTGGTCTAGGATGAGTTTGAATTAACGATTTGCATGGGTTCTCTGTACTAATAGTTCAAGCAACAGCAACAGCAGCACTTAGACTTATATACCACTTTACAGTGCTTTACAGCCCTCTCTAAGCGGTTTACAGAGTCAGCATATTGCCCCCAACAATTTGGGTCCTCATTTTACCCACCTTGGAAGGATGGAAGGCTGAGTCAACCTTGAGCTTAGTGAGATTTGAACTGCCAAAGTGTAGGCAGCTGGCAGTCAGCACTGCAGCCTGCAGTACTGCAATCTAACCACTGTGTCACCGCAGCTCATCCTGATTTATTAAGGTGGCTAGAGAGGTGATATGCAGTTGAGTTCATGCAATTGTATTGAGCTCCTTGAGGGGAGGGAATAATGCTATCAATCTTTAACGAGGGTGTGGTGTGCCCTTTCCCCAGGAGTACATCCCTGGACCCAACTATTTTAGACAATTAGTGTTCTGTCTCCAAGCTTCCATTTTTAAGGGAAAGTTATTGAGAGAGCAGTTGTGGTATAGTGCCATAGGATCCTGAAAAAGTGGATTATCTAGACCAGGGATGTCAAACTTGCGTCATCACATTGTCATCAGGTGGCATATCATGACTTTTTCCCCTTTGGTAAAGCCGGGGTGGGGGTGGTCAGCGTGTGATACATCTGGCCCGTGGCCCACGAGTTTGACACCCTGATCTAGACCATTGTCAGTTAGGTTTCAGACCAGGATTTTGTATAGAAATAGCCTTGGTTGTGCTTGTTTGATGATCTTTGGCAAAGCTGTGATGAAGGTGCATTCATCCATATGCGCCTTGATCTCTCAATGGCTTTTGATATCCTCAACCACTGGATCCTTCTGGATCCATTCCTGTGGAGTTTGGATTTGGGGGCACCATGTTATGATGATTCTTTTCCTAGGTTGGTGGCCAAGTGCAATCGGTGTGGTCAGGAGAGAAATAGGTTACTTCCTAGGCCTCTTCTTTAAGTTCCTGCTCAAACTGTCAGCCTTAAAGGAAGATTCTATATTGTAGAAACCTTTCATTCAGTTGTACTTAACAACTATCATCATTTTTCCATTATTTCTTTGGGAACACTGATGTTAAAAAGGACATACCATTCTGCATAGTTTAGGCCACACCTTAACGGATAGTTCCAGACTTCCGGTTGATGTCACAGCGAGATCGGACATGAGGAATGGGTGTCCACGCTCCCGTGCCGAGTTCTCCAAAAGGAGACAAAGCTGCCCTGTAGGGGCGGTGAAGCAAAGAGGGGCGCCCTGTGAGACCGCGGAGAATCTTTTTTTTCCCTCTCAGCCATGACGAGGAGAAGAGGCAGCCTAAAGATGGCTGCCACGAAGCTGGGGCAGCTGAGGAACACCTAAGATTGGTGCTGGAGTGGAGTTGGTGAACAGTGTCTGGAACTGGGTGAGAGGATTCTTTCTTATTTAAAACCTAACCCCAAAAGGAAAAAATCCAGGAAAAGAAAGGCTCACAACTATTTGCTAAAGCAGCGACTAAGCACTTTGAGAAAAACTTCAGAATTGAATGAAAAGAATTAAGGGGAGAAAAGCAAAAAAAAAAAACAACCTGTTAAAAATACAGAAAATTGGACTTTCAGACTGAGCAGGCATTGTTCTGGAAAGGCATTTTAAAAATACTGGAACTATTAACCTAAAAAACTAACTTTGTTTCTATATTTTGACTTATTATTTGATTAAAACTGGTTAACATTGAAATCTAAACTGAGAGTGCCATCTGCTGACAAAAGGAAAGTATAACATATTCTTAAATCCTGGAAAATTCTGACAAGGATATGTTTTATGCACCTACGACCTGACTATTGGAGATTTAAATATGAGAATAAGAAAGATTTTTTCATTAAAGAGACCCCTGAATGCTATGATACAAGATTGAACGCATAAAGGGGATTTAAGGAGGTTCTGGAAAGCTTTGGGGATTATCTAAAGCAGGGTTCCTCAAACTTTTTAAACAGGGGGCCAATTCATGGTCCCCCAGACTGTTGGGGGGCTGGACCAGCTGGTTGGGCATGGCTAGATGGTCATGTGACTAGGTGGGCATGGCTAGGTAATGTGACTAGGTGGGCATGGCCAATTTAACAGTCCATTAAACAATGCACACAAATTACACTTTAATTTGTTTTGCTCCTGGGGGTGCTTTATTTGCTTTTGTTTGCATGTTGCTCTTTTGATTGACTTTTCTTTTTACTAGATCATTTTTTCAGTTATTTAGGAGTCTAGTGGTCCACTTCAGGAAACTCAGTTTTGCAGCAATTCTTCTCAGCCACAAGGAGCTTGAGAAATCTCTCTCTCTCTCTCTCTCTCTCTCTCTCTCTCTCTCTCTCTCTCTCTCTCTCTCTCTCTCTCTCTTCCTCTCTCTCTCTCCCTCCCCCCCCCCCCCCCTCCCTCTCTCTCTCTCTCCCTCTCTTTCTTTCTCTCTCTCTCTCCCTCTCTTTCTGTCTCTCTCTCTCCCTCTCTCTTTCTCTATCTTCTGGAGGTAGGGAGGTGAAAAACAGGCAGGTTTTGCCCATTTTTCGGCCTCCTGGAGCATCTGTGCACCCCATTTTTCACCTCCCCCACCTCCAGCAGCATTCTGCAGGCCACAAATGGGTGAAAATGGCCTGTTTTTTGGCCAAAACTGGGCCATTTTTTGGCCTCCTGGGGCATCTGTGCACGCCATTTTTCACCTCCCCCGCTTCCAGCTGCATTCTGCAGGCCAAAACCAGGCAAAAATGGCCTGGGTTTTTTTGGCCAAAAATGGCCCGTTTTTGCCCATTTTTTGGCTGCCTGGGGCATCTGTGCACCCCATTTTTCACCTCCCCCACCTCCAGCAACATTCTGCAGGCCAAAATGGTTGTCCTTACCTTTCAGTTCCAGCCCGTGGGGCTCGTGAAAGGTAAGTCCTGTGCTCGGCTGAAGGGTGGGCAGGGCGATGTGGGCGGGGCAGCGGTGAAAATGGCCTGTTTTTTGGCCAAAACTGGGCCATTTTTTGGCCTCCTGGGGCATCTGTGCACGCCATTTTTCACCTCCCCCGCTTCCAGCTGCATTCTGCAGGCCAAAACCAGGCAAAAATGGCCTGGGTTTTTTTGGCCAAAAATGGCCCGTTTTTGCCCATTTTTTGGCTGCCTGGGGCATCTGTGCACCCCATTTTTCACCTCCCCCACCTCCAGCAACATTCTGCAGGCCAAAATGGTTGTCCTTACCTTTCAGTTCCAGCCCGTGGGGCTCGTGAAAGGTAAGTCCTGTGCTCGGCTGAAGGGTGGGCAGGGCGATGTGGGCGGGGCAGCCTTGTGGTCCTGCGCGGGCCAGATTAATGGCTTCAGTGGGCCGCATGCGGCCCGTGGGCCGTAGTTTCAGGACCCATGATCTAAAGGAACAGATTGATTAACTATGGAATACAAAAATTGTGAACATTGAATTTTTTGGGGGGAGTGACTTTAGGCTTCAATATATGGTTTTTGGATTACTGGACAAGAGCGGGACTTATTAAAACAAGACAAGATGCTCCATCAGGAAGAAATGAGTGGAATTTGGGAAGAAATGGCATCGATGTTTCAAAGCATCAAGGACATTCTGATAAGAAATCACAAGGAGATTAAGAATTTAATGCATGGCATGGATGAAAAACTGGGAAATATTATACAAAGGACAATGAGTGATCAAGACGCCCAGGAAAAGGAGGAGCCAATTGAAAGCAGATGAAAAAGCAGAACCACATTTTTATACAATAAGACAAAAGCAATAATAAGAGAGAAGATTAGAAATTGAATGATGGTATGTATGTTTAAACAATATTGTGATTGGCATTGGAATAACGTATTGAAACATTGAATAATTAATGAAAGTCTATAATTTAATACAAATATGTGTATTAACACTAGAACTACATAAGCTTGAGGAATGTAACAAATATTATTAATAGCACTATTTTTATTTGACATTGAAAAGACAAGAAGTAAAAGCAGACAAAGATAAAGAACCAAGAGAGGAATATGGGAGGCAAGTAAAAAAACAAAAAACAAAAAAAAGCTTTAAAGCGGACAAGAGATGATGGATAGAAAGGATTTATTTTTAAATATAATGATGGCATAATTAAAAGTTAGAATAGGGATAGAAATAAGAGAGAGGGGGAATATTAGTATACACAT
Organism: Thermophis baileyi; assembly: GCA_003457575.1. NCBI lineage: Eukaryota > Metazoa > Chordata > Lepidosauria > Squamata > Dipsadidae > Thermophis > Thermophis baileyi. The sequence goes on from QLTV01000403.1 coordinate 90,330, forward strand.
TTTTATACAATAAGACAAAAGTAATAATAAGAGAGAAGATTAGAAATTGAATGATGGTATGTATGTTTAAACAATATTGTGATTGGCATTGGAATAACGTATTGAAAGATTGAATAATTAAATAATGAAAGTCTATAATTTAATACAAATATGTGTATTAACACTAGAACTACATAAGCTTGAGGTATGTAACAAATATGATTAATAGCACTATTTTTATTTGTACTAAAATGTATGATACCCAGGTGCCACACTGTTCATGCATTGATATGGATATATTGTAAAATAAAATAAAAAACTTGGGAACAGATAGTTCCATACTGATGATTAATATTTATCTAAGCTGCTAGGTAAGACCATCTTTGATGATGAGATATAATCAATATGGTGATAATATCCCTATATTTAACAGATTAACAGAGTTGGAAGGGACCTTGTAGGTCAACTAGTCCAACACCACCACCACCCCGGCCAAGCAGGAGACCCTACACCATTTCTGACAAATGGCAGTCCAATCTCTTCTTGAAAGTTTCCAGTGATGAAGCTCCCACAATTTCTGAAGGCAAGCTGTTCTATTGGTTGATTGCTCTCACTGTCAGAAAATTTCTCCTTATTTCTAGGTTGAATCTCTCTTGATCAGTTCCCATCCATTATTCCTTGTCTGGCCTTCAGGTCCTTTGGAAAATAGCTTGACCCCCTCCTCTCTGTGGCAGCCCCTCAAATATTGGAAGACTGCTATCATGTCTCCCCTGGTCCTTCTCTTCTCTAGCCCAGCCATAC